>CM067221.1:99107484-99707484 GCA_034190945.1 Octodonta nipae
AATAAGGTAATCTTAACTCCAAGAGCATACAAGAAGGTAACTTCTATGAGTTTAAACCACAGAATGACAATTTTTAATGTAATAGCTCAAGAAATCTGAGTTTAAAATTATATTTAGGTAAATTTAGTGTGGGATTGCCCCCCTGACAGAGACAGATCCAGACACTTCCTTCCAGGGGGGCGATTTCATGCTTCAGGGAGGGCAATCCAGTACTAAATTTACCAAAATATAATTTTAAATGCATATTTCTTGGTCTATTACATTCAAAATAGGTATGTGGTTTAAACTCATAAAAATGACTTTCTTCTAGGTTCTTGGAGTTAAGATTACTTTGTTTTAATATTAAATTTACTAACTTTAAGGCTCTCAGTGGGGGCAATCGTTCCCATCGCCCCCCCTTGGATCCTCCCATGCCCCTGCAACATGAAATTGCCCCCTTGGATAAAAAAGGCACAATTCTAAGATGTACATCTGTGTTATTTCCCAAGAAGTACTTAAACATGAATCATCAAATTTCAAATCCAAAGTAATGATAGAAATCTACAAGTTGAAATGGACACATTTACTGCAATTTTTTACATTGCTGCAATCTAGATAAAATTATGTATTCTAGATAGAAATTACACAATATACATTCACATGTGAAGTAATAGCTGTGGTAGATATAGTTAACCCACAAATTTATGATGCCCAGAGGATGGATTTTAAGTTTCCCTAAATCTCAGTGCTGTCAGTGTATTTATTTGTCATAAGATATGTATCTTGCCATTAGTTCTAAATATATGCAACTATTTGAAATGTGAATCCATTAAGAGAAAGGTTAGTCCCAACAGACCTGTATGGTACTAATATTAACAATACTGGATCTATATTTGTTGCTAATATCTTGAGTTCAAGGCATGGCAAATGTCAGAGGAACATTAAATGGTGAAATTTGTTCTCAGTAATATATTCTAAATGTCATGTATAAACAACATTTCCTAAGTAAAGCAGTGTCTATCATATTTGTAGCGTTCACCAAAATACAAAAAAAAACAGTACAACTGCAGATCATACAAACAACTTGTAAAAAGTTAATGAAATGTTTCTGCATATTTTTAAATATTAAAAACATTAATTGTTTTGAGCAAAATACAAAAAAAAAACAGTACATTAATTAGCAAGTTTTGCAGTACTCATCACACATAAAAACAGGTTTATATATGAAATAAAATTGTCTCTATTATATTTATAGAGAATATGTATAAAATTATTAGTTATAACCAATACATTTCTTGACTTTAATTCTAAATATAGTACCATATTTGTCATCTTAAGTTCTCAAACAATACATATGTTTTAGAACAATTAGAGAACAAAAATCAAGCATTACAGCTGAAAACCTGTTCATTTGTAATTTTTTGAGCATCTTTTGGTGACTCCTCAACAATGTCTTTCTCTGTATTTTACTTTCTTGTTTGTTAATTAAATTTATTGCAAAGTAACAACAATAGGGTTCTCTTTCTGTTCATCTGTAGTGATTTGGGTACCTATCTGCTTTTAGCAGGTAAACCCTTAAGGTACCTTTATCATATTTAACATTAATTAGGAGCTCCTATAGTAGTTAAGTTTTCTTTTTTGGTAAATAAAAAACTCATATTATGAATATTACAATACAAAAATACTCAAGTATTTTATAATATGCAGATTATCATTAACACACCCTGACAACCACATAATCTCATGTCAAATCATTATATGACAGGAACAATAATTATATATGAAATAGCAGAGCAAAGTGATTTTGTCTGCGGCTAGGATTATGGAACATTTACCGGTAGTACACTGATCACCATAAGGTTAAAATGTATTACTATGTTATCAAATTATTAGTTACAGAATAATTCCATTATAGAGCACAAGGTGTTTTTCTGTCGCACTATACCGTAATGGAACATACTTCTTAGAAAAAAACCTCGAAAACTTTAATTCTAAATATAGTACAGGAATACTGGTTGATCATTTTATAGACACCTCAGAAAAATATCTTACAACCAGTAATCCGGGCAATTTTCATCTTAAGTTCTCAAACAATACATATGTTTTAGAACAATTATGCTCATTTGTGCGAGCTAGTGCTGTAATTGGAACATGGGCAACTCAATGTTATAAAATAATTTTCAAGCACTGTACAGCTGAAACTTACCTGTTACCATTTGTGGAAATGTCGGTTACACTGATCTACTAGACTGACTGTAAATTATTTACATCTAATTTGGAGCTAAATACCGTAACGTTATGGAACTATCTTTACTTGGACTCCTCCCAACGTTATGTCAATTTTCTGTAATTCTGTGCTACAATAGGTTTGAAAACAATCATCAACTGATCTCAGTTTCTGGTTGTTTGTTCGAATTATTTTTAGAAATATAATTGTAATATTGCAAGACTTGTTTAACAACAATAGGGTTCTCTTTCTGTTCATCTGTCGTGATTTGGGTACCTATCTGCTTCTGCCAGGCTTCAGGTAAACCCTTAAGTTACAGTAACACAATTTCAAATTTCATATTACCTCCATAAACATCAACAGTAACATGAATAACTCGATTTACATTTGTAGGAGCTCCTATAGTAGTTATACTGTTTTCTTCTTTTTGTTTTCTTTTAGGTCTGGTAAATAAAAAACTCATATTCACTGATTTCTTCTGATATTAAACGATTTTTTGTGTTCATTTTAGTAGCCCTTCTTGCTATTCTCTTTACTTCAAGTGGTTTTCAAAGGTTCTATTGTGGCTATTTGCATGAAGACTTCTTTCTTACAACTTTGTTGGCGTCTTGTATACATCAAAAGTTATAATATAAACAATCACTAAAAAAATGCAGACTTGTTATCATCTAACAAATTACACCCTGATTTAATACAATCTGGCAACATTCAAAAATCTCATTGTCAAATCATTATCCAGTTTTGACAGAGAACAATAAGTTATTGGCAGATGACACGTTGTCTGTCAGTAATTGGCCCATAGAACATAGTTCATGAGAGAACGGTACACAAACTTGTAAGTAAATCATAGACTTGTACTAATCTTAGAGCTCTAAGATACTAATTCGACCTAATTAGACTTATTTACGTCTGTGAAAATGAAATTTTATTGCACTACAACTACAAACCAACATTGTCTTATAATTATTTCAATATTATAACACATAAATACTTTTAAATATAATTTTTAATTAAAATATCAAACAATTTTTAGCAGACCAAAGTATTTTTTAATCCAACCCTCACGTGATGTCACTCATCACTTGACAGGTAGAATACTCTAATTTTAATTTCCTTAATTTTTCCCCTGAAATATTGGCGGTTTACCACAGAATAATCTGTGGGTTTTACTATAGGGTATTTCTAATGATTTCTTGCTGTTCTCTACACCTCCGTTGCGGTCCGAGATAGGGAACCTTAGAGCTTGTACCTTCTGGAGGTAGCCTGCAGTGCACAAATGTCGTGGTAAGACTAAAGAGAGAGAGAGAGGGCAAGAGGCTATTTCAGTCGGTTAGTCCAGCTGCTTCCAATGAAATACGTTCTACATGTTGTTCATTGGCTGCTTCCTGTCTCTATTGCCCTCTCTTTCTAGCGTTGCAAGACTATACGATAAGTGGGGAACATACGGGTGTGTTATTATACAGGTATGGGCGACTGTAAGGCAGTGTATATCAATAGAAAGAGAATATAGACCGCTTGCTAGGTTTACCCTACATGCTCACCACTAAGACCAATCAGGAACGGCTTATTCTCTCTCTCTTTCTATTGATATTACATGAATTTCGCTACTTCACGTGCTCTACAGTATTAACCTCTTTGGTCAGAATCCCCCAAATTTTACAAGTCACAACGACAAATCTCTAAAAAAATACGAAAACTAATTCAAAATTCATCTCGGAAAGATTTTTAAGTAGGACTTTGATAATTTTGTCTGTAATAAAATAAGGAGAAATGGGAAATCAAAATAATTTTGAAAAATGCGCGAACACCTCCCAAAATTTTTAACTGAGGCCGCTCTTGCTATACCTTCCGGACGTAAGGCATCCTGCTCAAAATGTACTTAAAACGGACGATATATAATTCCAATAATTACTTACGATTGTTATGCATAATCCTAACTTAGTATTAATTTTATACTTTTAATTTGCCATTGCCATTCTTTCAAAAAAAATAAATAGAAGAAACTGAACAAAAACACTAGTTAGTTTTTAAACATTTTATTTTCTAGATTAATTCATACAATGTATCTGTGAAAGGTGTTTAGTAAAACAAAACCAGTTAGGTAGGTCAGCTTTCAGACTATCCATTTACATTTTGTGTTTCAAGCCTACCAGACAATGTTTTCTTTTAAAAAACACTTATAAAATATGATAAATATATATCTTCCTCTATTGCATTTTCAAACAAATGCATGCTTATAAATAAACATCTGTATCAACTCATAACATTGATATACCAAACCACACACAGTATGATTAAAATAGATGACATTTTGCCAACCATATTTAAAATGCAGAATATTGTTGAAAAATATACCAGTATATAAATGAAGACTGTCTGACTGACACATCAAAGTGTGACAGTATGTAGAATATTTCCACATGTAACTTATAATCAATTTTATCAAATTACAATTAATTGTTGGCGTGTAAGGAAAAATAAAAAACCAGTAGTTTTTGTTCCAATGTATTATCATGGTTGATTATTTTAACTACCTCTTTCATAATGCCTTATTTGAATATTCTTTCTATTCATTTTCAATTTTAAATATTACACTTACACTTTTGGCCAGATTTATAAAAATTAAAAATATCAAATAGTTTAAATAACCACAGATCAATATATCCAAGATAAAAATAAAATGAAAACATTTCCAAAAACGCGAATACCTCGAAGTTAGATCCTAGATTTTGTTCAATAATTATTTTACTTTAGAACACAATTATATACAGTGTGTACTGCAAGAGCTAGCTGAATAACTTCGATATGCTTGACAATTAATGACAAAATGTACAACAGCCATTTTGTTTTAGTAACAATTTATTTTAAGGCGAGAATAGAAAGAAATACAAGGGTTGCTCAATAATGAATTTTCATTGGTGGTTAAATTGACTTTTTTTTGTTGCCTAGGATCACTTGTTCCTTGTGAATGAAATTGATTACAGAGGTATTGTCACCTTCCACATGGATTACTTTTCTGAAAACATGTATAAGCATTAAACATGTTAAACATTTGCATAAAAATTTTTGAAGTTCTATGAAAAGAGGTATCAGGTTTTTGTCTTAAAGATATCTTAATCAATTAATACTCCTCTATATTACGAGAAACAGAATAAACTGCATGTTTTGGGGATTTATATACACAAAAACCTAGTGAAATACAAATATAATAAATATTTTTTTAAACTTTTGATCTTAATTTTTTCCACTTCAGTATTCGACTATATTCACACTGGTTCATCTATTTTAATAAACATTGTAACATAGCATATTTAATCAAATGATACCTACATCATTTTGTCTAATTTAGCGAAATACCCTATAAAAATACTTTAACAAAAAAGGGAACAGTAAATATATTTCTGGGATCAATTCTACCGGTTTCTTATTTTCCACACCACTGAATAACAACATAAATCATGTTTTAAAAATACATTTCATGTGAAACAGTTTTAAAATAACTGGTTGATATTATTCTTCAATAATCTGCATATTTCCAATAAAACTGGAAAAACTTACTGCCGAATTTATAAAAATTGAAATGGTTGAGATCACCCATCATTTAATATGAATAAAAATGTCAGAACATTTTACATATTTTTATATCATTTAAAATATGACGACAATATAACAGCGAATTGCTTATCAGAGTTTGATGTGATTAAAATTGCTTAAAATGTTAAAAAGAAATTACGGATTCACAAGTGCAGTCGCAAGTAGCATTTTTTTCTCTATAAACTAATTTTGAAATTATTGTTTTTAAAAATTTTCAAACCAATGTAATGGATTCTCTAAGTGAGGTTCACTAGACTGACAGTAGTCAAGATTGTTCTAGTATCTGATTAACTAATATACTTTTCCGCCTTTATATTTTATTTGTTCGCCCGAAAGTTTGCTTTCTGTAATATATGTTGTTTCTTTTAAGGTCAATGCTTGAAATGACAATTTGACTACAGAATGAAATACCAGAAAACAAACCGAGAGGGAGCTGTCAAGCTAACCTCACTTTTAAAACCCAATTTAAAAGAATAAGTCCAAATTTTTACCATTATTTTCAAAATTGGATAAGATTTGTTTTAGTACAACACTCAACAAACATATGACAAATCAGAACAACAAATGTGTGTACTTCAGAGTTATGTGCAGCGCAATCGTTTAGAAAAATTATTCCTTACAATACTCACATAATTAATATGCACAACAAACTAAAAAAATATTAGAAGCAATCCAAAGAAAACAAAGTAGTGAAAATCCATGAATTTTAAACCCACTCTGCCTAATTGTAAGGAGAAGTGGCCTTATGTATAACCCCTCCATTTTAATTGAGCAGCCATTTTTTAAGTGTTAAACATCTCCAGTTACTAATATTAAATTCGTTCAAACTTTAAGATAGCTTTTGTCCTGTGATTAACAACAACAATGTTTTTATTTGCCTAGTCAAAATTTTGTTAAAAGTAGATTATGAAAATGAAATTAATAGAACAAAATGGAGCAAAATTGAAATTTGCAAAAGTACAAGTCATCATGTTCATGATTTGAAATGATGGCTTGCTTTGGGGTACCTGTTGCAGGTAATAAAAATGTACGAGCAAAAAGGTTAGTAATAATTTATGTTATATATCATCATGTTGTGAAAGATATCAATATTTTATGTGTATTGAGTTATTAATTCTCTTTTACATTAAAGAATGGAGAATATTAATGATACTCAAGAGCAACATAAAAATTAGTTTTAAAGGTGAACAAATTTCATAATTTAATTATATACTTAATTAATATATTGTCATTCATAATACAATCTTGAATTTTTAAATAACATATATAACAAACATAAATAAAATTCATATAAAAAATTTAAATCTTTAACATCATGATATAAATTATTAATTAATTAATTAATTAATTAATATCATCATATAATTTGGTTAATATTTAATACTCACTGTTTAATATTTATCAATTAAATAATTAGTCAAAATGCTACTAGCTGCTGCCTCAAACTTCATAAAGAAAACATATTTGAATGATCATGCAGAAAATTGTGAAAAAGCAATGTTTTTAATACCAATGAACCAATGATCCTTTAAATAAAAGTTTTGTGGTTCAAAAATAATCTAACTGATTAGTTACTAGTTACCAATAATTATTTTTTTATAGTTCACAATGTTTTTAAAGAGTATAATCATTTTGAAATTTTATCCTGAAACATTCACTTGGAAGTTAAGAAATTTATGACAATGGCCCTTAAATGCAAAAGGATCTCTAGAATTCTTATTTAGAGTGGCTTTCGGTAAATTTTTTGAAAATTTTGGTACTTGAATGTGCTGAACCTGTGAATTTAAAGTTGGCAAGAGCACCAAACTCTGTATTTGGTTTTCCATGTACATGTTCTTAGACTTGAATTTTTTACCTCTTATGTTGGACAGCAAGAAAAGTGCTTTTGGCTCATTTTGTTGAAACTTTAGAATTTTATAGTTCTGAAACGGGAGATAGGAAAATCAAAATATTGTGCTATACCGAGGATACAGAAGTAACAACAATTCAACACAAGAGGGAAAAAGTTGAAAATGAATATATCATCAACAAAAACTAAATGCATGACTACATCCAGTAAACCATTTATATGAAAACTGAAGTATCTTGTTATAGAAATATGGGAATATGGGGATGTTGAAAATATTTGGGAACTGAAGTAAAATTCAAAATTTATAAAACTATGAGACCCCTATTAACATGCACTGCAGAAAAGAGGTCAGAAGCCTCAAGAACAACACAAATACTGGAAAAACTGTGGTGCGCAATATAGCTGGCAGGACATTTATGGACCAAAAAAGGAGTGATGATAACAGAAGAATGAGTTCAAAGTCGATACCACCAATGACTGAAAATCAAAAGGGATGAAACAAACACATCAGAAACCAGAAACAGCAAAGACACAAAGAAAAACAAGCAATTCTCTCACTTATAAGATGGAAGAAGAATAAAATGTCCCCCAGACTTAACTTTTCTACACTATATATTGCAGCATGTATTGCAAAGGGTAAAAAAATAAACTTTGATGAGCTATATATTAAAAACAAAGGACTTTCAGACATCATTGCGACTTAATCCACGCGTTAACAACTACCAACCAGCAGAGGTCGAAAAAAGTTGGAAAGCAAGAAAGTGAAGTGAATATAGCACACGGGTTAAATAGATTCAACTTTGAGTGCATTTAAAGTGAAGACAAATATTCAACTTTGAGAGCATTCATACTTAAAACCAAAAACTTACAGACTTTGTGATTGAGGAGACTTTTCGTCAAGAATTTCAGAACTATTAAATACCATAGTTTCAAAAGCGGGGTCCTTTGAAGTCTTAACAACAAAAAGTGAGAATAAAACTTCACATTGTCAGTGAAAACTAGAATACTGATGATAGGCACAGAATTTCTTAGCTAACATAACTTTAAAAGAGTGAACCTAACGTTCATAATAATCCTACTAATTTAAAATTTGAATATCATTTCTTCTTACAAAAAAAATATAACTGAAACCTCATAACATTAAAAGTGCCATTTGATAGTTCTGTACTGGTGGATCAAGTCTCCATGGGCTCAAACTCTGAAAGTCTTTTGTTTTTGAGATACAGCCCCCCAAGTTGATTTTTTACCCCTTATGGGATATAAATTTGAGGGGTTGTATTTGGAAAACAGAAGGCTTTCAGAGTCTGAGCTCATAGAGACTTTTGATACACAAGTTCTGAACTATAAAATGGCAGTTTCAAAAAAAATATCCGAAAGGCATTATCCATAAGAATAGTATGGGGTCATTTATTTAAATAAATGACAAAATACTTTCACAATGTGAATATTAATTTTGATATAATGACAAGTTGTAAGCATTCAAAGTATGTTATTTTTTAACATATCTCATATCTTAATTCATGAGACCTTTGTAACAGATTAAACTTTATTAAATACATTTAAAATCCATTTAATTGTATTAATTAATAGCAATATTAATTTTCTTTAATGAAATGGTAAAAATTACTTTTTTCTATCTGAAAATAGTCAATAGACTGTTAGTTAAATACTTGATTGCAGGTCCCAAGTTCTTTATCACCACAAGCAAAATGTGACATGAAAAACTCAAAAAAAAATCAGATGTAAATCCTTTTATTTTTTCACACACTATAAATAAATTATAGTTATTATACCGATAGACCTGTTCACTGGTATTAAAAGGACATTGATAATTTTAGTTTAACATGTATATTCTAAAACTTCTGACTAGAAAAAGTTAATAGTCTAATTTCATAATTAAATAAATGATAAGCACAGGTTTTCAGTCCAATTTTTTGTTCATTGTATATATGTATTAAAGCATACTAATTCACCCATTAATAATTATCATTCATTCCTGCAATTAGATTGCCTAAAAATCTAAATTAATGACTTTTATAAACACATATTGAATTGGTTTTATATTTAATCAATAGGTTAACAGGTACATAGTTCACTATTATGTAAGCAAGTACAATTTTAGTGTGACTATTCTTATACCTCTTAACTGAAAATTGTGTTGCAATATGTTTCCAAACCTGGAATTTGTGTAGAAAATTGTCACCGACGTTTTAACAAAAGAAAATACCTTCTCCCACTTGTCTGGTCACATGCTGTGACGTTAACTCAAAACAAGGTCTACAAACATCAACACAATACCAGCCTTGAAGTATGCAAAATTTACATGCAATTAGAGTCAAACCTGAGTTTTTTTATGCCTTCTATTTTTTATTCTCTTTCAAAGTTAGAGATACCCCACAACCATTTACTATACGATGATGTATCTCTCTTTGAAATAATAATAAAAGTAGGTATTTATGAAACAAATTTTGCTTCTCTTTTATAAAAATGTATTAACATTGAAATTACTATGACCCGTTCCTACCACTCTGTAATACTTTGTTTAAATTCAAAAATAGCCAAACTCTTTGGCTGATTAATACATGAAAACCTGTGCCTATCAATTTTAAATTTGTTTATGCTCCAGTCAAAAGTCAATTTGATTAAAGTTGTAATTACTGATTATATAGAACAATATTTTTCGTTATGTTTGAATAAATCTGTGAATGTTTTCCTATATATTAATCCCATAACTTCTCAACAACAAACTTAATACTTCTCACATACTGCTCCTGTTTAAATTATCCATATTCACTTTGGCGAATCATCTCCACTCCACTCCTCCAGTTCTTCTTGCAATTTCAGCTCTAGGGCACGCATGTCTTTGGCAATGTCCGCTTCGTAAATTGCGTCTTCGGATGCAGCTGTATCTAGTTTGCTTACTGCCTGACTTAGCGAATGGCGAATTTTGTTCTGAAAAATAGAGACAACGATCAGTAAAATCAACAAACCCCATGCTAATTCAGTTGGCCCACCTATTATTAAACAGCGTTTGGAACTGCAAACTTCAAAAATACGCACAAATTCATATACTATGTAATTATGAATGTGTAAATAAAAAATCCTGAAACAAATCAATTTTATATATGAAACTACACTCTCTGAATAAAATTATTCACTTGCCCCTTTAACCTCCTAGGGGTAATAACTACCCCTAAATAAATTTTAAACCTGAGTGTGATGATATTGTGATTAAAAAGGTTTTCAATTCTCTATTCAGATTCAGCATATAGGACTTTTTGCTTGTTGGATGTTCATAAAAAGTACAATCAATTTCGTATTGTTTAATTTGTAAAATCATTAATTATTCCATAGAAAGAAATAAGTAATAATAAATAATTAACAACATGTACCAATATATCCATTTCTTTTTTTCATTCAGTTTTGATCTCTCAAGTTTGGGAAGATATTTGACAGTTTCAAATTGACTGCATTTTTGTTCTATTGTACTCATCATAAATTTGAAAATGTAAGGCAGGATACTTCTCATGCCCCTTAAAATTTATATGAAATGAAAGGATTGAGAACAAATTTGTGTATCTACAAGGTGTTCTATTTTTCTTGCCCCCACTCCAAAAAAATGGTGGAAAGTGCTGAAGATACGTCCACTCCAATTAATATCTCAATTCTTTGGGTCTCAGGCAGGATCATTAAAAAATATTAATGTTTGAAAATCCATAAATAAATGATTATTAACTTACTTAAGTATTAACACAGTCTAAAGAACTAAAACAAATATTAAATATGTCTTAAAAGATAATTTTAAATATCTTAAATTTGATTCAAGTGCTACTTGTTTGTACAAAAAATATATACTTTTTTATGAGTATCCACATCCAAAAATCAACAAGTTCTATATTACTACCTCTTTTCATTTTTTTTTTAGGTGTAGTTATTACCCCCAAAGGTTTGAAGGGGCAGGTGAATAATTTAATTTAAAAAGTGTACTTTCATTTATAAAAACTTACCTATTCCATATTTTGTTATTTACATTCATATTACGTAAAAAAATAATTTATCAGTTACTTTAAGACCTCACTGAATTAACCAAGATTTGCAGATAGTAGATATTTTTTATATAAGAGATCTTCAATCAAGATTTTTATTGAACATTATGGAACCAACAGGTAGGTATGTAAAAAAATGTTCCTGAGAATGTAACCTTTAAAAACATTAACCAGGTGCATGTTTTGGAATAAAAAATTGAAATTATAAACTTGTTACTCTTGGGTTCTAACTCCAAAAATATCATGTTATAGATTTGTTCAAATTCAATTCCAAAAAATCTAATATCCATAACTAAAATTCATGAAATAATTTCATATTCGTACAGGCAGTTTGAAAATTCACATCTTTAACATCTCTAATTTTTATTTGTAGTTTGAATATTTATTAATCATAAGTATTTAAGGTTAAATCTTAGACTAGAATCACAAGCACATATTAGCAATTAGCTAAACCGATAATTAAAAAAACATAAAAGGGAATTTCGATTTCGGCTGAAATTAGGGCGGACATTTAGACAATAAATTCTTGATATAACTCCCAATGAAATAATATTTTTACTTTGTACCGTCTACAAACAGTAAACACAGTACATTCAAGGAAAACTAATTTGATATGTACAAGTGTGGAGGCTTTCAGAGCAGTTTTGTCGTGGTCTATTGGAATTTCTTCCGACTTTTTCATCTGCAACCTCGGCAGACATCTTCAGCAGCGCGGGCGTAGATGATATCTCGTTGGCTGTTCGCGTGGACAAGGATGGTGGAGGTGTAGAGAACTAGTATTTATTCCTGTCGAACGGGCCTGACAAGTCAGGGGGGCGGGGCCTACAAGCCCCATCGAGGATTTTAGTTTTGTTTTCTTTTATGTTAAAAGTATTCTAATATTCATAAATTTCTATGGTTTCCCACTGGAGACGGCAATGGTACTGTGAGGTGTTTGATAGTACATAGGTATATCGGTATTGTGTAATGTGGTCTACAAAAAGTAATCGGTGCTCTACGAAAGCGGATTTTTCCGGTTATAACAATCGGCAATTTCGTTTATATACAAAAATTACATACCAAACAAGCTTCTTTATGTTTTTCCTGAATTCCTTGTTCAATCAGCTGTAGTTCTTGTGTAAGACGTTCACTCTCGCTTAAATTTGTAACGCCTTGAGCCTGAGTAGCAATTTTCAAATCGTTCAATTGCTTTTCTAAATTCCTTAACTGAATTTTAACTCTTTGGGATTCTGCTATCAGTTCTTTTGAAGAATCTTGAAGTCTTGACTGAAAAATAAGCTGAGAAGAACCTGAAATGACAAATAAAATTCAAATTAATCTTTTCCGGACTTTTGTAGATGAAAAATACACTTCCGGTCAAAATGGCGAGGTGACCGAATTTTTGTGCGTGTCGTAGCTTTAATTTAATATAGTTAAGTTAATTAATATACCCTGTATAAATCCTACGTTGTTTTTACCGTAATTCCTCGTTTCCCTAAAGACGCTTATAAAGTGAAAGACGCTCTGGAAGTGATTTAAGTGTTTAGAATAGTGAAAAGCCAGGAGTTCAAGGTCGCTCAAACATATACATAGTTCAAGTAAACTTTCTTAGTTAATTGAAACTAGAGTCTGGTCATAACTGATAACTCTATACTTAGTAGTCTTGAAGAATCCATAACAAGGCGAAACATATGTCAATTATCAATTAATCTGTTGAAACATTCAAAACTATATTTAGTTTTGTTGCAATTTTTGATTTGCAAAAAGTGTTTTATATAGCACTCACTGCAACATAACATGAACTTATTATAATATTAAACTCTTACCGGGTGTTCCAATAACTGTATGACTACCTCCAATAGGTGTTTGATGATACTGACTGTTATTATTTACATACCATGGCGAAACTGGACTAGCTGAAGACACTGGTCTTATCTGGAAATTAAAAATAAGATTCTAAAATAACAAGTCAACAACTGTTCTCTACTGATAGCTACTATATTTGTTTATACATGTAATAAAGTATACAAAAAATTCATAGAGTTTGAGAATATGAAGCATATTGAGAGTAAAGAGGACGTCCAAAGCAAATGCTATGTTCGTCAATATTGAAATTGAATGTTGGAATTTATTTATAACAGATTACATATTGGAAATGATTGTGATTTGTACAAACATTAAAATAAACAATTAGGGAATAATCAAATGGTCGAAAAAGCACAGATATTTGTATATATTCCAATTGTTCATTGGGGTTTTCTCCCTGTACTTATTTTCTATAGCAAAAATACAAAAAAAAAATGTTCATCTCAGGCAACATTGATGAAATAATGCATAACTAATACACACAGGCATTGACAACAACTCCAGATTAGTCTTGTGCAATATTATTCTTTTAGGTGAATGGTTCATTCATAATTCGGTCTTTACATTAAATGATTCATTTGGTCTGGTCTGGATGGGAACACCCAAATCTATGTTATTTTGAATTAAAATAGCATTATTAATGAATAGTTACTGAGGTTCCTTTTTTGAAATATATTGTCACCATTGAATTATTTCTGCTGTATTCTAATGTACTGTCATCTATTCATAATTGGTGAACATACTTAAAAATTTTAATTTAATTTTGCTATTTATTGTAATTTAGAATAAACAATCAGTCAATAGTTGAACGTCGATACCCGATATGTAGTCAAGATGCAATTATTTTAACGGAGATTTGTATTTGATATTTTGACGCATTTGCACTTTGCATAGATTGAAGGAACTAGTTTTTATAATTAAATGTTGTGTTTTTATTTTAGCAGATAATACATATTTTGTGTAATCAATTTCACGGGAACATATATTGAGATTTATCAATCTAAGATTAATAGAAAAAATAGTAATATTTGGAAATATTTCACAGAAACTATTTGGATGGAAAAAGTTAAATGCCATTTATTCTCTCAACTTTTGTGTTTAACTGGATTCGTTTCTAATTCATCGAGACATTGTTGAAAGAAAGACAATAGTATACCCCAGGCTCTACCATTTACCAGCTACGTATGTAGCATTGTTGAAACGCGACGCGACCCTACCCCACCTGACGCGTGTTAAGTCAAATTTAATCTTATTATTTATTTTTTATGGCTATAAACACTACAAATACCCGCATCGGGTGTTGTCGAGTGTCTGTAGTGTGATTCTAGCCATAACAATACAACGATTTGACTTGACTTAAGACGCGACGCATCACACCGGGTGGCGTCGCGTTTCAACAGTGTGTTTTCGCCTTTAATTTCCCAAAGATGTCACAAACGATATTTTCAAATTTGAATATGTAACTTTTTTAATTAATACTTGAAGTAATAAAAACAAAACGTATAATTACGAATTTTGTTAACTTTCAATATTACTAAATAAAAAAGTGAAAATACCTCAAAAGAATGGTTAACAATTCAAGAGTCGTCCTGTTAAACACATTCAAGTCCAATCAATAATGGCAATGATAAAGAAAAATTGGGTTATCAGTATAATAATTACAAATTAGTAATTTACCAATACCAGCATAAGTTCTAATACAATCGAAACCGCAAGTCTATTAATAATTATTCTAATAATTTGTATTGTTGCCTACATTGACTTAAACTTAAAGACACAAATAAAAAGAATATCTGAGAAAATGCGAAAATTCAAATAACCAATAAGTGAAGCGAATGTGACCTGCCCTCTCGTGACTGACTCACGAATTGGTTCAGTGTCGGTTCAGTTTACATAGTTCGGAATCAAAATGCGAATGAATTATTACTAGTTTGATTCAGTATAAGAGTCATTCATTTTGAACACTGGAAATTGTTCATTTCGATTATTTTAAAAGAACAATTCAAAAAGAATGATTCGTGACTGTATTGCCCAAACCAACCCCAGATTTGTTGTAACGTCTCCGCAACAGATAAGTATTCACAATAAACAATGCACCGATTTGTAAACAGGATCTATTGTAAAGATTTCTTTCCCTCAGAACATCTGTAATCGAGACTTTGTAAAGGACAGTAATCTGGATAATTTTTCGAAATGACCATGACTTTGTCTGAATTACAAATTTCAAATACTTATCTGTTACAGAAAAGAACTGAGGAGAGAAAGCAGAAATTTACAAGAATTACAAATTACCATTAATATAGTATCGCCAAATCTGGATAAATCCTTTGTAACAGTATAATCTAGCTATGTGTACTTAAACGCCAATTAGTCCCAATAACGAGGTTTCCTTCCAACCATTTGATGGACCCGAAACTCATACTCTAAGTTCGAAATTGAACATTCAACTCTAACTTACCCAAAAGGGATTTATTCCTTTAGTCCCAAAGGTCAAATTTCAGTAAAGAAAGAGACAAAAAACACAAAACCTAACTCATAAACAGTTTTACTTAGTCCAAAAAAAAAACAGTCTCGGAGCTAAATTTTGCTTCGTTTTTCTTCAGTGCTGGACAAGAACTGTGTTCCGTTTTACGGCGTCTTGAAACTTTTGGTCCCTCCCATTAGTGGTACCTATCCACCAATCACTTTTAAAAAAGACCTTGTTAGATTTTCATTGTCTTATTGGCTGCAGTTTTCCGCCATTGACCAAAAGACGCAGATCATGTCTACTTCTTCAAACTTCAATATTCTTGAACAAACTTTTAGATAAGACTGCAAAATTTGCATTTTTTCTGTAACGGACATATGATATATTGCAAAACAGCTTTCAACATGTACAATATTTTCATTTCCAGAAACAAATCGGGAACGGCGATACTAATTTCTTCATACATACTCTATCCAACATTGTTTTAAAGAAAATAGCCTGATTTTAGCTTATGCGTTAAATTTCGTACTGTGTGTTTCATATTCACACTTGCTTTTTTACCGACAGTTTTACCTTTACGATATATTTTATAATACAAGGAAAGGTTGCAGTAATTATTATAACAATTTATTTCAAGAATTATTAAAAATAAAATTTTCTCACACCACCAGGCTGTTACAAAAGTATTTAAAAACAAAATGTAGAATATTTGAAGAATATGCTTAATTAATATTAAACTCTGAGGAAAGGCAACATAATCAGGATTATTATTATTTTTTTGGGAATAACACCACAATTGAAATAACCTGTATATTGAAAGAAAATACCAAACGTTTCAATTAAAAGTCGATTCTGACTTCGTTGTCAATGGCTTTAAAATATGTATTGAAAATATAAATTGCAAATTGAAAGTTTGATTTATGACATTTAAGTTGACATAAGAAAAAATTTGGTTGTTTTTAAATATACAGGTAGCACAAAAAAATCTAAAGATCAAGTATTAAAATAAACAGCTTTCAAGTTGGAAAAAGTTGAAAGAGTTGTCTTTAGAATTTATAAGTGGCGTTCCTAGGTACGACTTTGTTATAAGATGTACATTCGCCAAAAATGCGATCAACGAATTCTGCTGTTTCAGTGATCCCATTAACGTCATAACGGAAAACTTAGGAAAAACCTTATGAACTATCCAGATACAATATACGGCTTTTTATTTCAATTGTGGTGTTATTCCCAAGAAAACATAAAAATAATAAAGAACATGCCAGAAATAACATTTAGAAGACAATAATCAGGATTATTAGGAAAATGTACACTTTTAACATTTTCCAAAGAAACAGAATACTATAGTCTACAGCAGGCGTCGGCAACCTATGACCCGTGGGTCAACGAGTGACCCATTTTGTAATTTCAATTGACTCACTTTATACAAAGATATACAAACATTTTTTTCTTTTCCCAAAAAATGTTTGTCGCAAAGTTATGAATGTACCAAATTTGAATCCAGTATAACCAATGACTACTAATATAAATGGACCTGTCTGCTTAGATTAAAAATGGGTTGAAAGATCATTGCCGAAAAATAGTAAACAAATGCTTACGAGACGCTTACCGGTACCAAACTTCTTTCAATTGTAATAAAGAATTAAATAATACTTAAATCTAGGCATTCTACACTACAGCATTACGGAATCGTTACGATTCATGTGGGGAGGAGGCAACAGTGCACTTTACAGACAATTCGCTTTGTTTATGTTTGGATTTGAGGTTAATTTCAATTTTCATATTATTTAGTGTGTATTTGGAGTTGAAATCCGTGATTATCTTGTGGACGTGTAAAAAAACAATAAAACAATGGTATTTCAGTGCTTTATATGCAGGAAAACGGCATATTCGTTTGCCGAATTTCTTCTCACTAAGTGTCAAATCATAAACGTATTAACTGAGTTTTACAAAAGGACATTTAAGCAGTAAATAAAACTTAATTTTACGTGAATGTTTTGATAATTACTGTTACTTATTAGTAATTAAGCCACTAATTGTTTTGTTATTGTGCACATCTTTTAATGGATATTAATATAATTATATTTGTGGATTATGTACGTAGTTGTATTATTTTGAATCTGAATAACATGACCTTTAATTTAATGCAAATTGGACGCTACTGTTGGAGCCGGAATATTTGTAAACAAATATATCTGTCTCTTTCTTCTTTTTTTGCCTCATCTTTCAACCCATTTTTCTTTTGGTCGTATATGTGTTCGACTTAAAACGACTAACTATAAACCAGACTTGACTAAATTGACGTCACAAGTTCAACATCAAGGGAGTCATTGATATCGTAGAGAAAGTTTATAAATAAAGTTTATCCAACTATGTTTGTAATTATTTTCTTAATAGAATATGTGATTATTTACTAAAATGCTGTTTTAATACGAAAATATCTCTGACCCAAACGTCTCTTTAATATTCGCATTTTGGTTGATTTTGACCCGCGGCCAAAAAAGGTGGCCGACCCCTGGTCTACATCTAATATGTTTTTTAGAATATTGTCAAAAATGTAACAATTTAGTCGATATATCTTCAAAATGCACCTATCCAACATTTTTTATTTTTTCTATATTTTTTCTATATACGGTTTGGATATAACAAACCCAATTACAATAATCGTGGAACCTTTCAACGCTCAAAGTTAATAACTGTCATGAAATTATTTAACTGAATTTGTTAAAGTGATGTGTTAATAAGGGTCCTTAATAGCTTTTGACTTACCATTGAAGAAGGTTCCATATAAGGAGTAGGAACAGAATGGTTTATCACATTGTCCTTGTGCATTCTTGAAATGGGCCCGAACTTGCCTATACTAGGTGGATCATAAGGAACGTAATCATCATCGGCAGCTAAAATTGAATCCGAACGAACAAAAGTTGGCCCAGAAGGTATTGCATTCGCCCAAAACGTATATGGTGACTTCGGACTCTCCAAATCGCTTTGAGATTCCTGACGTGCTAGGCTGCTGGCCGTATTGGATATTTCAGTTGCGGCATTTTTGCCAACGACTTTTTCTAATTGGGAAATCACTTCTTGTTTTCTTTGTTGGAGTTCTGCTAGGGTTTTAGTAGTTGAACGTCCAGGTTTTTGGTTGGAAACCAGATTTTGATTTTTCATCAACTGTAAAAAAGCGAACGGCATCCATTAGACAGTTTAGCATTGTTTCCAATTTTATAATGTTATTTGTTCAACACTTTAATTTATACGACTATTTTTAATTGCAGTATTAAACATAAGACTGACAGATGATGTTGATTCAGACTTTCAATGTATGCTCTTTGAATAATACTGAATTGTTTACAAGAAGGATATTGGAAATACACCCTCCAGTTTAGGCGGTGAAATCTAGATATTTTGGAAAATTAATAAAAAGAGTATTAACTGTTGAATTAATTTAAAAAATACAGCAGAGTATTTCGTTACCTTGAAATCTACCCCAGTGGGTGGACAGAAACCACCACTAGAAACCACCCCATACATACTGACAGCTGGTAAAACTTGAATCTTTAAAGCATTTCGAGAAAAATATACTTAATGCTAAGAAATTACTTAGCACTTAAACTTTCACATAAACATTATTCATCTGCAACCAACGTGACTAAGTGCTCTCTACTGAGTGTGACAAAAATTCCCAAGAATTTGATCTCGAATCAACTGCCAAAGTAAGAAGACATTATGGTAGGATCGATATTATTCTTGATCATCTTGATCACCAGTCACTAGAGCTCTTTAAGCTATATATTGTACGGGTTAGTTTTCACCCATATCTTGCGCTGATGTTACTCCAATGTTCACCCAAATGTCGCAGACTTAAGCATACATAAAAAACAGTGTTTTGACTTAATTTTCCTCGTGTTTTTCTCTAAAATTTAAATTAAGGGGGTAACTTTACAATTAAAGAAGGACCATACTGTATATTTTTATATACTTCAACTGACGTGAGACATTAAGTGTTTTGTGATTAAAACTATTTTATTAATATTAATTTCCCCAAATATGGGGTAGTTTTGACGCCTAACTAAGAGTGCAAGTCAAATCTGTCGAACAGATGTTAAAATTTCAAAAAAAATAATATGATTCATTAAGTTTTCAAGAATATCATGGTTTTTTGCGTAATTTTCTCTTTATTGGTAATACATTAATATACAATAGCACCATTTTCGTTTTTGAAAATACGCTTGGGCAAAAAAATGGCTTTTTGATAATTAATTAGAAAAACATTAGCAACAAATTTTCATGTTAGTTTTATCAAAAGTGCATAAAAATATAATATTAATCTAAAGTTTGGGTCCAAAATTTTATAATATGCTACCTAGTGATATAAAAAAATACTCAAAATACTTTTCATCAAAGTATGTAAGAAATGTAGTTTTTATTATTATTCATATATTTAATAGGTTGCTGTCTTTTCTTTTTTGTCCACAGGATAGTTTGTGCCTTTATATTATTATGTTGCATGCAATGGTGGTGATGATGACATACACAAGAGCACTAGCACTCAAGTGTCACAATCACCTACCTAACACAAATTATTGTAATTGCAATAATTGTAATTGAATAATTGAATTTTAAAATGAAATATTAAAAATATTATTATTGTAAATAAATGTTAAATTAACAAATATTAAAATTATTCTTACCGAATCCCAATTCTGCCGTTTCTGCATTTCAACATTTTGAGGGTGATACGCAGAGTAGTCCTGATGTTGCGGAAAATACGGATTCCCATTGGTTAAAACCACGTTTTGCGGATTTGCCGGATAAATCTCTTGAACAGGATACGTCGGAGCTTGTGTACCATACAGAGGCTGCGCAAACGAAGGAGTACTGGCGTAATTTGTATTGTGATGAAATGAAATGTCATAATTTATCCTGGGTATAGGAAGAACGGCTGGAATCGACATAGGACTGATTGTGGGAGGGCATGGAATCGAATATATGTCGTCATTCGAATGGCTGCTTTTTTCCACAGGAGATTGATTATCAACTCTGGAGTCTTTTGTTCTTAAAATTGCTCGTTTGTTCTAAAAAGGATAAAAAATAAATAATAGTGCGAAATACGTTTTATTTGTTGATTTGTAACATTATATTTGAGAATAATGAATGTTTGTTAAGTTGTTAATTAAAGTTCATGTTGAAGAAAACAAAGAAATCACAGCAAAAATTACAACCATCATAATAGCCTATATTGATTTTCTTGACCTACAGATGTTCATTTTTATAGTTAAAATCACATTTTTCATGGTTTCTCCCATGCTGTACTTGAGATGCAATTAAATTTGTGTCAATTTAGTTGATGAGTGTCAAGCAACTAGTTTATTTGGAAATGCATGATAGCACAGTTTTTATGGCAGAAGTTCGAAATAATTGTTAAATAGGATTGCTCAAAGCAAAGAAAAAAATGTAAATATTGATGCGTTATCTCAGTAACAACCCAGATAACCCTTAAAACATCACAATCAGTAATAGTGAACATGAACTTACTTTATCATAAAAAATTGTAAAATGTAAATACTTGACCATCATTTATTTTTATAAATATTATATTAGATGTTTTAAAAAATAGGTTCAACTAATGTATATCTAAATAAATAAATCGGCAACTTCCAACAGTAAGCACCATCATTTCGCTCATTTTCTATAGAAATAATACAACCACAGTTACCCATATTAACATATCAAGTTTCCAGCATTGTATTCTCTTATAAAACATGATTTCCCAGTTGGAAATGAAAATTTCAATATTGTCATATAATAGTAATTTACAAAAGCTATTTTTAAGACATCGTTTTTCTACCTTTATCCTTTGCCTACCAACCAATCCAAATTGTTGTTTATTGCAGAATTAGTTCGTAATAAATCTTTCTTTCTTTTCAGCCTAATTTTACCCATTGATGAACATTGATTTCCCCCAACTTGCTCCAGTTCTCTTGTCGTGCTGTTCTTATCCAATTCAGTGCTGCCTTAATGTCGTCATACCATTCAGTATTCGATCTTCCTCTCCGTTATGATTTTTGTACTCCATCTATTTTCTTTTGTCCTTACCGGCGAAATCCTATTTCAACTGAGCATTATATCTGCGACATTTATTCATTATCTAGTATACGGATTTCTTTTTATCAAGGTAATGCGCATTATGGATCTTTCGATTACCCTGGGTCGTTTTAAAGTTCTCGACTATTCGTTTTGTAAGAGTCCATGTTGGAACCCATTGCTACCCATTCTAAGCAAATTCTCCGTCTAATTTCGATTTCACTGTTTTCTACGGCTGGTAATATTTCTTCTAAGTATATAAATTAATATTCAATAACAATTTGTAAAACTGTATTGTAATATTTTTATTTACACACTTGGGTTCTGTTCAGTTCTTGGATTTATTGAAAAGCACAATCCAACTCACTTCCACTACTTTAACACATCGAATACTGAATGAATCCATCGCCAGCTGTCCGTATTTATATATTTCTCTCGGAATTACTCTGGCAAGTCAATGAACCATCGGGAAACTTCTTTCATGTGTTCTGGAAGCTTCAAGGAAATTCCTAGTAACGGCAGCGGTCGGCCTGTTGAGAGACAAAACATTTCGGATTCCCAGAAGTATCGGAAGAATGTCCCACGAATTGGATGATAGCCGACTGCACCAGCTATCGGATGAATTCTCGTAACAGTATGTTGTTTGCTGTCACCAATATACTTTCCGGGCTCAGAATTGTGGTTCCTTGGAGATTCATCTTTAATACAGCTTTCCCGGGTATAGCTTCTAGTTCTATTATCATTTGTGTGAGATTGTTTTCGGTATTTGTCAATAGTCCAATGCCATTAACATACTCCTAAGTTGGTTAAGAGTTCACCTTTTGGGTTTATTCCTCTCCCTGACCAATCTAATAGTTTGAATATTCCTTCTAACGCAAGCGTAAAGATCATGGAGGCTTAGTACCTATGTCCTATATTCTTAAATGGAATCGATTCCGTACCTTCACATCTCACACTTTTCACATTTCACATTTTTACAGATATTGTTGATTAAACTTTTGTAGCTGTAGTCGATGTGCATTACCCAATTCCGTCCTGACTGTCCAATGTTCTATTCTGTACATCGAAGGCCATAAATATTTGTAAGTTATATTCCCCAACGTTTTTAATTAGTACTTTTACCGTAAACAAACAAATGTATACCGAAGCCCTTACGAATCCCAACTTGTTTGAACAGTTGATAATCATACAATTTCTTAGTTAATATGTTTGTGATAAATCATTTGACTAAAATAGTCTAAAAACACAATAGCACTTTTTTCTCTGTTTTGCCACAAATTCTAAGATGACCCATTATCACCCATTAATACAAAACCAACAATTCAGTAACAATATTAGGCTCAGAGAACTATACAGCAAAATGTGTTAATCTTAAATGATTCTTAATGATTAATTCTCTGCTTCTTTTAATGATGATAAATCCCAACATTACAATACAGATTCATTATAAATTTCTCCATGTAGGTACTGTACACCTATATTATTTGTTTATTACAAGGACTGCAAAATTTGAAACCAAAAAATATATTCAAATAATTTTGAAAAAAATTGTTGTTGGTTAATGATAAACATTTATAATGATATATTTTCAGAGATGCATTATTTAAAGCATGAGTGGATGTAAACATTGACAATGCAAAGTGAAAGAGGACACATGCGACTTATCTTACCTTGGACCTATATTTCTCTAGTTCCTCGCTGGAATGTGCAAAAGTACAATTTGTGCCTCTAGGGCAACTTCCTCTCAACGTCAAATCCCGGCACATACTTATTTTGTATTTGGTGTGTTGTGAATAACTGGTATCTTGTAGTTTTCTACTGCCGTGTTGTTGAATAAAATCCACTAACCCTGTCACAACTTGACGAACTGCCCCTAAACATTCTGCACATTCTTTCCAACTTGGGGGTGCTGACTCTACAGGAAAATATATTTTACAATATGGTTTTAAAAGAATGATCAGTATCAAATTCTATTTAGATTTGAATAATGTCAGAAATTTTAAATTATTTATAACAAAATCTTGGTTGGGATAATTAATAAAACGATGTGAAGCTTTATCTAAAAAACGAAAAGTGTATTTAAATCATTATCATATAATTTCTATCTACAAAATGAGTCTTCCCAATATTCAGGGAAGAAATGGGATTCTAGTAGAAACAATAAAGTACAAAAAATAATAAGGATACGTATTATTCTGAGTTTTAATTTTAATTAAACTTGTCTCCCAATTAATTGAACTTTATTCAATAGTGATAAATAATCAAAATTCACAATACAAACTAAACTGTCAAACAAAAACTGAACTGAACGCGATGCTCTTGGGTCTCGAGTTTGGAACACTTCTTCATATCCTATTTGTCAGTCACCATTTACTGTCAACAAGACAGTGACAACCACTAGCGGATCCAGGGGGTGGGCTAGGGGCTGAAGCCCCCCCCCCCCAAAAAATCATCTGAGGGGTATGCTTTTTTTAGTGTTAATTGTGCTAAAATCAACCTTAAGGGACGTCAAAGCCTCCCAACGAGATCAAGCGAGATCTATATACAGGGTGCTACCTCAGTGGCAGTTATAACTTTTCGTGATAATAATCTATCACAACCCTATTTCTAAATAAGAGCCTACAAATAAGTGTGACTTGTAAAGTAGGCAGAAGCGATTGTCAACTGTTTTGTAAAAAAGGAGAAATAACTATATTCAAAAATTACAGACCTATCTCACTCATTTCCTAATTAAATATACTTCTTCTAGATTCGGCATATAGAGTGTATTCGTAAAAAAAGTACAAGTTAAATATAAATTTGATCGGATTTTAACAAAAGATATTTAGGGTTAGGTTCTAAGTCAACGATGATATGGCCCAAGGATAATTTACAAAGGATTGCTCGATAGATGTAAATTTTTCCGAAAGCATACGCCACAAAGTGGCTGCTAATATTTGCACTGTAACCTTTTTCTAATTAAGTAAATATCAATGTTACATTAAACAGATGAAACAAAACCAGAAAAACTCTACAACTGTCAACAAACAAAGCAACAACTCGAGAGGGGGCTAACATACGGTTATACATCACAAGGTGGCTGTTTTTTTTTTTCGAAAATTTTTAACATTGATCAAGCAATCCTTTGTAAAACATCCTTGGATATGACCCACATAAACTTAAAAATTACGGATGACAGAGAAGCCAATTCCAATATACCACCAAAATCGGTCGGTATATTAAACATAATCACAGAGTAAGAGGGAATAGAAATATAAGACAATTGAACTACACTATGAAAAAGTCCTAAACAAACAAAACATGTTACGTCATTGACATGTTAGCCTGGAGATTACGGTATAAGATTGCCACACTACCGTCAGGATCAAAATCCCTTAGAAGAAACGTAGACGTATGTGCACTGAGTAGCTTAAAAATATATAACATTTTCCGATAACAATGTAAAGAGTGCTGCTATGAAAAAAGGGAATTTTTTTAACCCTTATGTGAGTGACAAATAAAACACCTTTATCACACTGACGAGGTACCCGGGTACCTTCATACAGAAAACACGTAATGTAAACAATCAAATCTGCTTTTACGTTACAGATACTTTGAATATTATTATTTTTGTTAAGCTAAACAGTAGACGATCAGTGATCAAAGCGGTGGACGGATAGTATGCAGTACATGGTTATATGCAGCATATATCATTTACATGGAACATAACCTACAATATGTCTCTAGCGACAGACGTAGAAAGTTTTGAAATTATTGAGTCTACAACTTTGTGGTAAAAATATAGAACAAAGATCAAAACATTGCATTGTGACATCAAAATTACACGTGAGAGCTGCAATGCAGGACGTGCTTGGCCAAGAACTAAGGCTTTCGATTTCTTCTGGATCTAAAACTTCTATAAGTCAGACTAGACGAGATTTTACAGCGCGTGTTGCAGTAGTTGGAAGTTGCTACATGTGCAGAGAACTCAAACGCAAGCAAAGAGAAGCATGAACAGCTTGCACTAACTACAGAAAACCAGTTTGTGATGAACATGCAGTAACTCGTCCAACATGTAACACCTGCTTCGGGAGCTGTGCTAATTCTGTATAAACAAAGAATTTGTAATACTTATAGAGATTACATTTCATCAAATGTTTATTATTTCATTTTTCTACTTTTTTCATAGTCATACAAAACACAAGGGGGTACCCGGGTACTTTTTCACTCTATTATGAGTTTAAAATAGTTTTGATTTCTACAAAACATTGTAAATAGTTGACTGGGTCAAAACATTAAAAAATATATAATTTATAAATAGTTAAGAGCTCTCAGGAAATCATAGCTACTTACAGGGCGTAAAACATACTTTTCTTTAAATTTGAAAATTCTAAAGGTACCCAGGTACATCATAACTCACATAAGGGTTAAGCAGCTGGAATATGTTTTAGAAGAGCATAAACGTGTTGCCATTCATGTTTTTGAATATGAGTCTGAGGATGAATAACTGAAACAAACAAGTCAGATGAAGAATGTAAATTAGACTTGGGATATATATATATATATATATATATATATATATATATATATATATATATATATATATATATCATTATAGTTGAAGGTGGAAGCCAGTACTTTGTACCATCATTATGATTATAGAAAAAGAATTATTTCTTTCAATATAACTAACTTATTTATTAATTAAACAAATAAATACAGAACTGAGGCTGTTTTAACATAAACTATGTCATTTTCAAAAAATAAAATTAATGATTCAATTCCGTTTGAAATTTACTGTATTTATTTAACAAATAAATATATTAGTAAAATTAAATGAAGTAATTCGTTTTCTAGAATCATAAATCATTATATATCTAACTATGTATCACTATTTTATATTTTATCAAAGTCTAATTTAGATTTCAATTATCTTTCCAGATAATTATTCTTTTGTTTCATTTCATTGGTTAAAAAAAGTTATCTATAATTGACTTGTTCAAAATTTCCACATTAAAGTAAAAATCAAGAGGGCAAGAGGATATATAAAGACTGTTAAATAAACATCCTTACCAGGACTAGGATCAATTCCAGCTAACAATTCCAAATCGTTTCTTAAAACCGATAACTTTCCAGGATCCCCTGTTCGTTGCAATGCAATAACTAATTCTTGAACGGACTGAGCGAATGATTGCGGAGTTTGCAATTTGTCAATAATACTTTGCATGTGCGACTTATGAGCAGTGTCACCATACAGCAACGCTGACCACTGATCCGGAGCAATTCGTAAACCGGCTTCTGTGGCTATCTGGACTATTTGCGCATCGTGCTCGCGCCGCAAGGCTTCATAAGTCCTAAATTCTTCTTTTAACTGCATAAGCGAGGAATCTCCTTCTCTTTTGGAAACCTACAAAATTTTACTGCAATTACATAAAAGTAAAAATGACTACACTGAATTATTGTGAAGTGTTAAATTGTTTAATGTAGAACTTAAAATATTAATTAATGAGTCAACCAACTTTTACAACTCAAATAATTTGGTCAAGTGCGAGTTGGACTCGCATACTTAGAGTTCTGTACCACCTTCAAGATTCTAATATTCCAGTTTCAGACAAGCAGGGAATTAGTGCATTTTCTTATATTTACCCTTATATATTTTAAAGGAAGCGTTTTAAATTTATAAAAAATATACACTTTGATTTTCCACACATAGACTTTTTATTTCATCTGCTTCAGGATTCGCTTGATTTTTATCAGAATACATATGTATTTAATTTTCTAATTTGGCCCCCAAAAATTAACATTAGAGTTTTATTTTACTAATAAACTTTCAGAGAAGTCTTTTATACTCTACTGTCTGAGTTTTGAGGCTCTGTAGATTGGAATATAAAGGGCAAAATAGGTCAAGTTATAAATTATAAATTATTAAATGTGTTATTCAAATTATTTAAAAATACAAATAAAACATATTTTTTAGAATTTAAATAGTGTAAAGTGGGAATTAAGTCGATTGTCTTCTAAACGTTGTTTGTGGCATATTCTTGATTACTTTTAGGTTTTTTTAAGTCGATGTTTAATATTTTTGTTAATATCTTTTACACAAATGATTTAAAAATATGATATATTTGTAATTCACATAATGAGCCTTTTATCTGATATATTACATTATGCGTTTGAAAGTTGAATCTTTATTTTCCATTTAATTGTATAATTTGTCCCTAAAATTACTATGGGGGTTTTCTAATAATTGATTTTCCGTTTAATTCTATTATTTGGGGGCCAAATAATAGAATTAGGGATATTTTCATATTTTTCCTATAAACAAAAAAATTAGGTCTTATAGTTTGGGGAATAACGGGGGGAATGGGTAATTTTTTTAAAATATTTTTTTAATATATTTTAAAATATTCATTTTAAAAAAATTTTAAAAATATATTTGTATTCATCATAATGAGCCCTGTGATTTGATATATTACATTACCCGTTAGAAACAATTATAATTTTTTATTTTCCATTTAATTCTATAATTTGCCCCCAAAAATATTAGGGATTTCTCCTTCTTTTTCCAGTAAAGTTCAAGTGAGGGGCTATACTTCCATTTTTTTCAAAATTTTTCAGCTTATTGTTTCGGAGATAAGGGGGGGGAATGGGTCAATTTTTTTATATTTTTGTTAATATCTTTTAATTTATTTATTTGAAAAATATAAAAAATATATATTTGTTTTCTTCATCATGAGCTCTTTCATTTGATATATAACATGATGGGTTAGAAACAATTTAATTTTATATTTTCCATTTAATTCTATAATTTGCCCCCCAAAATGAATATTAGGATTTTTCCTTATTTTTCCAGTAAAGTTCAGGTAAGGGGCTATACCTTCATTTTTTTTCTAAATTTTCCAGCTTATGGTTTCGGAGATAGGAGGGATGGGTAAAATTTCTTATATTTTTGTTAATATCTTTTAATTAATTTCTTTAAAAAATATATTAGTTTTCGTCATAATGAGCCCTTTAATTTGATATATAACATGATGGGTTAAAAACAATTTTAATTTTATATTTTTCATTTAATTCTATAATTTGCCACCCAAAATGAATATTAGGGGTTTTTCCTTATTTTTCCAGTAAAGTTCAGGTGAGGGGCTATACCTCCATTTTTTTTTCAAATTTGTTTTATATTTTTATTAATATCTTTTAATTTATTTATTTTAGAAATATGAAAAAAATATATTTGTTTTCGTCGTAATGAGCCGTTTCATTTGATATATAACATGATGAGTCAGAAACAATTTTAATTTTATATTTTCCATTTAATTCTGTAATTTGCCCCCCAAAATTAAAAGTAGAGGTTTCTCCTTACTTTTCCAGGTCCTAACCTATACCTCTATTTTTTTTCAAAACTTTACGTTTTATAGTTTCAGAGATAAGGGGGGGAATGGGTAAATTTTGGTATATTTTCGTTAATATATTATTAAATAATTTTTTTTAATATAAAAAAAATATATTTGTATTCCTCAGAATGAGACCTTTCATTTGATATATTACATGATGCGTTTGCATTTTTTTTTTTTCATTTTTAAATTTTTATTTTATTTTATAATGTGCCCCCCAAAATTAATATTAATGGTTTCTCCTTATTTTTCCTGTAAAGTCGGGTAACGTTCTATATTTCCTAATTTTTTCAAAATTTTAGGCTCAGTAGTTTCGGAGATCAGGGGGGAACGGTCGAATTTTTTAGTTCCCCCCCCCCAGAAGTACCCCTAAATTTTTTTTTTCTTTTGCGATATGTACTCCTGATCGGGTCAACAAACTATACATTGATACCAAATTTCAACCTCTTCTGTCCAGTAGTTTAGGAGAAAATTGCTGTGATGTGACAGAGGCAGAAATCCAGAGTGATATTATAAGGGTATCCGTATATTGTATATACGGAACCCTAAAAAATAAATTGAAGTCATTGTTACTTTACTAACTCTAACATGTGAGTTGTATGTATATGATGAGTTGCATAAGATATTTCATTAACACATACCTTAAAACATGAAGCCCTATAAAGCAACTGAACAACATGGCCAATGCTGGTTTTAGAAGCTTGAGGAAAATGGGGTTCCAAACGCTGCACAACAAACATTACCAAAACTTTTCTGGATAATGCAGAACCATCCTCTAAAGCTAACAATACCAATTTCAGTACCTCCTCTTGCATTGCTGAAATTAAGTTTTTTTATTACTTCACACCACACACAGTACACTGAAAAAAAAAATAGAAATACGGGGCAGATACAGACAAGAGCTTCCGAGAGTGAGGAGTGAAGGTCTCATTCAAATATTACATATGTAAGAAGATGGGGCTTCTCTATGGTTTTGGACATATTGCATTGTCTTGGCTATTGCGTTAAAAATAATCGATCTGAGGTTTAAATCCTTAGAAATTAATTCGTCGTTCTCGTTCTATAACTTAGAAGTTCATGTTTCCGCTTCCTGTAAATACATATTCATATCGTCTAAAGGTCTAACTATGAGTAAAACTCTGTTGAATCAATAAAATTTCCATACACCTTTACAAAATTAAGTTTTATCTGTTTGTAGTAAGAATTCAAAATCTTCATTTAAATAACATTAACACCAAACTTGTAGAAAAGTCTGTATTGTTCAACGAATTTAATAAAATGTAGAATATGTAAATTACTTTTGATATATCCAGGTTGTTCTACAAGTGCAGGGGCTTCCGGGGATTTCATGCTTCGGAGTGGGGGGGCGATCCTGTACTAAATATACCTAAACATAATTTTAAACCCAGATTTCTTAAACTATTACATTAAAAATAGTAATTCTGAGGCTTAAACCCACAGAAGCGTCCTTCTTGTAGGCTCTTGGAGTTAAGATTACCTCTTTTCAAGATTAAATTTACTGAGTTTAAGGCTCTCGGGATCCCCTCCTTGGATATGCCCATGTACAAATGTGATGTTATTCTCAAAAAGTCTATAAAAGCATAAAGTAAATACTGCAAATATAATTCTGAAAACAAATAAAGAATGTAGCCAAAAAATCTCAATCCAATGCATCTACAAAAAAAAGGTAAGATTATACTCAGTTGTAGTTACTGTTTACAATGATGTTACACCCAATACAATTACCAGTTGCTCATTGGTTTTACCTCGGGTTGCCTTTTATTTTAACACACATTTAATCATTCTATTTTACATTTTTCATAATTTGACTGCTCCTCGATATCTTGAAATAACATAAGCTTGGGCAAATGATCAAAAGACTGGTGATGTTCCAACCTGACAAATAACTTGCATGTTGACAAGTTACCATTTACAATGATCAGTTGTGTCTGGTTAGTTATTGGTTGGAACAAACCTATTATGTATAGTTAGTAGTAAATGGTATTCTATACCTAGTAAATGATATTCAGTACTGAACAATTACAATACTGACATGCAAGATCATCACCAGAAATGACAGGATGTGGCTTTTAGGGGCTGCAGGTTTTTAGTCTAGAGGGGCAAATCAGAAATCTTTTTTTGCTAATATGTATAGAAACATGCATTTAATCCAATAGGTACTAACCAAAGTAAATTCTGTTAGTGCCAATTATGTCTGGGGGTGGCTGACCCTTGGTCATGCCTGGTGATGCCGTAGTTGACATTACCACAGAGCAATAGCAAAACTATGCAAGAGAAGGCTAGGAAGATATGAGTTACAAACCTATTGACAGTAAAATGTGCCAAACAAAATACCTATATAACAAACTTATAAACCAGTAACTAATCCTGAGTCCCACTCTACAAAATTAAAAAGAAACAAATTATTGAAATAAAAAAGTTTCAAACAAAGCACTTTTGAGAAAATAAATAAATCCATTAAAATATTTGGCAATGAAGATTCCTAGATATTATTTGCAAAAACATGTGATTTTGTTCAAACTTTCAAACAAAAAGCCTACTAAGAAAAACCAAACCAAATGACAATTTTTGTGCAGAACTTCTGCAACAACAAAATACTATTTCAACAATGGTCAAAATTAGTCTTGACTACTTTTCAACATGACACTCCCTAATTTCAAGATACCTCAATTAAGTAAAATGACAATGAAAATCCCTGTAAATAGAAATCTCTTATTTCTCTAATCTTCATTATTATCTAAATTTAAGACTTCTTACCTGGTCCTAAAAACTGACATCCTCTAGCACGAACTGCAGCCCATAAATTTGCTGATAATTGTTGAGGATTTTGATGTTGCAATATTAATTCAGTAACAGTTCTTTCACCCAATGATCTTGCAGCCCTCATCGCTCTTACCCTGCCCTCGTCTTCAACTAATTGACAGTTGATGAGAGTAACCAATTTCCTTTGCATAGGCCTTGATAGAATGCTTCCACTCCCACAAACATTTCCATTTGAATGAGGTTTCAAGTAAAGTGCTAAATCTTCTATGTTCTTCTTGCATAGCTGATAATGTTCCAGATAATCTTTGGGCACAATTTTTGTATCCAGATCTGTATCACATTTAAAGTTAGTGCTGACCAATTGCAACAAAGCAGAGTTAATTGGAAGATTCTCTATGTCTATATTTATGTTAGTTTGGTCAAATGGGCATTGTTTCCTATGTAAGTTTGAGAGGCAACCTTTACATACTGAATGTCCACAGCTTAGGCTGATGGGACTTCTCAATTTGTCATCAAATGAATTGCAGCAAACTGGACAAGAAAGAAATTCTGTCCACTGTGGTGCCTGAATGGGCATTCTGAAATAATTGTTAAATTATTAGCACAAATGTAATAATTTCTATTATAAGAGAACATTGATTTTCACCATATTGCCCAATACATACAAATACAAATTTTATTGTAGTTAATAAACAGATACCCACCTTATCTAACGAACACAAAAATTGTCACATCATGTACTACAATTCACAATTGTCACATTATGTTCCTATTTGTTATGAATGTGTAATTTGACATTTACGTACATTGGTTGGTTGGACAAAAATGTACTTCGAGTTTCCACCACAAACATAGACCATGAACCTTAAACTAAGTCAGGACATAACTTGGAACATCTGTAACTGTCAGATGTCGACAGATTACTGTGCAGATTACACGTTAATGCCTATTAATCAGAACCGTCCCTAGCAGAATTTCAATAATTATTCATTAACCTGCGGGCTGCGGACAGTGCAAAACAAAAGCATACAACTTATAATCCAAATGAAAGCCCAGAGAACATTACATACTCCAAATACCGCCAGCACAATAATTTCAGTCTCGATTAATAAAACAATTTTGATATGATGAGAAAATTTTCAACTGTCATGAACTTGGCAGAAATAGTTCTCTATACCAGGGGCGGATCTAAGAGTTTCTAAGGAAATAACAGTGTGGTGTTGTTTTCTGAAACGTTGTAGCATTTCTGAAGTGTATTTTTCTGATTTTTTTGGAAATAACAAAAAATCGGAAAAATACAAAATGTATTATGTAGGAGTTGCAGAAAATTCTAGCTCACAGAGACTTCAAATCGGGAGTCGTACGGTGTGTAACGCCGTTTGCCTGTGATTCCCAGGATAGACATCACACGAAAAAATTCGTAGGTTTAGTAAAACCTGTCAAAGAAATTACGTTAATAACTTTTCGAGATTTTTCAATCCATTTAACGCAAGACAATATATTGTTTCTAGTCGAGAACCTTCATCAGTTGCGCTCCCTTCAACTGACTGAATTCTCGAATAACCATTAACTTCCTGACAATACCTAAGGCGGCTTTCAAATTCTCCTAACACTTCATTTAGCGTTTGTTGGAAAATTCGTTGTATTTCGGCTCTAATTCCATTGTTTAATTCCTCGATATTTTCCGGCTTATTGAAGTAGATTTTCGATTTCACGTAACCCCAAAGATAAAAATCTAACGGGCTTAGATCTGGAAACCTATTCTGGCCATTCGATATTATCTCTCCTTCCGATCCATCTATTTGGGAAAATATTGTCAAGATAATCTCGCACTGTTCGCGAATAGTGCGGGGGCGCTCCATCCTGTTGAAACCATACCGAATCTGCCAGTATATTGGCGTTTCCACCATTCGGGTAAAGTTCTGTTAAACAGGGTATTATATCATTTTGTAATGGGTCTAAATACTTTTCCAAGTTAAGTGTTCCCTCAATAAAATAATTTGGTCAAATGCGATTTGGACTAGCAAGATTATAATATTCCAGTTCAGACAAGCAGGAAATGAGTGCATTTTCTCATATTTTAAAGGAAGCGTTTTATAGTTAAAAAAATATACACTTTCATTTTCCACACATAGACTTTTTATTTGATCTGCTACATGATTCGCTTAATTTTTATAAAAATTCATATGTACCTAATTTTCTAATTTGGAACACAAAATTAACAATTTACTGATAAACTTTCAGGGAAGCCTTTTATAATCTACTATCTGAATTTTGATGCTCTGTAGATTGGAAGATAAAGGGGAAAATAGGTCAAGTTTTAAATAATAAATTATTAAATCTGTTAGACAAATTATTTAAAAATACAAATTAAAAATATTTTTCAAAATTTTAGATAGTGTAGTTTTTGAAGCCGGAATTAAGTCTAATTTTAATATTTTTGTTAGTATCTTTTAAACAAATGATTTAAAATATGATATATTTGTAATTCACATAATGAGCCTTTTATTTGATATATTACCAGATACGTTTGAAAATTTCCATTTAATTCTATAATTTGTCCCTAAAATTACTATAGGGGTTTTCTACTATTTTTTTATGAATTTCAAGTGAGCCCCTGTACCCCTAATTATTTTCAAAATTGTAGGTAGTATGGTTTCGGAAATAAAGCGGGAAATCAGAATTTTTTATATCTTTTTGTTAATATCTTGTAAAGAATTAATTTTAAAAATATGAAAAATATATATTTGTGTTCCTCATAATGAGCCCTTTCATTTGATGTATTGCATAATGCGTAAAAAATATTTTTTTATTTAACGATTAATTCTGTAATTTGACCTCCAATATTAATATTAGGGATTTCTTCGTATTTTTGGTGCAAACAAAAAATTTTAGGTCTTATAGTTTGGGGAATAAAGGGGGGAATGGGTAGTTTTTTTAAATATTTTTGTTAATATATTTTAAAATATTTATTTTAAAAATATAGAAAAAATATGTTTGTAGTCGTCATAATGAGCCCTTTGATTTGATTACATGATGCGTTAGAAATAATATTAATTTTATGTTTTCCATTTAATGCTGTAATTTGCCCTCTAAAATTAATATCAGGGGTTTCTCCTTATTTTTCCAGTAAAGTTCAGGTGAGGTCCTATATCTCTATTTTTTCAAAATTTTATGGCTTATAGTTTAGGAGATAAAATAGGGGCTATGCGTATTTATTACTTTTGTTTTTTGGACTTTAACACCACAATCGAAATAAAACGACGTATATTGAAGGAAAACAAACGTTTCAAAGTCTATTCTAAATTCGTTGTCAATGGCTTTATATATATATATATATATATATATATATATATATATATATATATATATATATATATATATATATATATATATATATATATATATATATATATATATATATATATATATATATATATATATTTCTTTTCGCCATAATGAGCCCTTTCATTTAATATATTACATGATGTGGTAGAGACGATTTTATTTCTATATTTTTCATTTAATTCTGTAATTTGCCCCCCAAAATTAATATTAGAGCTTTCCCCTTATTTTTCCAGAAAAATTCAGGTGAGGCTTTACGTCTCTAATTTTTTTAAAATTTTACGGCTTATAGTTTCGGAGAAAAGGTAGGAGGAAAGGGTAACAATTCTTATATTTTTGTTAATATCTTTGAAATAATTTATTTTAATAATATGCAAAAAAATATATTTCTTGTCGCCATAATGAGCCCTTTCATTTGATATATTACATGATGGGTTAGAAACCATTTTAATTTTATATTTTCCATTTAATTCTATAATTTGACCCCCAAAATTAATAGTAGAGGTTTCCACTTATTTTTCCGGTAAAATTCAGATGACGCCCTATATCTCTATTTTTTTTTTTTTAATTTTAATTATAGTTTCGGAGGGGGGCGGTCTATTATTTTAGTTATTCCCCCAGAAGTACCCCTAAAATAAAAAGTTCTTCATTTACGATATGTGCTCCTCATCGCGTCACCAAAATATACGCTGATATCAAATTTCATCCTTTTCCGTCCAGTAGTTTAGGATAAAATTGTATCGGTATATTGTATATACGGAACCCTAAAAAGGACCCACAAATGAAGTACCCACAGTTCCGGTTCATACGTTAACTTTCTTGGATAACTGTATGGCTTTCCAAAATCCAACGTGGGTTCTCTGATTCCCAATATCGAAAATTTTGCCTGTTTACTAAACCATTTACACAAAATGTTGTCTCGTAGGAAAAAACTATCTTACTTGAAAAGTGCGGGTTGGCATTGCATCTATCCATCATTATTTCTCAAAATTTTACTCTCCGGTCCAAATCATTATACAGTAAGTTCCTAAACTAAATGAACTTTGTATGAGTGCCATTTATTTCTATGCAAGCTTTTTAGAACAGAAGATTTACTTATTGACTGTTCTGCGGCTATTTGTCTAGTGGATTTGTGAGGATTTTCTTGTAAATCGAGCAAAACATTTAATTGTGTATCTTCTGGAAGATGCTTGGTTTTGTAATTGTCTCTTACGTGGCCAAATTCTAGAAACTTTTTTTCTATTTTACTGTCTACCGATCGTGTAATAGGCCGCTCCGGGTACTTCATATTAAACAATTCGGAAAATTCAGCTTGTGTTCGAGTTCTGTCGCCATTAGAATATGGCGTCAAAATATCGTCAAAATTTCTATTCGCTGCTTTTCAGTTAAACGCGCTATACTTTGAAACTTTGCAACTGCACTTGACAACTACTTTTTTGAAGTAAAATTATATACAGTTTCTATGGAAGTAAACAAGTGTTTAAAACTCCAGTATTAAAAACAGGGTTTCCATTCATGCGACTAAAATACCGCCAACAATCATAAAAACCAGACGTAAATAAATAGGTTCAAACCAACAAACACCTTATTTTTACCGTTGTTTTCTTAACTTTATAAAGAAATGTATTTTTTAATAACTGTTAATTTTCGGCATAGGACATTGTTCATGAATAAAATATATAACCGACTTCCACCTATAACTAAAAAGCTAAAAATAATTATTACAAAATACAACTCTAACAAATAAATAACACATTCAATGTTGTTAGGTACCTACCCAGGAAGTAAAAAATGTAAACATTAAAAGGTGCTCATTCTGTACAAATTAATTACCTACCAATCGAGTATATTTTGAAGCCGGTGCCAAGCAAAATCCTTCATTGCGTACTTATCTAGTACTTCATCAAACTTGATTGTTGCTTGGCATCGACTTCAAAAATATACTAGATTGGTAAGTAATTAAATTTGTACAGAATGAGCACCTTTTAATGTTTATATTTTTTACTTCCTGGGTAGGTACCTAACAACATTGAATGTGTTATTCATTTGCTAGAGTTGTATTTTTTTTATAATTATTTTTAGCTTTTTAGTTAATGGTGGAAGTCGGTTATATTTTTTTTAAATGTTTTATTACTGTACACGTTGAGTGGCACCCTATATTCCCTATATATTTTTTCAATGTTAGTTCAATATTTTTGGAGAGAACGGAGGAAATTGTTGATTTTTTAGATTTCCCCAGGCAGACTTGGTTTATTTAAGTTATATGCTCCTTATGGGTTCACTAAAATATATATACGGATACCAAATTTCAACTTTTTTAGCCCTTATTTATGATTAATTCAAAAGGGTCTATGTTAAATCTATTGCTAGTACTTCCTGGGTAGGTACCTAACAACATTGAATGTGTTATTTATTTGCTAGAGTTGTATTTTGTTATAATTATTTTTAGCTTTTTAGTTATAGGTGGAAGTCGGTTATATATATATTTTTTTTTAAATGTTTAATTTTCAACTTTTTAATTTTTTTGAACTCAGGTAGTTTTCATTTTATTTTTTATTTTGTATGTATAACCTTAATAGACAGGACCAGGTAACATCGAAAGCCTCAACATTACACAATGATACATTTTCATTTAAATTGACAGGTAAATGTTTACGAATAAAATGTACTAGTACGCGTTGACTTAATAAGCCCAAAATATATTTATGCCTTATGGACCACGCCATGTAACCTTTTTTCAACTTATTTTGACAACTCTGTATAACTATATATAATTCGACTCCACCCTATGTACCAACCATCCTGTACATACGACTGCCCATGGACAAGCATAAGTATATAACTTGTGGTCTACCCCATAAATTATTTCATTTTTCACATTTTATATTATCGCCCTGTGTAACTAATTCCTCTCCACACTTTATGCAACTTCTTATGTGCTATAAAATAAATATATTTTTAATCACACTGTATAAATATAATTTAACTTCAGCATATATTTCAACCATCCTGCATATGATTTATTTACGTCCATATCATATAACAGTTTTTTAAACACCCTATATAACTTCAATTTCACATTTTTTCCAACATTTTTATACCACCAATCGTCCACTCCACCCTATATGCCATACACCCTGGTATATACAGCTAAACGGCCTAACTTATATTTCAATCATCATATAAATGCAACTCCTTCTATCACTTTACTTTGTGATTTTGTTTGCTATAACTAAACATCCTATACACAGGAAATGTCCGTTATGTCATTTCGATAAAATTTTTGATAAGAATTTTGGAATTTTCGGAGATTTTCTGCAAAACTGCAAGTTGCACGTCGCAGAAAAGTATATGAGATCACCTAAGGATCTTCCTTAATAGATTAAACGTTAAAAAACTGTACACATCCATAAGGAGTTTTCGAAAAATCGACCAATATGTTAGGGATATTGGTCGATTTCCATGCACGCATGTGTTCATTCATAAATTTCATCACTTTACCAATAGAATTCTTTTCCCAAATTTGAACTTTCACCAATCCGGATATATACTCTATAAAACAAGAGACCATATTCATACAAAACGGTTCACCACAGGAGAAGAATTCAGGTAACATACATACAAAAAAAATACAGAATTCAAAAATAAACTAAAAAACAAATGTTTCCATTTAAAAATGAAGTTGATGGTCGCAATTTATTTCTGGCCCACCCTGTATAAATGAGTTTATCATCACAAAAACGCGTCCTCACTGTATATAATGCCATGAAGCACTGCATCTGGAATAAAAAAGATCAGGCAATCGCATAAGAATAAATTGCTACTGTGAACATCTACACATTCAGTTTGAATAAACACGTCATTAAATTCCAAAATTATCGGCATGTCAATAATTTGGAGTAGAATTAATGAAAGCCAGTGATGTAGTTAATAGTCATTCAAATTGCTCGCAACAAAGTTAACTGTAAACTTTTTATTTTGGAGCGCTTTGACAAATCCGGTAGAAAACTTTAAATTACTTTTTATTACAACACTTTACGAGACTACGATCATGATAAATTAGATTTCAACTTACAATGAGGTGCTTAGATTTATTTACTCATTTTAACGAAAAGGTTTTTTTTGTTTTGTTATTTAGTACTCGCCAAAATATTGAACAGTTTGTATGCCTTAACAAAGTAATTAGAAATTTTCTAGTGGCTAACTATTCCGAGTGAGTAAGTGAGCACTGAACAAGCGTAGGTGCTAATATCCTGAAACAGATTTTTTACTGTTAAGCTTGATTTTCAACAGTCGTCTTACACATCTATAGAACTCTGTTAATATGTCCTTTTTCATGGTGGGGAGATCAATTCGCTGAGCCAGCTTTATTCCAAGATATTTATAAGTATGACCTTCCGCCATGGATTCAATTGAGCTGCCATCTCTCATTTCGTAGTAGGAGAATTAATTTTCCCTTCAAGCCTTCTTTGCCAAAGTGGTATTCGAGGTGTTTGTCTAAGTTGGGGAGGGTCTTGCTTTGGTCTTATTCCGACCCCAATTGTTCTGCAGATGTAGATGACTGTTTGTAGCGATCCTAACATATTAGCACCTAAAACATAGTTTGGCAAGATAAATTTGTTCATAACCTGTAAGACGCTACCCAATTTCTTAGAAGATCTTAGTTTGGGAAAAGTTGGTCTAATCAGTAGATCTGTCCCAAAATATTCTATAATAGAGCTCCTTCCATTTCTGCTTGGATCTTCTCAAGCAGGTCAGCGTTGGTTGGCTGTTCTTGTTGAAGTTATTGAGTCTTGTCCGCTCTTTGTGTCAAAGTTGTTTCAGGCTCTGGATCTATTGTTTTTCGACCAAATACGTCGTGCTCAACTTCGCTTTTATTGTGACCACTTGTTCAGGCTAAATAAGGCCATTTTTCAAGATGATACGATATTGATCTGCGACTCCCTGTTCGGTAACTTGAAGCTCTAGGTACTCACTACAGAACTCTTGATGAAGTATTTGGTAATATCCTGTCTTGTCTTGGCCAACGTTCGTCACTCTGTAAAACATGCGCATTATAAATTCATTTATGGCGCTAGTCCATTTCATGCGCTGTCTTTTCAGTCCGGCTTGAGTGAGCGCTGGCTGTTGATCCTGCGCAACATTTTCGGCGGGTGGAGTTCTTATTCTCGTTTGACTTCGTTTGTGATGGTCACGTTGTTGCTGTGACTTTATTGGTAAGTGTTGTGGTTCTTGGGTTGTAGCTCTTTGGACGGCAGGGGCCCGCATCCTCAGCACCCTGCCACCGACGTCCCGCATGCTGTCATGTCCAGCGCCGGCTCCAGCCATGTTCTGAAGATCCCCAGGCAACGGCTCTTTTCCGAGGCATCTACTCCGTAGGTCCAGACAACCCGTGCTGTTTGTGGGGAAGGAAGGAAAGCTAGATAATAGGTCAGAGGAGAGCTGCCCCTTTAGTCGCCTCAAACGACAGGCGGTAGATACCATGATGCTATTCCAACCCGGCCACCAAATGTGTTAGAACACATATGATTTAACTTCTTTATTCGTTTTATTATTTGAACCACTTCCTATAAGTGTAACTCTAATTCACCCTATATTGCAACCACCCTGTATATATTTGTGTGTATTGGTCACCCAATATAAATTATTTTACTACTTATGTTCCATACTATATAACATTTTCTTAACTACCCTGTATAACTATAATTCCACTCCACCTTACTGCATGTGCTTATTTAACAATGTTTTATCCACACTGTATAACTATAGTTTTACTTCACTCTTATCTCAACCACCTAGTATACGCAACTGCTTATGTACCACCAAATATCCCATTTACTCGTAAGATTTTTCGAACTCACATGTAATTTTACTTCGCCCTATATTTCAACTGCGTACATTGCTTGCTGCTTGAATTTCCATGCACGCACACAGACACACACCTACCACCGTATATCGTAAAGCAAAAATGGCTCACATAACAATTTTTCTTTTCTATACATTTCATTCGCGTAAAATGAAAACCGTTACAAACACCCTGTACGATATACTTTCATGGCATATCTTGACATGGCTAGATATTTATCATGTAAATTTGACATTTACATTGATTTTTATCGTTTTTTTTGCACATATTTTTCCGATTTTCAGAAAAACGGTATATTTTACTATTTTACGTTTAAAAAAATATACGGAATCAAGCTACATCTTTTTGTAGAATACAATTTAGTTAATTCAAATTGATTAAAAAGTTTTAGAGAAAATTAATTACTGTTTTTTGGATTTTCTGGAAAACCGTAAATTTCACGTCATAGAAAATTATATGGTACCTTTTTGTAACATTCCTTAATGCAATGCCGTTTAAATCATCAAAATTGCCCAAACCCTTTTTGAATAATCAATAAACATACATAAAAAAAACGACGATTTTGTAACTTCTTCCGTTTTGGAAGCCGGTTAATAAATCAGAATATCTTCTTGCTTCTATGTAGATCTAAAGTTGTCTTTGGGATCTTTGTAATTTTCATTTGCGATCTTAAACCTGTTTTGATTCAGTGTTCGCATACTTCTGAAGTACTCCCCACCAACAAGTTTAGGTAATTTTGCCAATACTTTTGTTTGCGAGCGTCTTGAACTTTTCTTTCTTTTGCCAGATTTCACCTGAATTTTACTGGAAAATAAGGAGAAACCTCTACTATTCATTTTGTAGGGCAAATTACTGAATTATATGGAAAATATAAAATTAAAACTGTTTCTAACGCATCATGTAATGTATCAAATGAAAGGGCTCATTATAGCGAAAACAAATATAGTTTTTTCATATTTTTAAAATAAATTATTTAAACGATATTAACAAAAATACAACATTTTTTACCTTATCTCCGAAACTATAAGACGTTAAATTTGTACTATTAATTTTGGGGGGCAAATTACAGAATTAAATGAAAAATATAAAATTAAAATTGTTCCTAACGCACTATCTACTATATCCAATAAAAGGGCTCGTTATGACGAAAATAAATCTATTTTTTTCAGCTTTAAAAATAAATTGTTACGATTGCTGGGATATTAAAAAAAGCTAGAAGGTTCGGACGGGAGAAAAACTTATCTCGATCATAACTCCACAACTGTAAAATTGACACTGGATTATACTAGAGAATTCGACGCTGATTTTAAAAGGAGGACCCATCCTCGCAGCAGATAGTAAGAAAGGACGACGAGCGCATATCGTTATTATGAATCAGCTGCAAATAAAGTTCTAGAAAAGTGAAAGTGAATATTAGTTTTATAATTTTAAATTGAACCAACGGACTATATTGAAATATTAACAAAAATATTAGAAAATTATTCATTCCGTTTTATTTCCGATCTATAAGAAAAAAATTAGGCTTATATGACCTTACTTGAATTTACAGGAAAAATAAGGAGATACCCCAAATATTAGTTTTGGGGTAAAAATTATAGAATTGAAGGAAAAATAAAAAATAATGACTTTTTAAACGCATCATGCAATACATCAAATGAAGCTCATTATGAGGAATAGAAATATATATTTTTCAAATTTTTAAAATTCCCATTGAAAATAATTCGGGGTGCTGGGGCTCACCTGAAATTTATAAGAAAAATTAATAGAAAAACCCCATATTAAATTTGGGAACAAATTATAGAATGAAATGGAAAATAAAAATAAAATTTCAAACGCATCATGCAATAGGTATATCAAATAGAAGGCTCATCATGAGATTTATAAATATATGTTTTTATATTTTTAAATCATTTGTTTAAAAGATATTAACAAAAATACTAAACATCGATTTATTCTACCTTTAGAAACTACACTATCTAAAATTTTGAAAAATATATTTTATTTGTATTTTTAAATAATTTGTCTAAAATATTTAATAATTTGTTATTTAAAACTTGTCATATTTTCCCCTTTATCTTTCAATCTACAGAGCCTAAAATTCAGACACTAGATTATAAAAGGCTTCCTTGAAAGTTTATTAGTAAAATAAAACTCTATTGTTAATTTTAGGGGCCAAATTAAAAAATTAAATACATATTTTTATAAAAATCCAGCGAATCATGTAGCAGATAAAATAAAAAGTCTATGTGTGGAAAATAAAAGTCTATATTTTTTATAAATTTAAAACGCTTCCTTTAAAAGATTCATTCCCTGCTTGTCTGAAACTGGAATATTAAAAAAGATATACTCTGATTTACCTACATTGTATCAAATCTTGAAGGTGGTTCGGAACTCGCACTTGACCAAATTATATATACACATTTTAATTCAATAAGTTTTATAAATGTCGCTACCTGGTTGGTCCGTTATACTGGCGGAATTAAGGAATTTGTGGAACTAAATTAATGCCTGGCTGCAAATAACTAATTAGCACAGTCCTTTTTTAAATTGTAAGCCCCTATTTCGGACACCACTTGTGTTAATATCATCATATATTTTCCCGACCATTCAAGGACGTACCTACCTTTTGGTTTAGGGAGGAGCAAAATTAGAACAAAAATTGTCCTAGAGGGGGCCAAATCGGGAAAAAATGGTCTTAGAAAAAGGGACAAATCAGAATATTTTTGGTCCAGGAGAGGGTAAGACAGCAATTTTAGGGAAAGCTTTAATGGCTTATGGCAGGTTTATCAGGTCCAAGGGGGGGGCAGCTGTCTCCCCCTCGGTACGCACATGCGACCATACAAATATATTCTCTAAGTTTATTAAAATTTTAAATATTATAAATAAATTATTGACAGTGAAGAGGGTTAAATCAGATTTTTTTTGGTCCAGGAGGGCAAGTCAGTAAATTTATGGGAAGCTTTTATCGCTCACGGCAAGTTTTTCAGGTCCAAGCTATTATAAAATTGTAGTTGTCTGTTTCATTGAATCTTTTTTTTTTTGTTGCAAAGCCTATAGCTTGACTTAAAATCTGGTGTACACTTCATCTCCCTACATTTCCAGAAACGGTAGATAGAGCGAAAAAACTACTACCATGTTCGGTAACACACAATTAAGGTGGGAACACATTATCGTCACGTCACGTGAGTTCACATGCTATTACGGCTCGTCACGGAACACTAGAAATATCTGCAATACAATTTACGCATGCTTTTAAATCAGCTAGAACTACACTATGGTCACATGAAGTCACGTGACTTGACGTAGTAGTAGTTTATACAGTGTGGTTGAAATATAGGATGGAGTGGAATTATAGTTTAAAGGGTGGTTGAAAAACTGTTTTATATCCACAAGTACTTCACAAGTAGCATATTATATAGGATGGGTGAAATATGTTGCAGAGTATAATTACAGCTATACAGGTGGGTTTAAAAAATATTATAAAGGAATGTTATTATCTACAAGCTGTTCCATATACCGGATAGATGACATTTAGGGTTGATTAGGATTCTAGGTGTACAGGGTGGTGCAAAAATGTTATATTGGGTGGCCCATAAGTAGTTGCATATGCAAGGTTGTTGAAATATAGGGTGGTGTAGAATAATAATTATACACTGTGATTTAAAAAATGTTAAAGAAAATTATTCTCCGAAAATACTAGACGGAAAATGTTGAAATTTGGTATCAGTGTGTAGTTTGGCGACCCAATCAGGAGTACATATCGTAAATGAAGAAATTTTGATTTTGAGGGTACTTCTGGGAGGAAATTTACAAAAATTGACCATTCCCGCCATTATCTGTGAAACTACTGAGCCTAAAATTTTGAAAAAAAAAAATAGATAACATAAGGGGGCAAATAATAGAACCAAATGAAAAATTTTAAAAATTTCAAACGCGTAGTATATCAAATTAAGGGGCTCATTCAGAGTAACACAAATATTTAAAAATAACTAGCTTAAAAGATTATTATTAGATATTAGATATTAACAAAAATGTATTCATTCATCCCCCATTATCTACGAAAGTATAAGGACTAAAATTTAGAAAAAGATAAATAAATATATACGGCCTAACCGAAACTAAATAAAAATAAGCAGAAACTCCTAATAATGATTGTGGAAGCAAATTACAGAATTTAAAAAAATATTTTTTTGAACGCATCATACAATCAAAGGACTCATTATGAGGAATACAAATATATTTTCATGTTTTCAAAATAAATTGTTTAAAAGATATTAATATAAATATTTTAAAAAATATTGCTCTCCTTATTTTCCGGAAACTATAAGACCAAAAATTCTGAAAAATTAATAAGGAAACTCCAATATTAATTTTTGGGGGGCAAATTATAGAATTGAACGTAGAATAGAAAAATAAACTTTTTTCAGACGCATTATGTAAAATGCCAAATGAAAGGGCTTATTATGAGGAATACAGACATATTTTGTTCATATTTTTAAAATAATTTGTTTAAACGTTGTTAATCAAAATATTAAAAATCTACTTATACCCACCCCCTTTATCTCATAAACTATATGGTCTAAAATTTTGAAGAAAAAAATAAAAATATAGGGCGTTACTTCTACTTTACAGAAAAAATAAGCAGGTAACTCTGATATTAACTTTGGGAGCAAATTACAGAATTAAATGAAAACTAAAAAATTAAAATTTCTTCCAACACATCAAGTAAAATTTCAAGTGAAAGGTCTCATTATGGGGAATACAAGTATATTTTTTTCATATTTTTAAAATAATTTATTAAAAAGTTATTAAAAAAATATAAATTTAGATCCATTACCTCCTATATCTGCGAACTACTAAGCCTAAAAAAATGAGAATATAGGACTTCACTCAAAAGTAGCAAGAAAAGTAAAACACAAATTCTAACATTAATTCCTAAAGTTAAATAGAAAATAAAACTTTTTTAGTGCACCCGCAATGTAATGTATTGTACTGTTTTTATTTACTCTTCGGGTTCTTGAATTTATTTAAAAACACAGCCGAACTCACTATAATTTATTTCGACCACTGTAATTTATATTCACACAACTATTTACAATTTATCTTTTACACCTGATTTTTACTACACGGTCATAGAATATTGAATGAATCCTTTCACCAGCTCTCCGTATTTATATATTTCTTTTCGGAATTCTCTAGAAGGTTTCTCGATCATTCGATGAAATTCGATGAATGTTCATAGCGCCAGCCGTCGGCCTCGGGTCGCCAGAACAACAACATGCCGATTCGACGAAATTTCGGATGAATTCCCGTCACAGTATCAAATGAAAGGAATCGTAATCAAGATAAAAAATATATCTTAATTGTATTTTTTAAATAATTTGTTTAAAAGATTTAATAATGTATAAAAATTTGACTGATTCTCTCCTTTATATTCCAAACTATTGAGACTAAAATTCAGACAAAAGATTATAGGTATAGTGAAAGTTTATTGGAAAATAAAGCGAAAATCCTAATCTTAATTTTGGGGCCTAAAGTAGAAAATTAAATAATATATTTTTATAAAAATCAAACTCATCATGAAGCAGATAAAGTAAAAAGGCTCGTTGTTAGGAATAAAAGTGCATATATTTTTTATATTCCCTGCTTGTCTGAAACTGGAGTATTAGAAAAATATATACATTAATTTATTTACATTGTATCAAATCTCACTTGACCAAATTATTTAAATAAAATATTTAAATTAAAGAAAACATTCTGTGAATCGAGCTTTAGGTTGATTAGCACATTGCGTTGGGCGTGCAAGCAGATTTCTTATCTGTATCCCAACTCGAAACGGCATAAAATAATTATTTCATAAAAGACGAATTATAATCATAATTACATTTTATAAAATCTTTCCCTTCTGTTATATATATATATAATACTACAATTCTGTAGAAATGAATATGAAGATTTTGTCTTACGACATATTAAAGGTTTTTGAACTCTACACCGAATTAAAAAATTGTGTTCATTACATACATATATGAGAAATTGAGCTTGAGCTTTCGGTATTTGCAACAACGCACTGTTTACACAAGTAAACAAAGTAAAATCTAAGCTGTAACCATGTTTATTTAAGGCATTCGAAAAATATGTATTGGATAATCCAGAGTAATTAAATATTTCTGATTTCCCATGACTAAATCATTTACGTAATTCTTTCCGCGGCCAAGGTCAAATATCGATGCACTTGTTTACTTGAAATATAATTTTTGAGCACATGTTTTTTAGCTTTCATTTTTGAACAGTGGCAGAACGTGGAAAATCGCAGCAATCCGACAACGTCGCAGATAGACAAATCCATGAGCACGGTCAGTAACGAGCGACCTCGGATATGTCCGGAGGTATCAGAATGTATATATCACTGTTCGGTTTAACAATTCACAAATATTTCCGAGGACGAAATGATGCGGACATTTCTGTGTTTATCAACAGTACTAAAATAATAGCAACCGTTAATACTCAATTTACGATATGGAAGTGAAGTCTTCTGGCATTTCTAGGCTTTTCATAACATCTCTCGTGGAAAATAAAGACGAATTCGACGAGGTAAACCATTTAACATCTTTTATTTTAAATTGATGGTGCTTCGTCCGCCATTGTGATTTGACTCATTTATTTGTATTCTGACAGAAATCGGAAAGGCGGCTAATTTAAATTTAAATGGGATTTTTTTTTCAGAAACTTGAACGAAGTTACCAATTCCTCCAAAGTACCGTAGCTGGTTTAAGTGACAAAGATGCCCATGAAGCTTTAAACAAAGCACTTCTCAAGGAAAAAGGGTATGAGGATGTGTCATTTGGACTTTTGGTGTCTATTTTAACGGAGCCCCAAAACGCCGCAAAAAGTTACAGGGATTTAACGCTAATTACTCGGGACGGTTTTGGACTGATCGTGAATTACTTGTCTCAATTAGTGCTGGAAAGGTATTTACGCTTAAACGATGTGGCTAAACAACAATTATTGTGGTTACTTCGTGAAATGATCAAAAATGCCGTAAGTAATGTGGACAATCTGGTGTGGAATTTATTGCGACACGCTGCCGGTGGTGATGTTTCGCCAAAGAACATTACACTTATCGAATCTCTCCTTGATATCTTTGTGGATTACAAGTGTTGGCTAGAAAAATTTCCTCTTTTAATAGCTTCAGTAGTGTATACATTTTTGAGACTTATAGAAGACCATCATGCACCTTATTTGGCTACTTTGAAACAGAAAGAAGTAGTTTTTTTAATAGCTTTAATGAGAGAACACTTTCATGAGTGCTTAGTGATAGGTAGAGACCTAGTTAGACTTTTACAAAATGTGGCAAGGATACCTGAATTTGAACAGCTGTGGAAGGACATCTTGTTGGCACCAAAGTCACTTTGTCCAACATTCAATGGAATCTTGCAGCTCCTGCAGAACAGAACGTCGCGGCGATTTTTGCAATCAAGACTTACCCCAGAAATGGAGAAAAAATTAGTATTCCTCACATCCCAAGTAAGGTTTGGTAATCACAAACGTTACCAAGATTGGTTTCAACGTCAGTATTTAGCAACACCTGAGTCCCAAAGCCTCAGGTGTGATATAATAAGGTTTATTGTAGGTGTAATACATCCAACCAATGAACTTTTGTGTTCCGATATAATTCCTAGGTGGGCAGTGATTGGTTGGCTCTTAACAACATGTACTTCTAGTGTAGCAGTTTCAAATGCAAAGCTTGCTTTATTTTATGACTGGTTATTTTTTGATAGTGAAAGGGACAACATTATGAACATCGAACCTGCCATTTTAGTAATGCATCATTCTATGAGGTCACATCCAGCTGTTTCAGCAACTTTATTGGACTTCCTTTGTAGGATTATATCAAATTTTTATCCACCATTAACAGATAAAGTGAGAGCAGGTATTTTTTCTTCTTTAAGACAAATTTTAGATAAAAGGGTCTTACCATCTTTATTACCATTGTTTGACAATGCTAAACTTGACAGGGATTTAAGGAACATGGTGAGAGAAACATTTAGGGAGTTCTGCAATTCAATGCCATTTGAATCATCCTCACGGGAGGATTTCAATATTACACATTCTCAAAAATATGAAGATGTTGAATCAATTGAGCCTCGGATGAATCCAACCCTGAATAATCACATTTTGGATAGTGAGCCAGCTTTCAGTGATGATGAAGATGATTCTGGCTTGATCATCAATGCTAATCTTGAGGATGATACTGATGATGATGACATTCCTTTATCTAAAGTTCGGTTAAAAGAGAAGTGTGACAAAATTGATTTTATTGAAGGGCCAATTGGGGAAGTACTGAGTAAATTACAGAATGAGCTTGATACAGAAGAAAGGTGTGAATTGATGGAGAAGATTATTGAACTTGTGGTTGATATGGAGGAAGATGATGAACATATACCTTCAATTGCAAAAATTTTGAGTGGATGCATAAAAAGTGATTTGAAAGATGAAATTTTCCCTGAAATCCTTACACAAGAACACCTCTTGGATAGTATTAAATCACCTTTATTTGTATTATTAAAAACCCTTTATGGTTTCAGCAAAGACGAAATGGGGAAGGATATATTGAACAAGATAATTGCAGAGATGTATCCAGATCTACCAAATTTAGGATATTTAATATTGTACTTCTTGAAGGTGCAGATAAGAACTGAAAACAAAAAAGAGGACCATACTAAAGCTAGTGCTCTAAAAATAAGTGTTTACAAGGATTTCTGTCAAAGCATCGAGAAGAAAATTGACATTTGCATTTATGATGACCTCTATGCTTGTCATTTAACAGACACCAAGTTGATGATGTGGATAGTACCAGATCTGTATAGGGACTTCAAACAGCAAACAATAAATAATGCTCAAATTTTGCGGGTCATCATTTCAGCGATTGATTCAAAGCAGTTGCAGACTTTGGTAGGTAAAGTGTTGCAGGGACATTTAGTTATGTTTAAACCAGAAAATATTAATGCCCTCTTAAAGATTAGTTTGTCATGGGAAAGTATCGAACAGTTTTTTCTGTGGCAATTAGTAAATGCCCATGACATCTCCATAGATACGCTTTTACCATTAATTACTGAGCTGGATTACGAGCAGCATTCAGAAGCACTGATGGCCATTACACTTATGCTTAAACAAGAAAAACCCAATGCGGATTTTATAAAGTACTTGTTTTCCAGGGACATTTGTGAAAATGGTGACTTATTTATTTTTACAATTATCAAATATTGGTGTGACGAATACATTGACAAAGTTGCAGAACTGATTTCTTCTTTGTTAAACACGAGGTACCCTTCAACGTCGCCGAACAAAAGAAAACGTTCGAGTAGTAAAGTTTTGAGTGCGACAGTTCCGAGTGCCGATCAGGTGTTAGGACACTTAGAAAAATTAAGGATAATTTGTGAAAAACATGACTGTATGGCGATATACACGTTGGATTCCATGCAAAGAGCTTTAAGTATTGCACAAAATAATAGCAACGATAGTCAAAGGAAGCAATTCAGTGAATTATTTGCGCTTATGGAGGAGGAAGAAGAAATCAGTGCGACGAAGAGGACGCAAGGAAGAGGTAGAAAACCGGCGAACAAAATACCAGCGGTGAAGAGGCAAGCAGTACGAGACATATCAGATAGTTCAGAAGACAGTAGTGAGGTAAGTGACTTTTGAGTTGTAACTTTTTTTCAGTTGATACAAAAATATTGTCGCTGCGAGATATTTTGAGAAATTCTACCCTATATTAAATTTTCATCCAAATAATACTGGACTGCTCATCCTAGAAAATATTTACTATTGATGCTTTACCTGCAAAACTAGAATCATTCACAAGATCAATATATTAAAATTAGACATTGATAACCCAAAGTGTGTCTCAAAAGAATGAAAACCTCAAATAATTTGCTAGAAAGGCATTTTTTGAAAAATAAAATATGTTTCATGATTTTCACCTAGCTATTCAAAGGTGACTATGGGTTTGACCTTGAACTGAACTTTAAGGTCATTTCTAGGTCCAAGTTTGGGATCTCAAATCAGTTTTTGAAAATTCGTAATCCAAGATGGCAGATCCAACGTGACGGAAAGATATTGAAAAAACAACAACCAATTTTTGCTCAATGTAGTGAATAGAGGTTTTTAGGGTCTCTGATTACGAATCTTAAATCAGTTTATGAACATTCGTAATCTAAAATGGCGGAAATAAAATCAAAGTAAAACTAAATTGGGGAATTTCAATTAATATTCACTGTTTTGTCTAAAACGACTCAAACATTTTGCATATTTTAAATTTTATTCTACAAATATATGTTCTAGCTTGATTTCGTATATTTTTCTATAGCGTAAAAAATACCACTTTTCTGAAAATCGGAAAAATATATTTTTTTAAATGTCAAGATATGCCATGAAACTATATCGTACAGGGTGTTTGTAATGGTATTCATTTTGATTCATTTGAAGTCTGGTTGTGTTAGACACGAAGTTAAGGGCTTATAGTCGCGTAAACTGACAGAATATTCCATTAAGTAGTTTAACGAAACGAAAATTTGTTATGCCGGCGCTCTCTTTTATATGGCATACGGGAGTAGGTGTGTGCGTGCGTGCATGTGATATTAGGTGGTTCATAAGCTGTTGCCTACATAGCATGGTTGAAATAGAAGGTGGAATTGAATAGTTATACAGGGTGGTTAAACAAATATTGTGTTGGGTGGCACATGAGTAGTTGCGTATGCAAGGTGGTTGAAATAAGAGTTGAGCAAAACGATAGTTATACAGAGTGGATATTGTGTTGCAGGACGCAGTATAATTAGTTATACAGAAGGCTTCAAAAAATGTTAGAAGCAGTTGAATATACAGGAAGATTGAAATATTAGCTGGAGTAGAGTTACAGTTATACAGGGCGGTTAAAAAAGTTATATAGTGTGATATATAAGTAGTTGCTTATACAAAGTGTTTGAAGTAAGGGTGGAGTAAAATTATTGTTATTCAGGGTGTATCAAAAATTTGTTGCATAAAAGCAGTTAAGATATTTAAATTATAGGACGAGATATAATATAATTATAGACATGGGTTCAAAATTTTTAGAAGCTGTTGCATATACCGGGTGGTTGAAACAAATGGTATAGTAAAATTTTAGTCATAAAATGTGGTTAAGAAATGTAAATTTTGTTATATAATACTAGACATATGGGGCGAAGTAACATCATAGGTATACAGGAATAATTTAAACAATGGAAATATAGAAACAGTCAATAGTGTGAAGAGGATTTATACTTATACAGGGTGGTTTTAGAGATATCAGGACCATTGCAATATTCTGTGAAGTTAAGTTATACAGGGGTGACCAATACACAGAAGCATATACAGTGGGGATGCAATATAGAGTGAATTAATTACACTTATAGAAAGTGGTCCAAATAATAATAAAAAAAAGTTCAAAATATTTGGAAAATATAGAAAAAGAATACAAATTAGAGAGGGAGAGAGAGAGAGAGAGATAAGAATACGCTAAAATATTCAATAGAATTGTACTTTAAATCAGATAAAAAAGAAGATATCGCAGAAAATATTGATTGATTGCACACGGTTTTTAAACAGTTTTTATTTTAAGGCTGTTTATTAAATATAAATTATATATACCTACATAAGAAGCTTCAGATATTTTACAGGGTGTGATCAGTGAAGTATATAATTCTTTTGTTATATTCCACATGTTAAACTTATATACCTCTGTGAAAATGCAATTTGTAGTGCTACATCTATACACAACCATGTCATTATTATTTTAATATTATAATACTTAAATGCTTATTAATTTCATGATCAGTATACATATATTTATTAACAACAATCCATCAGTCGCTTAACAAGCGGAATCTTATATTTTCAATTTATTTGTCTAATTATCAGGAAAAAACAAGGGCTCAGCTCGACAGAGATAATAATTTATGAGCACGAATCTGGTGTCTAATTAATTTATTGCTATAATTCATTTAGAATTCTACAACTACGGAATTTTCAGCTATTACAAATTATTAACCTACAAATGAAAGGATTAACAAATACATATAGGTTCACAACAAATCGATATTTAATTATTTTTAAGTAATTTCTATTTGTTGTCATTTATATTGTAATGTTTTTATTTTCACACACGGCTTCTGTTCAGTTCTTGGATTTATTTAAAAACACAGTCCAACTTATTCTAATTTATTTCCACTACTTGTACACAATTTATATTCACAGAAACTATTTACATTTTATCTTAACTATACAATAGGACCGTCGAAAATTGAATGAATCCCATCTTCAGCTGTCCGTTTTTTTATATTTCTCTTAGAATTATTTTGGCAAGTCAACGAACTATCGGGAAACTTTAAGGAAATTCCCAGTAACGGCAGCGATCGGCCTGTTGAGAGACAAAACATTTCGGATTCCCAGAAGTATCGGAATACTGTCTCTTCCACGAATTGGATGATGGCCGATTGCACCAGCTGTCGGATGAATTCTCGTAACGATATTGTAAAAACTACAACGTAACAAATTGATAAACACAAAACATGTCATATGTATCACTCAAAATTAACGCGGATTACTTGGCCCCGCTCGCCTCCTTCTCTGCCGTTTTTAACCAACGGTTAAAAATGTTCGGGTAAAAATGACATAAAAACAAGTCGTTCTTGCAGGTCGTTCCAAAATTTCAAGCGAAGCCGGGTAAACACTAGGTGTGTGGCGTCAATAGTAGGAAAACATACCTTAGTGTTTTTACACACAACCAAGTGTTTGTCATAGACGATAAATACGCTTTGTGAAAAGATAAAATATTTGAGGGACATTTTAAAATTTGAGAAAATGTAAATCTGATATAATGCAGCAAAAATACTATTTATCAGTTAAAATTTGTTTTGTTGAAAGTTGGCAAAGATTTTCAAAATTTTTATTACAATGTATTGATTTCAGGTAACATAAACAATTTAAATGCTAGAAGTAAAAGAAGTGAAGTTTCAATCACTCCGTGTATATATAATTGCTATAATCAGAAATAAGATTTAATCAAATTTTTAAAATAATAACATGCAAACAAATAACATTAACAATTTCTGTGTTATATGATTTGCCTTAATTGGCTTTAATAGTTATCCAAACAATTGAACAAATGAACTCTATTTTAACAAGAGAAAAAAAACTTTTACATTTTAGTAAAAGTTATTTATTATCACAAGCGGGTTGTAGATTTAAAAGCCATTACATGTTAATTACCACGAGAGTCAGGAAAATACTTCTTGCAGTAGCGCCTCGTGGACTCTCTTGCATAGGAAAATATAGGAATTACATCGAAAACCAACTAAGTCAAAAGTTATTATGACTTTTAACAAGTTAGATCAATAATATACTTGTGAACAATAGTAATTAGAAAAATGCTTAACCTAGAATATGCATAAAAAATATAGGCTTTAAAAAATCGAAAAGATTCACACGGTGTCACTGTCTTTTCACTTCTGTTGATGCAAATCTGTATTTTTATTAATTTTTTTCTTATGATGTAGTACTGAACAATGCTTCTGTAAACTGTTCTCCAAAATTCATAGCCTAGTGCTCCTGCTTGGAAGAAAATGCCGTTTTGTGACCAAACCAACTATTCAAAATCAATACTTAGCCCAATTATTTAAACTGTATTGGGAAAAAAGTAATGCGCGAGGTTAACAAGTAACTTGAGTAGTTGCTAATTTAATAAGAATGTCAAATTTGTGGACAATTTATTTTTTGTAATGAAACCTAGTCTTGATTTCTTTTTCGTATTTACTTAATAAGAATTCTAGTGTACCCAAAGCTTTTTTAACACGGTAATATTAAAATTCTAGTATGAACGAGACACATAGTTACATGAGCCTGCATAACTTAAATGATTGGCATGTAGAAAATCCAAATTTGGTGAGACAAGATCACAGACTCGGTTTAAAATAAACCTACGGACCGGAATGGGAAGTAATAGCTTCTTTTGAACTGCAAGAAGACTTGAATGGTGAAGTTTACTTAATTTTTTTACAAAATAGTTTACCAAATCGTGTTTCTAATTATTTATCGCTCATTTAAAGAATATCTCCGGTCTGGTGTAATTTCGAGGCCAGCACGTTCGCCCGATTTAAATCAGTTATTATTTTAATGGGGACGGTAAAAGTTTACCTGAAGTTATTTGAAAATTTTGCTCAGCTAGTACATTGTTTTCTGAAGCAGCTGAATTTGTTAGTAACAGTCAGCATTTACTTTTTAGTTTAATTGAGACATTTTGAACATTTATTGTAAATTGATTATATCTTTGCATTCAAATTCTTGATGTTTAAGTTAATAACTAACAAATTTTCTTCAAACGATAGTACTTGAAATAGGATTTTTCTCTTTACGGCATTGGGCACACTAAAATTCTTATTAAGATAATAAGAAACAAAAATTAAAATTTCACTTCAAAAAAGAATTTAAAAAAAATCTAGCGAGTGTCATTCCAATTTGGAATCCTTATTAAATGCGCCAACTTTTCAAGTTACTTATCAACTTCGCTTAGTACTTTTTTTCCCAATACACATGACATTTTCTTCCAGGCAGGAGCAAATGCTTTATAGTTTTTATAGTTTTTAAAATAGTAACTACTACTTGACGTCGACCTACTACTTGGATAACTTGGAATGGAGTACTTATTATCAACATGTGAGATAGCAATAATAGCTGTCTTTATTGGAGTAACGATTATCATGTGGTGTTTGGTAGGACATGCGCAATATCCAGGAAATATTAACATTTGTGCTGGTGATAAAGCAGTTAGACCATTGTTTATAAAATTGAACTTAAATGGTGAAATGTATGCACAACTAGAACCTAATATGGTGGAAACCTCCACACTACATATTTCCGGTTAAACAGTGGTCCTATCGAATGGCCTACTGGTTCACCAGACTTGAGCCCGCTATTTTTTTTCCTTGTCTGGTGTCAATTGAAATTTGTTGTCTACAACCAAACTATAGATGGCGGAAAAACTAATCCGGGATGTAAGCTACTTCAAAAGAAACATTTGAAAAAGATTGTGAAGAATACATTTTTATATAAAACGATCGAAAAACACTCGGAACAATTTTTGTAAAGCATAAATAAAGCATGATAAAGTCCTTAATTTCTTTTTTCCGACTCTTAGAAATGAGTTTTAATTATATTCCACACGAAGTGTGGTCACCAGTAATAAGTACAAAAATTAAATAGTAAACGTCTATTTTTTATTTTTTTTATTGTTAAAAAAAGTTTTTCTTTATTTGATCAGCAGAATATCAACATTTAAGTTTGGTATTCCCATTCTTGGTCCAACTGTCAGACCACCCTTGATAAAATATTTTCATGATATACAAAATATAGGGAAAAAATTGAACTTAATTTTTTTGTTCCTTTGAATATAATTTTGGTCTCGTATGGTAATACTCGGCCAAAGTTTTGCCAGACCTAAATTAAGTGCGTTCTTCCTTTTTTGGCATAATTGACATGTAATGCCAATCTGTAAAAAGTGCATCATGATATTCATAGTTGTTTCCTAAATGATACGTTGTGGCATCTTTATTTTTAATGTTTATTCACTTATTGGAAATAACATCACAATACTTGAAAATCCTGTATATTTCTAAACGTTTCGCCTTCTATTTCAGACCCCGTTGTCAATGGCAATAAAGAAACTATATGAAAAAAGACGGTCCAATTTAAAATTAAAATGTTTGACTATATTATGTGACGTATGACGTAACTAAGAGAATTAATTAGATAATATTCAGGGAGGCACATATCATATAATAATAAAGTTCCTTTCAGATTGAAAGAATATGAAATATTATATCCTGGTTTTGCAATTTTCATTATATAAAATTTTTGACATTTTTTTTTTCAAATTTACGGTGACATTGACGTTTTTAGTTATTTATGTTTTGTGGGGTTTTTCATGCTTGAAAGCTGGCGTGATCGAGATGGTAATATTGGCAAAATGTCGAATAATGTCTATTATTTTATTCTTATGCAATGAATCTCCTTTTAACACTTATGGAATGATTTGTTTTTCGCTGTGATTAAATTCAGTTCTAATCATTTCAGGAGAAGACCATATACAGGGCGAGTTTTTTTTGATGATCAGTATGGGGATCTCGGAAACTAGCGGAGATAGAGCAATTGATTTGCAGTTTTACTGGCCCAATTTATGACACTTGGAGAAGTCACTTACTAGATATTTTGAAAAAACGAAAATTTCGTCAAATCCCTCTAGCTCCTTTGTTTTTGAGTGCAAATATCAAAATTGAAGGGAATTGTATCCCGAATATGATTGTCATGTCCTCGTTTGCGTGACAGCTTTCGTTTTCGAGATATGACACAAACTTATCTTTTTCTGAATGGAAACCATAGTGGCGATGATCGGACATTTCTAGAGCTCAACGATATAATACTGGATATAGTTATTCATTAACGGAGTTATGGATGCTTTTCTCTCTTATCACTTTTAACGTAGTAGCCATGAGATTGTTTTCACTTTGACGTTTCCTCATTTGAGAGTAATTCCATAGTAGTGCTGAACTGACAGTCGATATTGACAAATTTTCGTGATAAAATGGAATAATTTAACAGAATATTGTTATAGCATATGATTCAGTTCGTGCAACTGAATATTTTCATAGATATTTTAATCGTTCCTGCTCTATGTACATTTAAGAGGCTTTACGATAGTTTACGCCGACATGGATCACTAAACACCAAACAAACGTAATCAAATTAACGAAGCAGCACAAAAAAATGTTTTGGCAATGGATCCATCTTCAACTCGTTTGCGGCAGAAACTGGCACATCTCAACGAACTGTACTGAAAGCGCACAAGTTCCACACGTACAAACTTTCAGACTTTGCATTCTGGTGACGAACATGACGTACATTTTAGAGACATGTGTGACAATAGTTTCCATTAAAGGCGTTATGGTCAGATGAAACTAGGTGTGTTAATTGAGCATATAAAGAAAACCCTTTCCATTTAGAACAAAGAGCAGATAAATTTGGTTTTAATGTTTGGTGTGGTATCATAGGGTGGGGCCTTTTATCTATGACGAATCACTTATGGGGAGCGCTACTTGTGCAATACACTTTTTGTTGCATAATTTGAATGAGTCGTTTAGAAATTGAGTGGTTCTAACATGATGTATGCTCATAACTCGTTATTAGTTTATATCTATCCAAACTCTTGGATAGGAAGAAATGGCCCATGCGAATGGCCACCCCGGTCTCCCGATTTGGTAGTTGTAGACTTCTATTTATGAGGTGCGCTAAAAAACAAAGTATACAAAAGAGTGTATGAGAGTTGGTGATGATATTACAAGCAATTTTGATTCTGTGAGGAAAGCGGTAATGTCAATCTTAAAAAGATACAATAAATAAGAATTGTGGACTTTTCGAACATATTATGTACTTTAATTTCTTAAGTTTTTAGTGTTACCTACTTATTTAGTTTTTTCGATATATCTGATATACCTAATAAAAAAATCGTTCAATGTTTTTTGGAATAGATCTATTTCATGACTACAGGTTATTTTTATGAATAACTATATCGAGTATTATATCGTTGAAAAGCTTAAACATTCCGATTTTTTGAGGTCATAGCCAAGTAGTTTCCATTCAAAAAATATAAGTTTGTGTCATATCTCAAAAACGAGAGCTGTTACGCAAACGAGGACATGACAATCATATTCGGGATACAATTCCCTTCAATTTTGATATTTACACTTTTTTTATAAAATCAAAAACAAAAGAGCTACAGGGATTTGACTAAATCGACAGAATTTCGTTAATCGTAATATCTAGTAAGCCATGACTTTTTACAAAAATCCGAAAGTGTCATTAAATTGGGCCAGTAAAACTGCAAATTTTTCCCAATTTAACCATTGCACTATCTTCGCTAGTTTCCGAGATCCCCATACTGATCATCAAAAGAAACTCACCCTGTATATCAACTTTCACGCCTGCGTCATTATTTGTTCCCTAAAAGTTACTCTTATTAGGAACTTAATAACAGGGGTGGATCCAGATAGTAGCTTCAGGGTAGAATGTTGATCTCGTACAAAATTAATCTAAGTAGGGGTGGACTTCTCTATGGCTTTGGTTACATTTTAAAAACTCAGAATTTACTGTATTTTAAACTTTTGAATGCAAGATTTCTCTCAATTTAGTGTCGAACTCACTGAACCTGCAGACTGTCGGAGAGGCATTTCTCAAAATTGTCACCTTGTTCCATTTCATGTGTGAAAATAAGCTGTTATTATTCTGAAAACTGAAATTGACCTTGAAGTAACCTTGACAATCATGAGTACGTTCAAGGCCACCGTTGACCTTGAAACTTTAGTCCGATTTTTTTCAACTTACTTTGATTCAAGATAAATGGCTTGACTTGTCAGGAATGTTCAAAGTATACAAGAAACATCTACAAAATTGCTCTCGAGCATTGTAACCACGATTCATTGAACTCTTGTATGTAATATTGTTATGTTCTGAAATTGCATTTTATTCTCACGCATATTTGCATTTTGAATATAGAGATTTTAAATATGATAATTACCATCCTATCTGTGTAATATTTACCATGAATATCGGTCAAAGTGGGATCTAATTGAATAAACGGATCTCAGAATGCAATTATTTACACCTTACATTCGAGTGTAACGAATTTATTTTGATATTTTGGGCATATTTATGGGCCAATATGGGAGCTCACTCAAACAGAACATAAATAATTGCTAAAGTAAATAACTTAAATTAGAAAAAGTTTTTATTTTGCAGATAATTATTTACACTTAATACAATTTAAGACTGATCGTAACAAGTAAAAAAAAGAGCGGCAGTCATTTGAGACTCAGGGATGGAAGCGAAAGCTTATTACGAACTACTTCCTGTATTTCTTTACCTATATCTCTATTTCTCTCTCTTGGTGTCCTTCTTAATAACAGGTATAAAGTTCAGCGGAACTCAAATAATTGTCATTATTTAAGAAAGTTAATTTCTAATTAAAATATAAATTTTGTTCAATTTTATTTCATACATACTTCACCTGTTTAATATTCTGGCAAAATGTAAGAGGTCACTTTAATTATAACAGATTAAATTATAGGAACTCAAATAATTGTCACTATTTTGTTGCGATTCAAATATTAGTGTGTAATTTAATTCCTAATTTAAATTTCAACTGCAAAGAAACATATGACGTGTAAGTTAATTTTTAATTAAAATATACATTTTGTTCAATTTTATTTCATACATACTTCACCTATTTAATATTCTGGCAAAATGTAAGAGGTCACTTTAATTATAACAGATTAAAATATAGGAACTTATTTAAGTACATATATTGTAAATTTCACAGCATCTCCAGACTATTCTTCAACATAGCTGTTGTAATATAGTTTACTCCAACACATATTAAAAATAGTGTCCGTCAAAATGCATTATATTAGGGTGGCGCTGATGTAGCAAGTGGGTGGATTTTAAACAACGTCAAAAGTTGATATATTTTACATACCTCGGTTCAAAAAACGGCAGAACCGGTGGCTTAATATTAATATATATATATATTTTTATATTTAGCAACTCACATCATACCCTATTTCTACACCAGCGCCATTCTGGTCACGTTTTGAACTTGTTATTTAATGCTTTCAGCTAGACACATTTCAGTTTAATGCCCATAGAAGTTTGCTGTAAACTTGACCTTTTTTACGGAGTTTAATTTAAAATATCGCAAACAGAAAAGTGGAATGTTTATTAGAATTTAAAAAATTATGTGCAGATATTGTATATTAATCGGATGTTATATTTGTTTTTTACTACAAGTTATTAATTTTCTATAAACGAAGAGACTCTCATTAATTACAAGGTTCCTATTTCTTACACAAAAAAAAACAAGTCGTATGGGTATTTACAGACCAAAGTAGTTCGGTGCAAGGATAATTTACAAAGGACTGCTTGATCAATGTTAAAAAATGTCGAATAAAACCAGCCACATTGTGACATATCACCGTGTGTTGGGCCCGCTCTCGAGTTGTTGGGGCGCTTTGTCTGTTGACAGTTAGTTTTGTCAGGTTTTGTTTCACCTGTTTAATGTGATATTTGTAACAACTTACTTTGAAAAAGGTTACGGTGCAAATATTAGCAGCCACTTTGTGACGTATGCTGTCGGAAAAAATTACATCTATCGAGCAATCCTTTATGTACTTATCCTTAATATCCTCGAGTTTGGTGTCAATCGGTAGTGTGGTATCGGTCAGAAGGAAGGGTTGAAACAATTACAATTTAAGATTTTGCTTTTTATTACCTTATTCATTTGTGTGTAAGTATGGGCCCCCGAAGCTTTCGCTTCAAAAAATACTATTTAAAATCTGTATTTTATTTGTTAGAAAATATGACCATTAAATATATCTTAAATCGTTTGTTTCCAATCGTTTTTTACGTTTTTATAATTTAAACAATTGTATGAAGAAAAAAGCAGAAAAACAACCCCCTAGAAAAAAAAATTTTTTATATTAGATACTATTTTTAACTTGTTAGTCTAAGTAAGTAAACTGTTAATAGATACGATAATTAGTATTCAAACGATTGTTTAAAGAATGCTTGTATATAAAAAATAAGGTTTTCTTTATATTTTTTAATATTACATGAGTATTCATGAGATATAACTTATGTACTTAGGCAAATACATCAGTACAATAAACTTCAATGACTTTATAGATTTTTTAATGTCTTGGCAAATTAAATATGTTTGCACGAGATTATACGACATCTAGGATATTCGGGGAAACTAGCACACAGAGATTAGCTTCCGATTCTGGAGCCGTCCCATGTAGTAAATAAATTATAAACAAAAAAAACCATCGAAATGATTCATTAGAAAAACATTTTTTTCTTGAAGTTGTTAATTAATGAGAAAAAGGAAAATAACAATAAGCAATAATGTTTCTCATAAGTAATTATTTTGTAAATTATCGTAAATTTCTAGACGTTTGAAGGGTCATTATCCCGCTAAAAAATAACTATTTTTTATCAAAGGACCTTATTGTTAATTTTCAAATTGTTTTTTAATTTACGTTTACGTTTCAAATTGAATAATTGTTGAAGAAAAACTACTGGCACCTATACTTTTAGCGATTATAATGTTTTCAGTTGTTACAAGTTATGAGTTATTATGGTAGCTAACTATAAAACATGTTTGTTTTTGTTAATATTAATTTTAAATTATTGGTGTTATTTCTTTAAACAAATGTTATAAACAAATATATTGATTACCTATTAGGAATTTGTTTTTTGTATTTTAATTCTTACTACATATGATTTTTGAAAAAGTTCTTCAAATTGTTTTTAATTTCTTACAATTTTATCAGTATTTATATTCTACGATTGACTACAAAGTGTAAATAATATTTTTGTTATAATTAACTTGTTTACTAATTCATTTTTTTTCCGTTTTGTTTTATCTTATTTTTATTTTACTAGTTTACATAAAGGGGTATGTTTAATTTATTAAGTCTTAACCATTATATAATTATGATCCAAAAAACTTGTTTGTAAAGAACTACGTTGTGTTTGAACCATAAATTATTCTATTAACAAATAAATTTCAAAAACATATATTTGCCTTGTAGAGACTCGACAGTGATTAATTAATAGATTTATAAGATATTTTTTCGTTTTGTTTAATAAATAAGTTATTTTTATGCTTATTTTTCACAGTGAAATAGAATAAATAATAATAATTAATAAATTTATTCGTTAAAATAATACAAATTTCGCAATATAATATCCAAAACTATGGTTGTTATAAAGTCTTCTCAAAACAATTATCCGACTTGAAATACAAATGAAACCCAGTGAGTAACTATACTTTACTCACTGATGAAACCTCAGAAAAAGTTCATAAAGAATGGTCACGTTTTGTGACAGATCACTGACAATTTTATTTTCAGTATGATAATGTTCCCTCAAGTGATTAGATATTGTCATAAATTCTTAAATAATTTCATTTCAATTGATATATAATAAAGACCAGGGGCCCGATTCTCGAACCATTCGACAGCTCTACTATACGACTTTCGGCGTAAGTCGCATGAAAAGTTGAGGTAAATGAAGTTTCACCCATATATTAAACTTCATTTATGTCAGATTTCATACGACATACGTCCCAAGTCGAGTGGTAGAGCCGTCGAATGGTTTCAAGAATCGGGGCCGAGTCGTATCGTAACCGATCATTCTCGGAGGAGGTTTTATTAATATAGGTATTTTAAAATTATTGTTGTGACCTAGAATAGTTTTAATACATGTCTCGCATTTTCTTAATAAATAAGAAAACCGATATTTTAAAATTAATAACTTATTTTTCTAAATGGTTTTCAATAAAATTTATTTCAAAATAGAACTCATGTCAGTAATACAGTTGTTGTAATAAAATTGCGTTAGTGAAATACACCAAAATATTTTCTACCACATTTAAATTCTATACGCTCGATGCACTCCGTGTAGTGGAGTAAATTCTTAATGGCTTCCATCTGAGGTGGGCATTTTGTATTTGAGGGTTGTCGGTTGTGGTTAATAATTCTTTTAGATATTAGTAATTATGAGTATACTACAAATACTTGCGACTTTACTTATCGATATAGTCTTTTCTATACTTTCGATTCCTTTATTATACTAGATAAAATTAAAAATCGACACACAAAATCTAAAAAGTAAGAAATACTCATATTATTGACTTGTTATGTTTGAAATTTCATACCTGAGACTAGTCCACTAGAGCAGGTCCAGTATTTCGGTGCCCCCTCTACCACGGGTCTACTTAAACATACACAAAATTTTCATCAAAATAGGTCCAGATGTTTGGATGTTCAAAAATGTATAATTAAAGAATCTGTCCGTCGACCGGACCCAGTTGTGAATCTAAACCATCCGGAGACCCATTTAAACACACAACACAAAATGGCGTTAAAGTCGGTTCAAAAAAGTTTTCCTCGAATCCGATTGCTACGCCACCTACCTTGTCCAATTGTGAATCAGAACTAGTGATTGGCATAATCGAATGACCCATCACTCGGATGGTACGTTTATGATTCTAACAATTCTCGCTTGTTTTAATCTCAGATCCGTAACCTTTGTTACATTTTTTCCTAAATATTCATTTAATTTAAAATTTATTTGTGAAGGAACTGTTATTAATAATTCAAAGAACAGTATAATGTTCCTTAATCTACATTTACAGCCAATTCATCAAATACAATATTGACATAATCCTTCTGTCCAATGAAATACCCAAATAAGCGACTAGATAAGAGCGAGAACCGAGACGATTCTCGATTCGCAAGGAAATCATTCGGATGATAACTCGAATGCAGCATCGCTCGATCTGTGGTATCGCTCGTCATTCGGTGAATGTTTCGAGTTAAATAATCGATTACTTTTCATTCCAATACTTTGATTCCATAATCGGAATACTCAAGTGATTTTCATAATCGAATGATCCCATCATGATTGCATATTTCATTCGAATGATCCCATCACTAATCAAAATCAAAACCAATCAGTGACCCACTCAAACACACACAAAATTTCAAAAAAATTTGTCCAGTTTAAAAAATTGTTAGTAAGACTTTGTCAAGAAAAAAATGAGCTAATGATCTTCAAACAGCTGAACAAATCTTCTTAAATTATAGCTAGGAAGGATTTCAGCTTTTAACTACAAAAAACCGCATCAAAATCGGTCCATTCGTTTAGGAGCTACGATGCCACAGATAACACAGCTTAAACTTATACCACACCTCTTTTTGCGACGGGGGTTAAAAATGATTTTTGCCTCAAAATATGCTTCAGTTGCATCATGAAAGCCAAATTACTTTCACTAAAGCATGTTTTTGAGATCCACCAACAGATTAAAGTCAGGTGAGGCCAGATCTAGTGAATATAGATGGTGTGGAAGCGATTCGAATCGGTCTATTGTCTTGGTGAAACAGCGATTTATTCTTTGTCGATATCACTCTACCAAAGTCGATGCTAAAATACTACCTTTAAATTTCCAAACCGTTCTTGGAGGAAGCTTGAAAATTACGAACATTTCACGAATTTATATATTTTTCAAACTCTACTGAGGAGCACTCAAACAAATGAAGTCACGAAGTTGTGCGGAATATCGTTGCATTAGGACAGCCGCAAAATGGGACCCTGCTTCGTGACGTAACGTGAGTCACGGGAAATTCTCATGAACATGCCTTGTATCATACTCAATTTGAAGAATTTGCACTGCCACGATTAATTTTTCTTCAATTTTTTTAAATTTTCGAACACGGTGACAAACTGCGGCATAAACACTGCGTTCCGCAGGTCACCGTGAGCATTATCTGCGTTACCAGATATCGCAGTCGCATATATTTACGTGGTTTACAAATTCTCGCCGTGACTCACCCTGAGACCAGTCACGAAGCTGCGCCACAGTTTGCGGCTGGCCTTAAGCATGTCATGTAGTAGTTTAACTAGGATGTTGTCGAATAGATAATATCTTCAATAACCCACTACCAAGGTAGAAGCTAAAATAGACCAATAAGTAATTAATCCTATTCAAACCTCCAAACCGTTCTTGGAAAATTACGAGTATGCAGGAATTTATATATTTTTTCATACTCTACGGATAATACAAACACATGCGGTCACCGAAATTTTGTCGAATTTCGTTGTATGTAAGTATGTGTTTTGTAAGTCAAAAATATCTAATTTCACTATATTTTGCATCGCGCCTAGATCTCTAGAGTAATGCGGAATAGTAAATAAATATCTCCAATATCGCACGGTATCTCACTACCAAATTAGGTGCTAAAATACGCCAATAAATAGTACTATTCAAATCTCCAAAACTTGCGAATTAATTATTAATTTATATATTTTTTCATAATCCTGCTGACCAGAACATAAACCAATAACGTCACGGATGGTATGGAATATCGTTGTATGTAAATGTTGTCAGAAAAAAATGTCTAATTTGACTATATTTTATAATACAATTATAATAATAAGCTTTTATACATCAAATGAAAATTATATTTTTTCAAATGATAACTGAAAGTAATGTGTTAATAACTAAAAACACATCACTTCAAATTATTGTAAAAGTTTGTAGATTTGTAAAATCTATATAGGAATTCATTTGTCCGTTTTTCGTGATTTCAGTCCACAGTGCCGCGAGGGACTTTGTTTCCTAATCTGTAATAAAGCAATAAATAAAAAAATAACTATTTTTTTCAGAGTATGCATGAACCCTAAATTTTTAAAAACGTAATACCTTAATAATGATTTTTGGAAGAAAACAATCTTTAATTAAAGAAGAGTTTTCAAAACAATAAAATTTGTGTGTAGTCTTCCGTAGTTGTATGTAATATGAAACAATCAAAACATTAAAATAATAGAGTTTTGTTTTGATTATTATAATTGTTTCTTTTTCTTCCCTTAATTTGTTAATGAAGAAGTCACATATTTCACTACTTACAGTTCCCATTGATTACATATAAAACCGTTTTCTTATTAGAATCTGACAAATAAATTTGCAGACATGATGTAAAAAATTGCCAATAGCAATTTTTAAAAGTAACGTGAACGTGAGTAAAACCAACCTGTAGAATTCCTCTCTTATCTCATGTTAACTAGCTATGAACATTTATTTTGAAAGAGCACAATACCATATTAATATCAATACATTGATATCGATAATTATATTATCATTATTCCTGTTAAAAAGCAATGACATGTTAGAATCATTCAATAAATTACTGGGATCTTGTAATTTACTCTACGCTAATTGTAGGAAAACATTTTTCTTCCCGTAATGCTGTACAAAAAGAGTATGCAAAATGTATGAGTTTAAGAGGAAAAAGCGGTTACGATGGAATAAACGTTTCGTGATTATTTTTTTAATCATCTTCCATCGTATTGTGTTATTGTTCAACATTTAATGGTAAATAATTGTTTTTTTTTTCGTTCGTATGGTTTGTTTTGACATTTCTTTAACTAACAAACGCCTTAGTCCAAGGTCCCTCGTATGAAAAATAAAATGATTAGCAGTAAGCTGCATATGCGTGAGTTGCATATGTTTTCCGAGTCCGACAGTTTTTTGTTTGTAGTACAACTTGACCGCGGGTACCTTTCCTATGATAAATCGGAAAACGTGTCATTTTCATGGTAAGATGTAATGACCAACATGTTCGTTTGATGTTTAATTGAATGAAAGTTAAAAATAAATCACTAAGAAAATTTTTTCCGACATTTTTTTGGGTTTTTATTTAGCCCCCCACGTTACATGTCGATATTAAGCATGTTAGAAAACCAGCAATCTATTTTTTGCTAAATGGGTAATTCAAAAATAAGAAATGTAATAGTGTAATTTTCCGACAAAATTTATAGAAACTTTTAGCAGTCCGACGCTCCGAAATTGTAGATTTGAACAGTCGTGGTGATTACCAGTTGTCTGACAAAAAAAGATGCATGAGAAAAAAGTTATACTTTATATAGTTGATTGTCCGACAAAAGTGTTAGGAAGTTATGCTAGTCGCGAAAAACAATAATTGGGTATAGCATAAGTCTCCATCCATTTGCTGAAGTAGTCCATTGCGACCAGAATGTAATTGTTTCCCCTCTTGGACTAGGGAAATGGACCGCCGACATATTCTCTCAGATGGGACGCCCACATTGTATGGCTGCATTCTGCCGTTGGTGCGGGTCTTCGGGCCCTTACTAGGTGCACAGGTTTCACATTTCCGGCACCGTACCGTTGGGGAATTTTATCCAAGGTTTTATTCATGCCAAATGACCTCCGGTAATCCCATTATGAACTTTGGTCAGGACAAGGGTACCTTTTTCTTTGGGTCTTGGTTTCTCTGCCAGTCCTCCATCGGGTGTCTTCATGTCCAACAGCCATTTGAGGGCGGCATGATCGGCGGCTTATTAGGCAATGATGAATACAAAGATAGATATTTGTGGAAATGGTCCACAACCCTGATTATTGCAAGAAGTTCTTTTCTTGCACCTCCTGGGATAGGACTGCCCCCAAACCTGTGTTGCTGGCGTCGGTGTCAAAGATGAACTGCCGGACTGTGTTAGTCTAAAGCTGGTAGATAATGTAACTCGTTCCTCGAAGTTTCCTTGGACTTCCATCGTTTTGAAGTTGTTGATATCACAACGTTTCAATAGCTTTGGATCTGCTAATATCATCATGGGAAATTCAGATTATCCCTTGTATTTATACCCTGAACCGGTCATGCGTCGCTGGTTATGCTCATTCAGTGAGTGGCTTAATCTCTTGTCTCGTCTAATCCGTGTTGCCCTTTCGCCAATTGGTTGTCGGTGAGGTGTAGCGGCAGTGGCTCAAGAAGAGGTCTCCAAACTTTTTAAATTTGGACAATGGTGTCGTTGATTATGTTCTCATTAGAGATTATGTATGCCGTCCTAGTTGATATTATGGTGTTCTGTCCATGCGTGATTAGCTAATCCAGACTTTGTTAGCTCCCCCCTTTGAGTAGCTATCATAGTTTTTACATAAAGTTTTTTTTATTTCGTTTTCTCGATGTTCTTTTCGGAACGATTAATTTAGAAAAATTCGTATTTTTTGAGCTACGTTAAATGAATTTTATAATAAGATTTTTCATAAGTGGAGCCTTTTGTTATATTTCAAATCGAATAATTGCTAATAATCAACATTATTTTACTTCTTGGTCACTTTATGACAATTATATTTTATGAGATAATGACAATGCAATGTTTTTAATTGTTTTAATCTATACACATAGTTACCAATCTAGAAACGTTTAAAAAACAGGCTTATTTTTTTATAAATTATATATCAGATGGAAGGGCTCGTTATGAGAAACGCACATTTATTTTTTTCACATTTTTTAATTAAATTGTTTTGGAATATATTAATGAAAATATACAAAAATCGCCCCCACCCCTTTTTTCGAATCTACTGAGCCAGAAATTTTGAAAAAAAATCTTAATTTTTGGACGCAAATTAGAAAATTATATAAACATTTTGAGAAAAACAAGCGCCTTATCCAAGTAATATAGAATAGCATCTCAGTTGAAAAGGCTCCTGAGATATAAAAGTGTGTAATTTTAAAACTCATAGTTTTAATGATATTAAGGAAAACATAAGAAAATCGACTGATTATCTAGTTATATTTGAAAATATGGATACCCTACGGATATTTGAAAATATTGATTCAAAGAAGCATAAGAAAGGAAACATTTTAAGAGTAAATTATAAAATTTAAAAAATTAAGATTATGATTTACCTCGATTCTAACAAATCTCAAAGATGGTACGGAACGACGGAACCCTTGGTGTGCAAGTCCAACTCGCACTTGACCAAATTAACTTAATTTATGAATAGCTGTTTATATGGAATAGCAAGAGCTATTACTCTTTCGAACTTCTACTGCTACTATTGATTTCGTAGTAAACTATACAATTAGATGAACTACTAAACTAAATGAGTATAACATTAAACAGGGAAATAAACCCGTCTATAAATTTGACTGATGCGCATTGCATTAAAAAATACGTAAAAAATATATTTATATCGATAATTGAACAGTTTCTACAGTTAACAAGAACGAACCGAAAAACAGTGTTATAATGAACAACGGATCTATCAGCTTGTGTGCGAATTAATAATACTGTTTCTACTAGCTAGCAAAGAAGCTATCAAATAAAGTAAACTTATAGGTACAGATAATAAACGACTAGCAACATGTACAATAATTATCTTAATATTTTATACTGTCTCCATACAACGTTGATTAAGTAGGTTTTAACTACTTACTACTTTAAGTAATCTACTATAATAGGTACATAATAGATAATAAATTCGACATAAAAAATATACACATATTTATTTGGATAACTTCAAATTTCATTTGTTTCGACATCGACACCACACACTACCTTGATCTTGAAAAACCCATACAATTCAGTTCAATGTGTATTTTATAATAATAAATAGGAAATAAACTAATATAACATCCAAGTAATATAGAATACCTGAACAAAATTTGCTTTTCGTTCTAATAAACACTCAAATTCTCTTTTTGCGATAAGTCTCATACATCAGAAATTAAAAATAATACCACACAAAAAGGCAACTTGGCATTAATTAAACTTTCATAGTATGGGCTCATAGGAGGATACACATTAAGGAAAACATGTCCTTTTTATATCGTTTTGTTATAGTAATAAACAAAATAGAGGGCCTGATGTATTATATACATCCGGAGCTTTTATAACCACCGAAGACAGGTGGTCCAGTGTCTAAGACGCACGGCTGCCAATCCAAAGTTCTCGGGTTCGAAATCGAGAACAGTTATACTTTTTTAAATATTGTGTCATTGTTAATTACTTTTATGTACTATTTTCAATTACCATAAAATGAATAAAACTCATTGTAATATTACATAGAATAAGCACTTAAACATTTTTAAATTGTTCTACCGTTGAATATATACGTATATAATTTATTGTTTTGTATAAATGTTGTGTTTGTAATGAGTTTAGCTAAGAACAAAACGAACTCTTCTTTGATATTTTGTCTTCAAATACTCATTCAGATGAACAAAACTATTTAGTAAGTGTTTGTAAATATGTAAACTTAAAATTCTTTGCATATTAATTCTTGACTAATATAATTAATACTTGACTCGTAACAAAATAGTGACAATTATTTACCTGATATTTATATCCATTACTAAGAGTGACACAAATAAAGAAAAATAGAGACAGTGAGATAACGAGGGAATTGAAGAATATTTCGTAAGAAGCTTTCGCTTCCATTGTTCAGACTCAAATCTCTGCCGCTCTTTTTCACATAAAACTCGCTATGGGGTCAAATAAGGCTTTATTTATTTAGCGTTCTTGAAACGTGGTGGTACTTAGGCGTTTTAGAATTTGAAAATTTTGGGTTTGGGGGTTTTTCAATGCTCGTTTTGTATAAAATAATTTCAACTGTCGGCCATTTCTGATTCTGCTAGAAGTTGACTCACTTTATTTTAAATGGAATGGTATATTTTTATACTAACTAAAAAAAGTTCCAAAACCACGTTGTATGTCTACGATGAAGAGTTTGTGTGATAATTTATGATTATATTTATTAACAAAAATACATTACAACGCATACATAATATAAAGTCCTAACTTTCGAACAAATTTATTGAAAGTTTTAAGGCTAATGGTAGGTTTTTTAGGTTCAGGGGAGGCCCTGCCCCCCTTCGGTACGCTCTTGTATAAAGTGGTTACAAAACTTAGTTTTAGATGAATTCAGCCTAAAAATATACCATTCCATTTAAATTATCAAGTTAAAGTCAACTTCAGGTAGGACAGGAAGTGATCAGCGGTTAAAAAGAGCTTCTCGAAAATTCCCAAAACCAAATTTGATTCCGTAAAACGCCTAATATACCACCTAGTTTTGAATAACCATGTTAATAAATAACAGCTAAATTGAAAATGTAATATTACAATGCAAATGTGAAATCAGGAGAACTATCAGTGATCAAAAGAATTTCCGACAACATGAAATCTTAGGAGAAATTTAAAAAAATAATTTAATGGCGAACTAAAATATTATTATAGAATTAATTTTACACCGCCAACAAAAAAAATTAAGAAACTAAAATTAATCGTTCCGAAATACAACACGTAAACATAAAAACCGGCTGAAATAAAAAAGAAGAGCCACACAACGGCTATCCTGAAAATTCTATGAACATGTATAAAAAACATCAACAAAAGGTCGTCTCGAAATTTCGGTAAGATTCCTGAAATACACGTTAGTTGATCAGAAGTAACTATCACATTCGAGTATATTCCACACTACTTATATAATATCGACTATCGTACAAAGCGAGCAGTTTAGATTTTGCGGCGTGCTTTGAATCGACAGCGAAGAAGTGAACAGCTGTTTTCGATAGTATTACTCATTGTGTTTGTAAACAGTGAATTTATTTCCTAAATAACAACATTTGAAAGTGAGTGTGAACATTTATGAAACACTGATAAACAAGCCATAGATATCTGCCATGATGTTCACTTTTTCGTGCTGATTACAACTCTGAAAACTGTTTTGCTCTATTACTTCAGGTTTTCAAAATATCAATAAAAACATATATTTTTTAATTCCATTTCGTTGGAATTTTTGTACGATATTTGTTTTTTTTTGTAATACAACGTCGAATATTCCCATTGATTGTGAGTACAGTTATACTTAAAATAATAGTCTGTGGTGGTAAAAGGAATCACTATTCTCATGGGAATGCTGCTTTAACTGCGAGTGGGACAGCAAAGATTGGAACCACCACTATACAAGTAGAATTGGCACATCAGAGATAAAATGCAGCCAGGTAGTAAAAACGTCCTTTGTGTGCCGTTGATTGAGCGTGAAAAAGTTATGATTTTCGGTACCTATCCAACAAGTTTCCAGACCTGAGTTATGCGAATGTGAAAGGTGTGTTCATAGGTCAACAAATAAGGAACATCATTGTAGATGTCACTTCGAAGACTTACTCAGCAGTACTAAAAAAGATGTATAATTAGCATTCAAGTCTGTTATAAATATCCTTAGCAATTATAAATCTCCTGACTATGTAAATATTGTGCAGAAGTGCATTAGTGCGTACAGCTTGATGGGTTGCAACATGTCCCTCAAGATTCAGATGCTCGACTCACATCTCGACTTCTTTCCCGAAAACCTAGGTTCTGCCAGTGATGAACAGGCCGAAAGTTTTCTTCAGGACATCTTAAGAAGAGGGATGAAATAATTAGGACCTCAAATGTTATTTTTTTATTCATATATTTCGAGTAGGTATATAAGAAATATATAGAAAAAATTTTGTACAAAAAATTGTTTAATCGTTAAAATTGAATCTTGAGTTCCAAAACGGAGAAGGTTGTTGAACCCCAGACCGCCGCTGGTTACGGTCTTGCTTTGAAGGAAGAACTTGCAAATTGGTATGAATGTTTGAATAACGAAAAAGAACCGAGAGGTGCCGTTGGACATTTTGTGATGGTGGGAACGAGGTTCCTATCGCGATATGTGAAGTTTTTCGTTTTTTCATTTCTCTCTCTGTGCTCTTTTTGACGCAGAGCATATGATTTCATTGTTGCCTCTCTATCATATATATAAATACTAAGTACTTGAATTGAGTGACATTGAACGACTGCAAACAGTAAACACTTGAATCAGGTTATACAATTTTATTAATTTATTTTTCTACGTTGGTGTTACACATATTTCTATTTCCCGAATGTTTTTTGCAAAATTTCAAAAATGAGACAATGTAACCCAGGTTAATTTAAAGGTAAAGGTAATTTAAAAAAAAACAAACATGTTTTAACGAAATTTCCACGTGTTACTTTTATGTTTTTTTGGCCAATAACACCACAATAGAAATAAAACGACGTATATTGCAGGAATACCAAACGTTTCAAAGTCTATTCTGACTTCGTTGTCAATGGCTTTATATTTATTGATGTAGATTACAAAGTGAAAATGTTGAGCATTCAGGTCTTATAACCGCGCATGATTCCTTCTGCTTGAATCACGATAATCGCATTTTCCTTATACCCCAGTCAATAGAGATTTTAAGTGACATAATATTTAACATCAAACCGCTTACGCCTTCACATAAATGATAGGCTATAAGCAATAATTGACAGAATTTTAACAACAAAGTCTTATAAGTGAATTATCTGAGCATTAAAAACCCCAAAATTGTTGGTTTATTTTTACCTGTATTGTGCAAAGTGTTGGATCTTAACTCTGCCAATGGAAAAGTTGCTTAAAATTCTTACCTTTGTTGTAATCGTAATCTTCCTCCTAATGACAGTTTATATCGTTGAGATGAATTGGACTCAACATATTTATTGTCTGTTGAGTAAATCATGCAGAATTGCAATGTAAATAATTTATGAAAATGTTTTGTGAAACGTATCGTATTAAACATGATAGTTCGATGTTGATATACAAAATATATTTTCAAAGCAAATAAAATTGAAAAAATAACTATAAACAGACTAATAAACTACACGAGTTTAGTCCTACTTAGTAAACCTGGGTAATCAGTTTTATTATCACAATTTCCACCATCCCCCCAACAATTCTTGATCCACCTTAACCTAGCCGTAACTCGGCTTCTTGCGACCGGCACGACCTTCTATAACTGCGCCTCTGGTATTTTTGCACCATTTAAAGGTGGCAGGGTAACTCTACCATCGCCCTAGTTACGTCACTGCATCAGGGTTGTTGCACTGGTTATTTAGTCTTCCTACCAAATGGATTAGTATAATTTAGCTGTCAATTTTAATGAAATGAACATTCGAATGATGAGGGGTTAATACTCCAAATAAAAACAAATCCTTGGTCAAGCTTTATTGTTTTTGATGTATTGTTTTTTAATTTAAAACTAACTTGACCCGCCCGCCTATTTATGGTTTATTAACATTTTTGAAATCGCTGATGATATTTTTGACATTTTAGGCATTTTATCAATTTTTACATTCTTGCATTTATTGCATATTTGCCATTTTAGCGTTTTTAATGTTTTTTTGGCATTTCGACATTTTATTCATTTTACAAACACGCAAATAAACAAACGATAGTACTTACCTGTTTATTATATTAGTACAGATAATCAATCGTATATAAGTTGTCATTATAAATGAACTTAATGAATATGATTACGTAACAAGAAATTTGAAGACGCGAGATGTAAAGACCGACATCTAGGATTTTCGGGGAAACTAGCACATAAAGGTTCCGAATCTGGAGCCGTTCCACGTAATTGCTGTTACCCGTAATTCCTAGAATGATGCCTCGATGCGAGTACGTAAAAATAAACCTAAACTAAATAATACTTATCTACATAACTAACACCTTTGGTAGCCCTTTTTCATCTCTTCAATCTAATTTACAAAAAATGCTACAACTATATTTTTCCAAATACTAAAGCTACCTGCCAGTCAAATTTTATCAATATCGTATTAGTAGCTTGAGTTTTTCCGTACAAACTTTGATATTTTTGCGTTCAATGGATTGAAAAATCTCAAGAAGGTAGTATCGTAACTTCTTTAATAGGGTTCACATAACCTACGAATTCTTTTGTGTGATTTCTATCCTAGGAATCAGAGGATAACGCCGTTACACACAGTACGACTTTCGATTTGGAGCCTCTGTGAGCGAGTTTTTCCTGAAACTCGTAGATGACGAGATTGATTTCGCGATAAAATGTGACCACATGGAGTTTGGATATTCCAGTTTTCTAAATTTATTACATAAGTCCATATTATGCTATAAATATAAATATGTGTCTGCATAAAATTAATATTGGCAATAAGATTATTATAAGGATAAAGTTTCACAGGTACCACCGCTTAGCAATTTCTCGAATGGACTCGTTCACAGGGTTCAGTTCAGAATGACCAAATATTATCAGTTATATATATTTATATTTTAAATTTTGGAACACTGAGATGAGGGATCCAGTTGCGTAGCGAGCTTAACGCGTACCCGGGGTACAATACCTTTTTAGCGCCCCCATTCGAAAACTATTGTTTTGCGCCCCCTTCTGAGTAGCGCCCGGGGCATGATGTCACCTTGCCCACCCCCTCGCTACGCCAGTGGAGGGATCTCTAGATCTACTCTTCTACTTTCCAATCCTGATTTATTAATAACGATAGGGTCATCTGGTGAGGTAATCTTTTGCAATCCGGGTTTATTCATCTGGTGAGGTAATATGGCCCCTTAAAAAATTTCTTCCATAGGTTTGACTAAAATTTTGCAATAACTACCGGAGTTGCAATGTTTATTTTTATAACATAATTGGGTATGAGAAGATCTAACCTTTCAGTTAATCAAAGTGCTTTGACTGTAAAATAAAAATAATATATAAACGATTACATTTTTTTGTAATTTCAAGTAAAGGTTTCATTATCCAAGGAATCAATTAACGAAATTGAGCATATTGTAGCTCATTTTGTAGGTTTTTTATTTCTCTACAACATTGCCTATTATAGTAGCAAACACGGTTTCCGGGGTAGATTTTATGTAAAAGGTGAAAAACTAAAATGTTACCGATTTTTTGAGGTTTTTTTGTTAAAAAACAAAAATGCATCTATAAAAAATTTTGAATTGAATTGTGTCAATTAGTCATGTTGTGTCATTAGAACACATTGATGTTGGTTTTGTTTTGCTTTTATTTATTAATTTTGTGAGGTATTTTCGTAAATGAGTGCTACCCAGAAAATGAGTTATTTTCTCGGGGTATAAAGTGTCTTGTATGTTAATTCAAGTACTGAAGTACCTCCACATCAAATTTTATCGAAATCTATCCATTAGTTTCTGCATGATGTGTGTTAAGGCAGAAAGGCAGCATTTAAATTATGTATTTTTCCTTTCATTTTGTATTTTTCCTTCGAATTCAGAAATTTTATCGCTACAAAAAGTTACCTGTATATCAACTGTAGTACTAAAGTACCTCAACACAAATTTTGTCAAAATCCATTCAGTATTTTTTACGAGATGCTTGTTTAGACAGACATACAAACATTCCGAAAATTAGCGATATGTATTTTAAATCGATAACTATCTACACCACCAAATAAAAAAAATTTCATGTAGAAACACGATCTTGTTACAGTTTTATTAAAAGTATAGATTATAAAAATACGCTTGTATTTTATTCTCTTTTACTTACATCGTCAACATTTTCCACAAACGATTAATAAAATATATTTATTTGCCATAAAATTATGTATTATGTTCCACATATTATAAATACTTTCACCGGACGATATTAATATTTGCTTTAATTGCAGGAAGAAGAAATCGTGAAACCAAAACAACCTAAAAAAAGGAAAAAAGTTATGTCAGACAGTGATTGACGGAAACAACTCGAAACTGAGACACAAGGTGAATCCAATCAAAATGATGATGCTGAACTCAAAGTCAGGATGATTTCCATAACAATGCTGTTAAGAGCGGCCGTAACTGCGAGTTACGGCGACAGAGAAATGAGCAAGAGAAAAACACTGCCAACATCTTAGTTAAGACAATAAAAATTGTCTTAGTACCTCTTCGATTTCAGTTTTAGTTTGACAAATTAAATGTTACATCAGTCAATTTAGTTAAATGTATATTTTGTATTTATATTTTTCCTGTAAATAATTGTTACTGTTAGATCCCCTGTTTGTTCCCAGGGTTATTAAATTATTATTATTGATGAAGTTTTTCAAGACGATTGTACATGATTCAAAGGTTTTATTACAAACACACAATGTATATAAAAAGTGTAAATATAATAATTTATAAATAGTTGTACGAATATTGCTGCTCCTTCGATGAAGTCATTCTTAAGTGTGAATTTCTTAGTGATGAGATTGATGACGTTTATTGTTTAAAATTGATTACGTATGGTAGTAAGTTCCAACCATACAAAGCTTATATTGGAAGTTTAACAACGCTACTTTGTTCAGCATTTGTTTGGCAGCCAACAACATGGAACGCTGCTAGTGAGTTTGTAAACTGATCATCATTATATGGTACAAATACTTTAATTTAAGAAGTTTCAGTTCAACTAACATGAAAGAGGGACTCTAGGGGAATTTACTTCGTTGTTTACTTAAAACCTTGGGGAGTTTAAACGAAGCTGTACTAGCTACCAATACAAACTCCGCAGTGGCCGACTAATTGAGATGACCGGTGTTAGAAGTGGCTAAGAAAATGATTCTGGATGACCGAACTGAAAGCGCACTAGCTATCTGATATGAAAGACTTCAAATTTGAATGAGAAAATTGTGAGGCGCGGCGTCCTCATGATGGATGAATCGACTGTTTCACAGCAATAAAGTCAAGTTTTGTGTGGAAACAATCAGCTGAAAGGGGCAAAGACTCTCCCTATCGTAGACAAGATCTTTGCGTCAAAAATTATCTAAGAAAAACGTTGCCTTGACGAATGTGAAAATTTTTCATCATGAGAATGCACCAGGCAGGGGCGAATCCATGGGGGGCTCAAGTCCAGTGAGTTCAACACTAAATCGAGAAAATATTACTACCAAGAAGCTTAAACCAAGGATCGACTATTTTTAGTTCAATAAGACAGGAAAAGCGATGTATCTAAGCTATAGTCCTCTCAGTACTAGGCTAAATTTTATATGAAATTGACCCCCTGATATATGAAATCCTTACTCAAAATTGTTTGGTTAAAATTCATATTGCCGATTCAGCTCCTTCGGATTATTTTCTGTTTCCATGCTTGAAAAAAATTGAAATTTAAAAGATTTACTAACAATGAAGGTGAGTGTGGTCGATAGCTGTCTTGAGCAGCTGAATGATCCTCACTAGAAACAGAGTAGAGAAATAACTATATTTTTCCGATTTTTTTGTGTTTTGTTAAATACTGTACATCTGGACCACACACGTTAAGTCATCTGCTAAGCATTTTTAAACAATTGAGAGCTGAACTCTGTTAGTTTATAGTAAGCAGAAAGCTAAATTTGTCTCAATCTTCAGAAAAGAAGACAATATTGGGACTTGAGTTTACTAGATGCCACAACAATATATAAGCACAAACACTTAATACAAATGACAGTTATAAAAGTGTTAAACGTTTTCTACCAAGCATTTGTAAACCGCAACTTATGCTAGTTTTTGAAATCAGAAATACAGTTGTTATAGTTTATTAGACTGAACAAGGGGTCAATGGCTTACCGGACGAAGCGCTTGTTACCAAATTAAGTACTCTGGCCTAGTGGGTTCGAGCCCGGCTCTCGTTTATGGGTATTTGTGATTATCTATACGCACTGCGAAATTGAAAATACCTAATTGGATGGAAAAAAAAGACCGAACAACAATGTACTTTCTATACCATAATATTCAATACAAAACTTGGTACCTCAATTGAAAGACTACTAACTGAAAAGCAAATGAGTATAATAGAAGAATATACTGCTGTGGGTCTTTAAAAAAACTTGACAGTGTTAACTGGAAAATATGTCATAATAAACTAATATGTCAACAACGGTTAAAGTGGTGTAAGAAGCTTCATCTACAACAGAAGATCGGGGCCTGATGAAGGCTTACAGGAAACCTCGAAATTTCAAAAAGTAGTATAGAAGTGGTAGAGGTACTTTTTCTTGAGTCCCGACGTTATCTTAAATTTTTCGGGCACAAGTCCAAGGAATTCTTGCAGAAGACTGCACCTGTCTAATATCAATTTTTTATGTCTTCTTTTTGGCCATAGGTAAGAGTATTGGAGCCATTTTACAGCCTTTGAATAGTGGACAATAATCGTAATTTCTACCACGAATCCGAGGTAATAAATATTGAAGTGACTAAAGTAATTTGCTACAACTTCGCAAACGATTGAAGTCTGAAATTAACTTATTAATTTCCTGTTACTAAATTTACCCTTGGCAATTTTTTTCAAAGAATTATATTTGAATTTTTTTTAGGCTTCCAAAGACGACTCACTTGTTTCCGAAGTAAATATAAAAGTAAGTATTTAGCAATCAATGGGGATTTTGTGCTCCAATACAGCAACGAGTTTGCTCCTTAGTAAGGCCGTAACCAGACGACTCTTACCTTTTTTTAATGGATTAAAGATTAGGACGCATTTTTATGAAAAAAGTTGTTACTCCGTTAAAATTAAATCTTCAATCCCAAATTGGGTGGGGTGAATCCCCGAAGCCCCCTCCTGGCTACGACCTTGCTCCCTAGGGATTTAACCTAAACCATGTGCAAATACTGTCACTTAAAAACCACACATGGAAATGCAAAATGTTAAATCATTTTATTTTGGTGTATCTTTCGGATAAGTATAGCCAACATTCAGAACTGAGACAGCTTCTTTGAAACATTTAGACCAAATCAGTATGGCTCAAAGTGTCCAGAGTCAACAATATGAGTTCTGCTTATGGTGTCATATCTCAGGTAAACGGTTACCACCAATCAAAGAATAAATTTTTGTAAGGTCATCCATCCAGTTGGGACCTCTTTTTCGAGCTGTTGAATCATTCCTTTCCAAAGCAAAATAATTTGGATTATATATATATATATATATATATATATATATATATATATATATATATATATATATATATATATATATATTTGTTTTTAAGTTTTCGCGGGCACTAAATGTTTTAGGTGGTTTCCGGGAATTCATCCGCGTAGTTGATAACTGATCCCTGCCGGGATCGATGGTAAAATGACGTTTCGGCAGAGTCACATCTGCCCTCTTCAGGTCGGTTCGCATAATTCTCGTAGCCTTCTGCTTTCGCTTCTATTTACTCGAATACTGTATCAGTATTCGAGTAACTATATATATATATATATATATATATATATATATATATAGTCAGTAGCACATAACAACGTAATGTGCTTGTCCACTTCTCAGCTTTCAACTGTCCAAAATTTTGGACTTTTCTTATATCAGTTTCATGGTGGGTCTATACATGTTTGGGAACCAATTCGTGTTTGGTCATCAACACTCCAAGATCATTTCCAGAAGGACTGAACTTTTGTTCTACTATTTAATTCTGCTAAAACTAGTTGTACTTTGATTGTGAACAAATTTTTTTTTCTATTAAGGCCTACTTCCAACCAGTGCCACCCGGCTATTGTTATGACAAAATTCTGTTTTATATCACTAACTTGTGAATAGAGGAATTCATTTTCCTGCTCAGAATAGGAATACAAAAAATTAATTTGTGACCTCTTCTGTACGGATTTTTTACACCTGAACTAAATACAGAATAAAAGTTATTCATTAATTGCTATTGTAGATAAAAAAAAACGACTATTCAAAGCTTTAGCAATCTGTATTTGATGCATGAGCTCTATTTTATATAGAACATCCCCTCCCCCATGGCTTCGTCGATGTTCTTATTTAACAGCTGTCGTCCAGACGTTCACAAGTGTAATGCAAAAGTATTTAAAAAAAAACAATAAATCTTCCAGCCTTCATCTGGAATATCTCTTGAGTGGCTGTCAAATTGCAAGAATACCACCAGAGAAGTTGTTGACGCCAAGCTATAGAAGACTGTTACAATGATCCTAAAATTCGTCGAGTTGGACAGATGGCAGGAAAAAACAACCTAAGAAAATTCAGCCAGATTTGAAAATGGCTTCAGGAGCATTAAGGCGGCTATGAATAATAGCAGAATGTGTTGCACAAAATACCATTTTTGGCAGGTGCAATAATAGCAACCCATACAGATAACTTATATATGGCAATGTCTCAAGTGTTATCGGCAGGTTAGTTCTGTCTAGTTTGTTTTACAGTTTCTTGGGAAAGGCTGTAGATTCGAAAAAAATCCCAGTCTTAATATGACATATTTAAAAATATAATAATTTATACATTTTACCGCTTACCAAGCGATCCAGGAACTTCCTATAAAAATAAAAAAATACCAAATAAGAACTATCTTTATATGAACCAACTGAAAGTATATAGGTTCCCGTCATCTCGCTCGTCGATTACACGTTATGTTTCCGTTTTTCGACGAGTTGGAACAAGCCTTATGACACCAAATATTGAACCATTCCCTGTATTTATTAGCTGTGGAGGGGGAAATTAAACAATCCCAGCACAAAAGAAAGAAATATCTAAGTTAAAGACAATTATTATCGGCGATACACAACTGGTAATCGACTTGCGCTTGTGACGAGTTACCACATACAATGGCGTCACCGGGCACCTTATGTATCGATTATTCGACGTGTTGTAACTAACCTAATAAGTCAATCATATATCACAGGTATAGACAGGTTCGTGAAGGAAAATACTGCCAATTAAATTGTAGTGTAGAAATTCCAAACTTAATTCTAACCTGGAGAAAACACATGAAACAAGATCTATATTTGGTAAGTCGAAATATTACTGTGAGTTATGGTATTTATATTGCTCTTTAAGGCGAGATCGGGGGTCGAAATTAGAAGGTACGTAAATTCTGCAATAAAGTATATGTTAGAATTACTCCGCATTGTTTTTAGATGTTAACTCTTGGATTAAAGGAACCAATTAAAATGTAAGATGTTATTGAGCTGATTGGTCTGATGGAGTCTCCTTGGAAGAATTCAAAAAGTCATAATCAAACATACTGAAAATTATTTAATAATTGATAACGAGGATATATTAAGACCTTGAAACGTTTTTTTTAATATATGTTTTTTTGTTCTCAACTCTGGTATTATTTTCCCACTAACCCATAAAAAGAAGTATGATAAAGGATAACATTAGAGAGCGAAACAACAGAAAAAGTCAAATCACTTGGACAAGCCGGCACAATGAACCGTGGATTGGTTACCTCCATGATCTGCAAGAAAACAACTTGAAAACAAAGCAACTACTGATATGTCCACTATACGTCGCAAATAGAATAGTCTACTCTTTGAAAGACTGAAATTTGACGATGGCAACGAAAGATGCTCGACCAAAATGGTTTATCTAACCAAATAAAAGATCCTCCAGGAAAGCAGTCATTTCCTGGACAGTGTCTTTATAACTATGATATTAAACGAGGAAATGGATTGCCATTAAGGAGATCCATCGAACCATTAGCCTTCCACCAGCACATCGACGCCAGGTGTATGTGATTCCAGACGCACAATTTAACAATTTGGATTCCGGTAACAACACTAAGTTTTAAGTCTGTAGAATAAACTTCAAATGGATTTGGCCGGAATTTAACAGCTTTATCTGAATGTAGCTAAAGCCTTCGATTATGTGTGTATGACGGGCTGATCCGACTAACTCACCAACATTATCCAATTAATGGGTTCCTTTCTGCGACACCCAAAGCTAAGTGTACGAGTATACCATGAACACTCCTGATACCAGACCAACGAAGCAGAGGTTCCTAGAGAGTAGCCCTGTTACCAATATTATTTTCAATCCATACTGCAACTATGCCAAAACCAAAACGATGCTAGTATAGTTCAGGTCGCATCCCAACCCGCCATAAAATGCCAATCGTAAGATTCGGGAAGCCTTGAATCGATTTCAATGGCAAACGACAATTTAATCTTTGATTTGCAACGGGATAGACTTACAAGAAACCTGACTATGGGAGGCGGTAGAAAACAGATAAGTACCAATAAAGTATGTAACAGTTGTATTTTGTTTTATCTCATCACATTAAACTCTAAAATATCTTCATAATACTGCATAAATCTTTTCGTGATAAAGTCTAAAAAGTGTTAGTAAGTCTTAATAATTCTGGACGTCATATTCTCTGAAATTTCAGACTTCTTGGATGTCTTGTTAACTCTTCCAAAAAGTTTCACAGAATATTGCACTTTCAGAGTATTCAAGTTATTAAGATTTATTGACACTTTTAGACTTGGAGTTCCACAGAGTTATGAAAACTTTTTAAGAGTTGTTTTTCACAAAAATCTTTTTACACCGGAGAACTAGTTAACCGATCCACATCTTGCGAGAGTTTTTCCATAAGAATGCAATTAGTGTTCCGGTCAGTTTTCAACTATTTCCATCAGTTGTCTTTTTAAAATCTACTAACCAGATAAAAATGCATTTTTCATTTTTGTCTATATATCAGTTTTCTGCTTATATATATTTAAACATATTTAAACCTAATATGTTTAAATATATTCAGTATTACTTCCAACTTCCAAAATCCTAGGAGCAAATAATTGTCGTGTTATTAAGTATATCCAAATTGTTTTGTGTTAGAGGCATTTTCTGAAAAGGGGGACGATCTCGTGCATATCGGGGGAGATTTGGATCTGAGAAGGAGGGGGTCCATCTATGGTTTTGAATACGTACTTTGTATTCCCCGGTCTATTGCATTAAATCTAGATGATCTGCAGTTTAAATCAATAGAAGTTACTTATTTTTAAACTTACATACTATTTGAACTTCTTAACGCATTTTCAATATATTCTGTTCAGGACAATTCTTAGAAATAGTTTTAGACTATTGGACAAAATGGTGGTATCGTTCACATGATTTTGCGTTTTTTTTTTATGGATAGAGTAAGTATGTGTGCTATGAATGCTAACTTAACTTTACAATGGATTTTCGTCAAATTTAGGTGTGTGTAGATCGTTAACTGAAGAGACTTTCTACATCGTATTTTGAAGATTCATCAGCTGAATTATTAAATTCATCTAATATGATCACAACAATATATTCAGCGATTTCTTAGGAATCAGGCAACGTACATCTGATGGACGGAGACCGTTAATTATAGAACTATTGTGTTTGTCCGTTGGTAATAGCCGATTTTTTCCAAAACTACTGATAAATTGCCTATTGAGCACCCTTTCCGCCGAAACAATTGAGCTTACAATTTTGAAAAAAATTAGGCTACATAGGCTCAATATGAAGAACACAAATATTTACCTTTTCAAATTTTTGAACGTGAAGGTTAAAAGATAGTAAGAAAAATGTGCAAAAATGATTCATTACCCGCTCGCTTTATCTCAGAAACTACTGAGGCCGAAATTTAAAAAAATGGAATAGTTGTGGATCTGAAATGGTAATGAGACTGCACTGTAAAAAGTGTAATAATAAAACTGGTTACAAAGGTTACTAATTAGAAACAAACTCCTTCAGTTTATTAAGTTATTGCTTTCCTGTCTACTGTTTAGGTTTCTACATAATATAAACTGACCTGCTCCGCTTCGCACGGTAGGCAAATCTGATATTTTTTACATTTCTTAGTTTTTATGTTTTAGACATATTCAAAAATTTTATCTATGTTCACACTGCTGTACCTAGGTACTTTTTACACCTTGGCCATATTTGACATCTTTGAAATTTTGACAATTTTAGCAGTTTTGGCAATTTACCATTTTTAGGGTTCCGTATATACAATATACGGATACCCTTATAATATCACTCAGGATTTCTGCCTCTGTCACATCACAGCAATTTTCTCCTAAACTACTGGACGGAAGAGGTTGAAATTTGGTATGAAGGTATAGTTTGGTGACCCGATCAGGAGAACATATCGCAAAAGAAGAAATTTAGATTTTAGGGGTACTTCTGGGGGGAAAAACTAAAAAAATCGACCGTTTCCCTTCCCCCTGATCTCCGAAACTACTGAACCTCAAATTTTGAAAAAAATAGGAAATATAGAACGTTGCCCGAACTTTACAGGAAAAACCGTTAATATAAATTTTGGGGGGCAAATTATAGAATTAAATAAAAATTTAAAAATTAAAAATTTTTAAAACCCATCATGTAATACATCAAATGAAAGGTCTCATTCTGAGGAACACAAATATATATTTTTTCATACTAAAAAAAATTAATTGAAAAGATATTAACGAAAATATACCAAAATTTCCCCCATCCCCCCCCTTATCTCCGAAACTATAAAACGTAAAGTTTTGAAAAAAAATAGAGGTATAGAGTCTGACCTGAAGTTTACTGGAAAAATAAGGAGAAATCTCTAGTTTTAATTTTGGGGGGCAAATTACAGAATTAAATGGAAAATATAAAATTAAAATTGTTTTTAACGCATCATGTTATATATCAGATGAAAGGGCTCATTATGACGAAAACAAATATATTTGTTTCTTATTTTTAAATTAAATTAATTAAAAGATATTAACAAAAATATAAAAAATTTTACCCATCCCCCCCCTTATCTCCGAAACCATAAGCTGTAAAATTTTGAAAAAAACATAGAGGTATGGCGCCTCACCTGAACTTTACTGGAAAAATAAGGAGAACCCCCTACTATTCATTTTGGTGGGCAAATTATAGAATTAAATGGAAAATAAAAAATTATAATTGTTTCTAACGGATCAATATATCAAATCAAAGGGCTCATTATGACGAATACAAATTAATTTTTTAAATATTTTTAAAATAAATAAATTAAAAGATATTAACAAAAATATGAAAAAATTGTAGTCATCCCCCCCTTATTTCCGAAACTATAAGACGCAAAAATTTAAAAAAAATAGAGGTGTAGCCCCTCACATGAACTTTACTTGAATAAGGAGAAACCCCTAATAATCATTTTGGAGGCAAATTATAGAATTAAATGGAAAATAAAAAATTAAACTTGTTTCTAACGTATTGTAATGTTTTTATTTTCACACTCGGGTTCTGTTCAGTTCTTGGATTTATTTAAAAACACAGTCCAACTCACTCTAATTTATTTCCACTACTTTAACACAAATTTATATTCACAGAAACTACTATTTACATTTTATCTTAACTGTACAATACGAAAGACGAAAACAGAATGCCTCCTATCGCCAGCTGTATCTTATTTATACATTTATCTTGGACTTGTCTGGTACATCCACGAACCATCGGGAAATTCCATCATGTTCTGGAAGATTTAGGGGAATTCCCAGTAACGGCAGCGGTCCGCCGGTTGAGAGACAAACATTTCGGGTTCCCAGAATTTATCGGAATAATGTCCCTTCCATGAACTGGTTGATGGCCGATTGCACCAGCTGTCGGATGAATTCTCGTAACATATCATGTAATATACCAAATCACAGGGTTCATTATGACTAATACAAATATATTTTTTTTTTTTTTTAAATAAAGCATGCAATATATCAAATGAAGGGGCTCATTATGAGGAATACAAATATATATTTTTCATATTTTTAAAATTATTTGTTTACAAGATATTAACATAAAGATATAAAAAATTCTCATTTCTCGCTTTATTTCCGAAACCATACTACCTAAAATTTTGAAAATAATTAGGAGTGCTGGGGCTCACTTGAAATTTATAAGAAAAATTATTAGAAAACCTCCATGGTAATGTTAGGGACAAATTATAAAATTAAATGAAAAATAAAAATATGTTTAAATCATTTGTTTAAAAGATATTAGCAAAGATATTAAACATCGACTTAATTCCCATTTTAGAAACTACACTATTTAAATTTTGAAAAATATATTTTATTTGTATTTTTAAATAATTTGAATAACAGATTTAATAATTTGTAATTTGAAACTTGACCTATTTTGCCCTTTATCTTCCAATCTACACAGCCTCAAAATTCAGACAGTAGATTATAAAAAGCTTCCCTGAAAGTTTATTAGTAAAATAAAACTCTATAGTTAATTTTTGGGTGCCAAATTAGAAAACTAAATACAGCGAATCTTGAAGGTGGTACGGAACCCTTAGTATGCGAGTCCAACTCGCACTTGAGCAAATTATTTTACTTTACAAACAGGAAACGTTCAAATATTACGAAAGCAACGTTTAACGTTTCCTTACTTTTGCTGACAATATAACTACTCTCTACTGTTACCTAATGAGACTTTCTCTTTATTTTTCCTATTAGAACTAAATGCGTGTTAGGGGAATTGATGTAACTTTACATCGCTAAGTTTTATACAGTTCCTTGTGAATGTAATAAATTATATATTGGAGAAACCTCTAGACCTCTAAGTGTTCGAATAAATTGACACAAAAATTACATTAAAAAACGACAATTTGAGAACTCCAAAATTTCAAAATTCAACTATAATTCACAAAGCAGACACAAGAATCGACAACTAAAAGAATCTGAATTTTATGTATTAACTCCGTAGAATAAGGTCGTTCCTCGTTGCGGATAATTAAAGAAGAAATTGCTAATGGTAATGTCCTTGTGAACAACCCAATATCGGGATAGTTCATAAGGTTTTCCCTTATGATTTTAATTAACAGAATTCTGCATTTTAATACATACAATTCTAAACATAATGCTTTCAGATTCTTCCAATTTGAAGGGAACTTTATATAATCTTTAGAAGTTCCTGTGCTATCCTGTATACTTATTATCAAATTAAATTTTCTTAGTTATGTCATATACGTCACATATATTGTTAAAGATTTTTATTTGAAACTTTATAATTGTGCTTTTCTTATATACCTAGTTCCTTGATTGCCATTTACAACGGAATCTGATGTAAACCCCGAAACGTTTGAAAACATGTAGCACTTTCAGGAATTATGGTGTTCGTCCCAATAAGTGCATAAATATTACGTAAAAACAATTGTTCAGCCCTTTTTCATCTTTTTAGTCAATTACAAAAAATGTTTTAACTATATTTATTCTAAATACTAAAGCTATATGTCAGCTAAATATTATCAAGATCGTACCAACACCTTGAGTTTTTATGTAAAAACTTGGATATCCCTTTTGGGGTTCAATTTAGGAAAAAAAGTAGTCTATTCCTGAAATTCAGAGCATCTCTATACCACTTTCACGTTGATATGTTGGTATAGGCATGGGCAATGTAAAGTTCTAATAGTTCCCGTTTTATATAAAAGATCCCATTTTATAAAAATATAACTGAGATATTTTTTTCTCCGTTGAAAGTATCCTATATATTAATTAACACAGGTTTGATCATTTTTTAACATTATTCGAATTATGAATTCAGCACTGTTTTCTAATTATTATTATAAATCTCATGTCTGCAGATATAGCAGCAGTCTTGCATAGTAAATTCACCCTTTTAAAGAAACTTTGATTTTTACCTCCCATTTGTTTATACTACACGAGTAGGTTAATTTGAAATCAATTTTCTTTCAAATTAAATTTGTTGTCACCTAAGAACGACGTTTTTTTCTATATTTTTTTAAAATTGGAAAATATACCATAATTATTAAACATACATTTGACAAACGAATTCGAAAGTCTCGCAACCCACAGTACTACCATCTCTTATAGTCTGTTGCGTGCCTACGTACTTTTATTCAACAAATATGTTCTGGTAACCCTAGAATATATCTGCATACAATTTTTAACAATAGAAACATGAGGCGACAATTACACAAAATTTATATATAAAGTAATGGCCGTGTGGTGACTGAAAATTCGATGAACATTAATAACTTAAAATAAGAGAATGGAATTAGAAAGATCGATTAAACCTTTTAGAAACGATTCCAGAACATTTTATGACATTTACGCCATCTACTAGAGATTCTGAAATATTTAGTTAATTTTACATCATCCTAATTAAGTTTAGTTATTCAACATCAATACATTTAAAAAAAAAGATAGGGTATTATTTTTCCAATATTCCATATTACAATTGTGCTTAATCTTCAACTGTGTCTAAATGAATTATTTGGCGAACTAGTCCGGTGATTTGGAATAGTTTTGATTCAACTTTTTTTGTTTGCCAATTGGAATTTGTTTGCCAACTATTTTGTAATTTTGGCCTCAAATATTTTTTAAAGATCTAACTGTATAATAAAACCTATTTAGCATTTTTGGCGGATTATTGCAATAACGTCACTGGTCTACTCATAAATTTGAACTCCAAAAAGAGCGTATATAAAAAAAAACAATCAGCAATATGCAGTCATAAATTTCCGCCAGATTTCTAATACTAAAGTCGTAAAAAGAATGCCGGCAACGTTGCAAAACCGTCATCGGCGTCATCGCAACATCCCAACAGCGCTTATTGGTTAAATTTATTAAATGGACGAGTGCGTTGTTCCACTGTTTTTAGGAAGTCGCCATTGTTATTTAGAAATAGTTGGACAAAAATCAGTTTTCTTATGCCTTAGACGGACAATTTAACACTTTTGGTGTTCAGTTTTCGATTGGACCGTAGGTTGGAAGTGATATTCGTAAGTGACAATAATTTGCAATCAGTGCAAAAGTGGTGTAATCTATAATGTTTATTGGATGTGTATGCCGTTAACAGTTTCGGTTTCATTCCTAAACAAGCTTCTGCTTGTCGTCACGTGGGAGTGTTCCGATTAAAGTGTGAACATTTACTTCTTTCACAAATGTGTCTAGAATAGCCTTAAAATAGTTTGAACCTTAGAAAACTAGAATAATGCCACATAATAGGAATAGCCGGTGGTTAGCGCAATGATTCGGTGAAGATGTTGAAATTTTATTATGGAATTTCAGATTCATTTATTGATCAAGTGTACTGACTGTGCAATATTGAATAATAGATTGTTATAAAGTTTGTAAGCAGAAAAACTGGATGAATGGGATTGCGTACAGCCTCTGTGAGGCATCCACATGTGGACGTCATGGCTCCAGCTTTAACAGAAACAACTAAGATCCATTTCAAATTGCCTTCTAAAGAACATTTGGATACTGAATGTCCTGTAGAAATATTTGGTGAAAACAATTTCCTTAACAACAAAGAGGCTTACTTACAAATAAATGATTCAAAGGTTTTTTCTTCAACTGTTAAAGAAAATAATGAATCTATTTGTGAGAAACTCACAAATAACAGTTCTAAACAGTTAGTAACACAGGCAGGCATCAATCATAACGTTGCAGAGAATATAATGAGTAACATCCCACCTCCTATGAGTGACCAAGAAAATAAAATGGGTCTTCAAAAAATGAATCTGTCATCCATAAATAGACAAAAAACAAACAAGAGTATGGAAAATATATTTTCAAATTTGGAGTCTGTAGTTCCAGAAACTGAAAATGCTGATGAATTTGGAGCTCATGTTGATGATATTTGTGTGTTCAAATCCATGGATGAAGGCGAAAAATCAAATGCAACAGGAAATGATTTGAATAATGACAATGAAATGTTTTCTATGTCAGCCACAGACTTGACTAACAATCTGTCTCCATTTGAGAAAGACTTGTTGGATAATGTTGATGTGATGGGTATAGAAATCGAGGACCAGCAAGATATTGATACTGCAGATATCCAAAAAGAATCTCAGGCTAAGGATTTAATTATTGAATAGGAAAAAAACATATTAAGATAGAAAGGAAACTTGATTTTCTAAGGAGAAGAGCTCATAAGTTGCAATCAAGACTGTTAGGTCAACACATTAGTTTCGAAATCTCAGGTATTTACGAGAATGTTTATAAATCATTAAAAAAGCCTAAAGACTTATATCAGTTAAATAGTTCAGCGTTGCTATCTAGTGAAAGTACCCCAGAAAAGCATAAACCTCTGTCATCTAGTGCTGTAAAAAGTTTAGTTAGAAAATTGGAAATGACTTCTGTTTTACAAGCAAATTCACTGACAAATCAGAAAGTTTGCACTAATTATTTTGGATCTGGTTCAGTAGAAATTCCACCAGTTAGGAATACTGCAAGTGGCACAGTTATTATTGCACCCTGGCCAACAGAAGAAAAAAGTGAACTAAATAGGATAGCAAGTCAGCTGAAGACGCAACTTTCTTTGGTACAAAAAGAAGTTGATTCTGAAGCTACTGACAGTAGTTCAGGTGGTGAAAGTTGTGATGAGATGCATAGTTACAATAATCCCCATCAGCAGTACCTGAGTGTGTAAGTTTTAACATCATTTAATATTTACTATAATACTAATTTAGTTAATCACATATCAGTTATTAACATATTTTGAGCAGTATAAAGAACATTATTAAGGGGGGTACTGGAATGAGTACCTTTACACTCTGAGTTTCTGTAATGTGTCCTTAGCAAAAACAGTACTTTTTTAATAATGGGCATTGCAATGTGGTTAATTCTGCTGAGGATGGTACTCAAAAAATCATGTTTTTGTTTTCTGAACAATTTGATGTTTTGTAGAACTACTAAACTTTGATAAAAAAAACAGGATGTTATTATAAACAAATAGTAATATTGGAACTGTTTTTGAAACTTTTACCTTCAACTGGAGGTAAAAAATATTTAGTAATCATCTTTGCAGATATAACAAACTTCGACATAATGCAATCATTGATAAGAAGTGTTATATTCATATAAATGAATATCATATAATTAATTGTGTAATTAATCTATAGATTGTTTTTTGGAAATGAAGTACCTAACTTTTTGAGATTTTTCAATCCATAGAAAAACATAATAATATGGTTTCTAGTCGAGTACCTTCATCAGTTGTACTCCCTTCAACTGATTGAATTCTTGAATAATTATTTATGTATATAGTACATGTAACTGAATTTATTTATTTTATCGTGAAATGTATTCTGACATCCAGCAGTTTCAGGAAAATCTAGCTCACAGAGACTACAAATCGGGAGTCGTACTGTGTGCAATGCAGTTTCACTGTGATTCCTAGGATAAAAACACTGGAAAAAATTCATAAGTTTACTAAAACCTGTCAATGAAATTGCAATACTAACTTTTCGAGATGTTTTCAATCCATTGAACGCAAGATAATATATTGTTTCTAGTTGAGAACCTTCATCAGTTGCTCTCCCCTTAACTGATTTAATTTTTGAATAATTATCTATATAGTACATATAACTGAATTTATTTATTTTATCGCAAAATGTATTCCAACATCCAGGAGTTTCAGGAAAATCAAGATCACAGAGACTTCGAATTAGGAGTCATACTGTGTGTAACGCTATTTCTCTGTAATTGCTAGGATAGAAATCACACAAAAAAGAAATTATGATATAAATACATAAATAATTATTTGAGAATTCAATCAGTTGAGGGGATCGCAACTGATGAAGGTTCTCAACTAGAAACAATATATTTTCTTGCGTTCAATGGATTGAAAAATCGCGAAAAGTTAGTATTGGAATTTCTTTGACAGGTTTTAGTAAACCTACGATTTTTTTCATGTGATTTCTATGCTAGGAATCACAGGGAAACGGCGTTACATACACTACGACTCCCGATTTGGAGTCTCTGTGAGCTAGATTTTCCTGAAACCCCTGGATGTCGGAATACATTTCGCGATAAAACAAATGAAGTACCTAAATTGTGTTTAATAATGTCATTATGTTTAATATCTCTGTATATTAGGTATTATGAATTTATAGACTTATGTTTTATTGTCTTTAGCCTTTCATTCGGAAATTTCAGGTAATAGGGTAGATTTTCTGTACATAATCTTGCATTTCTCTATGCTACTCTGTTTATCCTATTGAATTGAATTATGCTGTTTATCCTGTTGGATCAAATATGCTGAATAATTAATTACCTGTCAATATTGCAATCTTAGATTCTATATTTAAGTTTTTAATTAACATTTTCCTTCAGTGAATTCACAATTCTTTGATCTTAATTCCTATTTCAAAATTTTTTATTATTTCACCACTTAAACTCCTCCCCAAGAGAATTGTGGGTGCTTCCTTTGGTGAGTACTGACACTCCTTACAATTTTTGGATATTCAGACTTACCTCATATCCCCTCATTCACTATTTACTTTTATTATTTCACCTGTTTAACACCCAGCATTTTTTAGAACCATGGGGAGGTGTTAAAAATTAGTGAAGGATAGGATTGACCTGAGTCCAAAGATTGAAAATTGTTTGGGAGTGTCAGTACTTAGGTGAAGGATGGGATTAAGGAGTGAGTTGTCCAAAGATTTGGGGGGGGTATCAGTATTCACCAGTGAAAGCATCCAAACTCTGCATATTAATGTGTTGAGGGTAACTTGTAGGGGTAAGTCAATGTTTCAAAATGAAATGATAGCTTTACACACCTTGTAAACTCAGATTTTATTGCTCTTGGCAGATTTGGATGATTTTGTTTGATCAAACTTTCAAAATTTCATCTGCTTCCATGGACTATTCTACAACACAATTTTAATATGTTTTCACAATACAGATTTAGTGACCATATCCATGCTTTGATTTTTAATATTTTGTAGTAAAAAAGAGAAAACAATGGCAAATTAGGGTGTCAGAAATAATTGCTAAAAGATAATGCAGGAACAACCCTCTAAAATTGCCTCTTTAGTCCTGGTGCACATCTAGAGACCATCTTCAGAGAGAGTGATCTCATGCCTCCCCCCCTGGATCCATCATTGGCTCAATCCCCTTGCTTCTTATTACCCTGCTCAAATTTCTAAAGGTCCTGGTATAGGTAATTATACTTATGGAAAGCTATGAACTATTAATTGCTAATTTATTGCTGTGGCTGTACTTCAAGTATAATTTTAAAACTACATTAGCCACACCCATATTTCCAGATCTATGGTACATTGAAACCCCCTAAAGCCACCACCTCAACTTTGCTGCATCTCAGTCCCCAATTTTTTCAAAAGTCCTGAAATATGTTACACTTATAAAAATTATAACTTCATTAGTTATTTCAGTACTCTATATCTCATCTGATGGATGCTGATGCATTCAAGCAACAAAGTTCTGATATAGATTTTTGAAATTTACCATTTGTATTATTTATTTATTTATTAAACCAAAAAAGTGGTAAATAAATAGATCCCCATGTGGGGAAGCACTTTGCCAATTCATTGCAGGAGCAGTTTTTTTATTATTTTTAGATTAATTTCCAACTTCCAGATAGCAAAATAATTGTTTAAGTAATATAATAGAGTTCATATTTTCGTTGTAAAATACTGGCTTATTATAAATATTCCAGATAGCAAAATAATTATTTAATATAATGGAGTTGATATTTTCATTGTATAGTACCAGCTTATTATAACTGATGGACCCATTTTTAAAGATGAGTATTTATAAAAGTACAAATCCAAAATAAAAAATCTTTATTCCAATGGAAAGTAGAAATTTTTTTTTTCCAATACATTATAAATGTTCTATGTATCTATCGTCTACTGCACGGCAAACATCTATGCAGTAGCCGAACTTCTCCCAAACACAACCAAGTATATCTACTGTTATTGGTAAAGGTAAACTGCTTCCTCCACATAACCCTATAAGATAAGAAGTAGTTACATGTGTTAAAACCGTGAGATCTTGGTGGTCTGAAGTGTAAATCATTTCATTTCCGCTGCGGCCTATTACCGCGTGAACTCTACCGGCCGCCTCTGGAACCACCATTGTCCGCCGGCATTTTGAAACTGCCACTTTCGATTGATATAAAGTTGGTTCATTTTGGATTTGTACATTAATTAATTACTTTATGTAAAGGTAACAAGAATAATACGTATACCGGGTGCTTCAAAAAAATGTATACACACTTTAAACTATTGTAGTTTTCCCGCTCTACAAGGCTAATGTTATATTTCTTCGCCAGGTGCCAGCATAATCGTCCTTCTATGTTATATTATCAGTTGGAATTTGTAATATCAACATGGGGGACGTACGTTTGAGTTCTGAAGAACGTAAGCAGGTTATTAAGTGGCACTGGAAGTTTGAGAATGTAAATGAAGTTCAAAGACAGTGGAGAAGGGAGTATGATACAGAACCACCTTCAAGATTAACAATTACACGCATACGAGAACAGCTACAAGTGATGAATCATCAACGGCAGTCTTGGAACTGTTTCAACGCTCTCCTAACAAATCTTCAAGGCAAGGGGCACGTGAAAGTGATGTAAGTGCTAGCAGCCTGCTAAGCATTCTGAAGAGAGGCAAGTATCGTGTTTACATTCCAAGGCTGGTGCAACAGCTAAATGACGACGATCCAGATCGAAGGTTGCAATTTTGTGAATGGATTCAGGAGATGGTGATACGTGAATCGGGATTTATGGGTAGCATCATTTGGTCGGATGAAGCCCAATTCAAACTTAATGGAACTGTCAATAGGCACAATTGTGTTTACTGGTGTGATTTTTATTTTCAACAAGATGGTGCTCCGCCGCACTATCACAGGGACGTACGAGCTTACCTGGATCAAAATTTGTCGGGCCAGTGGATAGGACGCAGGGGGCCAATCGAGTTTCCAGCACGCTCTCCAGACCTTACACCACTGGATTTCTTCTTGTGGGGCACAATAAAAGATGAGGTGTACAAACGTAAACCACGTAACCTAGACATTCTTTGGAATGAGATTCAAGCAGTGTGTAGAGAAATCTCATTGGACGTTTTGATACGATGTACAGAATCTGTGGTGACTCGTACTCAGAATTGTATTGATGCTGCAGGTCACCAATTTCAACAGTATTAACATTTGTTATTTATGTTTCATTTACATTGGACTTTCAGCTTTCTATTTTCCTGAAATTTAACTTTGTAGAACGGTAAATAAATTTTCTATGGAAGTTCAAAGTGTGTTTACATTTTTTTGAAGCACCCGGTATATGACAAACCAATAGACCAAAATTTGTGCTAATTTGTTGCTGTAAAATCCTATTAAAAGAAAAAAAATCGATTTTGTTGCTTGAACCGATCTCGAGTACTCGACGACAATGGTAGCTTTACATCAAGATAGCAAGAAAAATAGCTAAATCTGAGAAAATCAACAAATTAAATGTCAATTTCTCGAGATTGGTTCAAGCAACAAAATCGGGTTTTTAAATTTTTGTTTTAGTGGGGTTGGGTCTTACAGCAACGAATTAGCAATAAATTTTGGTATATTTATTTTTTTCTTGATTATTCATATTTAGCTATTTTTCCCGCTGTTTTTAAGTAAAACTAGCTTTGTTGTCGATTCCTCGAGATCGGTTCAAGCAACAAATTCGTTTTATTTTTTAATTTTTTCATTTAGGGGGTCTTATAGCAACAAATTATTAACAAATTTTGGTCTATTCGTTTATTCGATTACCTATCTCATATTTAGGTATTTTTCCTGCTACCTTCACATAAAGTCATGGTCATGGTCGTCTATTTCTCGAGATCGGTTCGAACACCAAAATCAATTTGTTAGCAACTAATTAGCAACAAATTCTGAGATATATTTTTTTAATTTTTGCCGATTTGGCATTGCCAATTTTATGGAGCTAAAAATGTCTACAGTAACAATATCGAAGATTTAAATACGACTAGAAATGTCAAAATACCTCTCCAATTGGATTTTATATTCTAAATTTGCACCATTAAACCAACCCAAACAAAAGGCATTTAAATTGTTTCCATAGTTTCGAACATTTGAGGAAAACAGTTTAATTATATCATTCAACTCAAGGTCGTAGCCGGGTGGGGGGGGGGGGGTATATTTTTGTTATTGTATTTCCAGGATATATAAAATTGTATAAAAGTAAAAAATATTCTTATGAAAAAGGTTATTAATTGGTTAAAATTGAATCTTGAAATCCAAAATGGCCTTGATTCAACTTACAAACAGCTTTAGTGTTATATTTAATCTTTACAAATTTTTTGCTACCCTACATTTCTAAAAGGAATAAATTTTCTGTAGAAATGGTTGACAATTATAGAATAACTAGAATTGTCAAACATTTCAATTTGTTCCATTCCCTTTCATTAGTTTGGTACTTTTGCAATAAACACACTTTTCTTGTAATTGTAGTGATTATTCCCAAAAATCCTTAATAATATGCCATAATGTATGTATCCTTCAGAAAATAATTTCCCATCATTGGCAATATATATCTTATTTCTCTTTTTTTGTGTCCACATATCAGGAAAACTGCTTGAACTCTCCAGTATTTTTTTTAATAAGATCTTGTAAGTGGAACAAATATAATTCCAGAAATGGTTTTAAATTTCGTAAAGCCGAAAATGTTGAATAGCAATACAAGCTTACTCTAATTCTTGTTTATTTCCGTGTTTTTATAATGACTTAAAATGAAATTCATTTATTTTATGTTCTGAATTTATTGACAGATTTTTTAATATAGACGGTAAATAAATTTTGAATAATTGCGTTGAATCTGAAATTGATTAAATATCTCAAATTATAACAGCGCTTTGCAAATGTAATCATCGGTAATTCAGAGCGACGTTTTTATCGTACTTCCTCGTAATTATTTTTGCGCTTTATTTTCATATCAAATTAATTGGAAAGGCGGGAATTTACAATCGTTTAGATAGTACGTAAACAATTTGACATTTAATCTATCTCGTCGCTGATTTACATTTTAAAACATAATTCTTGATTGTTCATCGTGATATTTTTATTGTGAAGTTCATTTTAGACAGACCAAACAATTTTTGGTGTTTCTAATGCTGTACTATAAACTTACTCATGCGGTGATGTAAGCAAGGAATACTTACAATGTTGCCAATGTCAGTGAGCATTTGTTCGCGCTAATTTTTCAATGTCCGTTAATAATTTTCATAATATACATACAGAGTTTGGCAAAAGTCTGGATCCATTCAAATTTACGTTATGCGAATGTCACGAGCCTGCTTGTGGTTCGTTTAGAATCTGTTGGAGGTGGGAGTGCCCCTTTTTATAATAAAACATCCTGCTTACTTTAGAAATTTTGATATATGCGTTAGGACGTTTCCATTGAATTTTCTCAGAGATATTTAATTAAATCAACAAAATTCTAGGTGAATAGGAACGGCAGTCATTTGAGACTGAACGATGCAAGCTAAAGCTTACGAAATATACTTCCCGTCTCTTGTTATCTCCCTGTCTTGTTTGTCTTTTCTTTGTGTCATTTGTAGTAATGATAATAAATTTCAGGAGTATTAAAATAATTTTTACTATTTTCTTACTATTAAAGTATTAATCCAAATGTGCGATTTTGTTCTTAATTTAAATATAACTGTGTATGAACATATGATGTGTAAGGACCATTATGACGATTTATTTACCGTTTAAAAAAAACTATGCTTCATCAGAAAATACTATATTGTTTGCGAAATTCAAATAGTTTCTTTTAATGGTTTTCTTGGTAAATAACACCACGTAGAGGCGAAAAAGGTCGTAAATTCAAAAATCCAAATGTTTCAAAGTTTTATTCTGACTTTGTTGTCAATGGCGAATCAAGGCGTCGCTTCTATACTCGCTCGACTATCGACTCGAGCATATTGCTAATAAATCAAAGGTCTGGGGTTCGACCCCCATGATTCATTGATATTTTTTCTGGGTGTTTGAGTGGGTTCCTGACAAAGAGGTTAATACTGTAGAGCACGTGAAGTAGCGGAATTCATGTAATATCAATAGAAAGAGAGAGAGAGAGAGAGAGAGAATACGCGTGTCGTTCCTGATTGGTCAGTGTCAGTGGTGACGCCTACTATTGGTAGGGTAGAGACATAGCAAGCGCTCCCTGATATTGTCTTTCTCTTTCTACTGTTATTACACTGCCACTTACAATAACGCAACTCCTAATCGGTTGGCCTGATTTTGATGTGGGAATGGGTTTCTGGAAGGTTTGAATTCACAATTGTACCCGGTTGAAGTGCTGCGATCGGGTTATAGAATTTTTTTTACAATATTTGCATTAAGCTAAACACCAATTTTTGCCTTGTGGTGGAGTTATTAATATGTGTACCTATATAAAATCGTTTGGGGCGTCTGTTCTGAACAACTTGATTCAGTCATATTCACACTATATTTTTTTTCGCGACTAGTTTGGCAGATAAAATAGGACGCGAATTGTATAATCGTAAACGTTCGCATGATTAACAAAATCATCTTCGATTATTTATTTGGTCAAGAGGATAGCTGTCAGAACTGGTAGCACCAAAATTTAAAAATGTTCTTGAGGTCGTCTGCAATACTCTACAATTTTTGAGTTCAATACATTGAACTGTTTTCCAACTAGAGCGAAAGCATGTTAATTGACTTATTTTCAATCCACTTAAAAAGAGGAGGTCTACCATTTGTCTGATTTTTTTCTATATGCTCACTGATTACTCAATAACGACATAAGCGATTTGGATAATTTAAATTGTATTCTGTTAAGAAATATCGTACCATATAATTTTCTATAACGTGACACAGCTCAATCGATTTGGAGAGTTGAAACTATATTCTATTCAGGTACGTACCGAAGTATATAATGCTAAACATTTTTCAGGAAATTTGAAAATTAAATACCGTAAATGATAAACGTCGACGAAGTGTCTCATAACTTTATTCATAAATGTATAATATTGATAACTTAGTTCATTTTTATTTATTGGGCATATTTTTAGAAATTAATTATTGCCATTTATTTCTCAGTTGTCCATTAATTATTTGAACGATTACGTGTCGGCAATAATGTATAAACATTGCAAAATTCAAATTGATAGTAGAAATCATTGACATTATATTTTTGTTTAACATTATGATAGTGATAAAAACAAAGTAAAGCTGCCTACTATAAAACGTGTTTGTGATTTATTAAATACAGGTTAATCATTCATTTCACATTACATATTTCTAAAGAAATCACATCAGATGCGATTTTAGAAGAACACATGGTCTCAAGCAAATATAGTTTTGCTTACAAAATTCTTGCAAACTTCATCAGAATTCGTTTTGGTTATCGAGTGTTTACAGTCTTTTGAGTTGATCCTGCTGTGTTGGCATGAATGCATAATTACACTATCAACTGCAGAAAAACTACCACAGAGCCTTAAATTAGACGACTTGACTTCAGTCATCACTAGAGCATTTTATCCTGCATCGGTAACGTGATAAGGTTAAAAAAGTTTAACCTTTACACATATTTGACACATATTTGTTATTTTCAATCAAAATGTAATGTTGAAAACTATATCACTATAATTTATTGTTTATTCAAGAATTAGGTATATGAATGAAAAAATTTAGGTGCTGATTACTAGACGCTTTATAGTTCATTTTGTTATCAGAATTAGTGTAAATACAAGTTATGAGCATTATTAACCTGTTTCCACATTTCTGACTTGTTGCCCTCTTGTTAAGCTAAGCATGACTAGCCTGCAATAAAAGGTGAACATAAATAAAGTACACACTGAACAGGGCAGATGAATGCGTTAGTAACATTCATTCATGTATGCGTTATTCATTAATTGCTATCTCTCTATGTCTAAATACTAATTCCAACTTTTTACAGATCTTTCATTTATTTTTTTTTGACAAAAACATGCGTTAAATATACGTAACTAAATGCTCATAAAAATATCCCATTGTTTATTCACTTCCTTGTTCTCTATATCCAAGATAATATTCCATTCAACATCGCGAAGCAAAATTGTTAATATTTTCATCATAAAAAAACTTTTTATAAAACAGTTTAAATAGTAGGTATTTTCACCTTTGTACAGTCAATTCATTCCGTTGTATTTATTTCGTTTACTCTATATGAGGACAATAAAGTTAACAAACGAAGTACAGAAAAATCAAATAATGATGGCGCTGATCTCCTTCCTTGTATGTCAAACAAGTTAAATATTATAAACCTCGTTCAGGTGTTATATGTATTAAGCCCCTAATCAAGTTTCATTCTTGTACTTACATAATCCATGAAAATTGAAAACATCATCGTTATAAGCGAATGACAAAATGAGTATATATCTCAACAAAATGACATAAATTAAAACAAAAGAGCAGCGCTTAAGGAGGGATCTTAAGAAACAAAAAGTTAAAAGGAATGAAAAAAATATCAGTAGTTCAGGAATAAAGGGGGAAATGGGTAAATTTTAAATATTTTCTTTAATATAATAATATAATTTTATAATATGCCCCCAAAATTAATATTAAAAGTTTCCTTTTACTATTTCCCGTAATCTGAGTGAGGCTTTATATTCCATCTTTTTTATATTTTCGCTAATATCTTTAAAAAATACTAGTGGTCGCCCAGTGGTCGAAATTCGACCATATTTCATGAAATTGTAAAAAGTATATTTTTATAAGAAACATAGTTGTGGAGAAATCGGAGAAGTAGGTGTAATGACCAAAATTGTTTACTCATGTTGACAAATCTATTGAAATAAAAAGAAAATAAAAATGTAATCAAATATCGATACCCGAAATATTTTTGGCAAATGAATGATCCCCCAAATTTTTGATTGTTCTTTGCAACCTAAAAGCTTTCGTCATTTGCGGTTTCAATCGATTCGTGAATATTAACGGAAATAGATGACCAACAACAATGAGAAATTCAATATTTAATACATTCTCTCTTGTCCGCTGACTGACAATTTTTTACACAACACCTTCGGGAAGATTGTGATAATAATATATTAATCAAATAATTAAATTTACATTTAAAACAGAATATTTAATATGAAAGTTACTGCAACGCGACCGAAAAATCATTACTGATCTGTTACATTGACTATTTTACCACTAAACAATAACAAGGCTTTATGCTGAACTATCCAAGATAGTCTTCGCATGATGGTCTGAGAGAGTGTTAGCCTGTCACTGTCAACCAATCTAATCATAGAACGCGTACTTCCTGGCGGTAGCCAGCAGTGCACAAATATCGTGCCAAGGCTAGAAAGAGAGGGCAAAATGCTATTTGACTGCATCCAAAGAGCTGTATGCAGTTTGTAGTTCATTGACTGCATCTCCCAATCGAGTGAGATATCCTCTTGCTCTCTCTATTGCCCTCTCTTTTTACTCTTGGTACGATATTTGTGTATTGCATGATACTCCAGAAGTACATGATCTAAGAATATAAGAGCATCTAACGCTCGGTCCCTCCATATATAATTACTCAATGTTTTGAGTTTTGACCGTCGGCGTCTGTTATTTGTTTGGGGTTGACAGTATGGACTTAAATAATGAATTTTTTATTATATTTTATTTAATGAATGAACCAATATTATAAATTAATACTACTATTCTGCACTGAAGGTCGTCAGTAGCTACTAAACAAAACAAAAATAAAGTAAATCGGTTGAGGAACAGAGGAGAAAATATTACCCAACCGTTTTGTCTGCCTATTTATGTATAGATATTCTAAAAATTTGGTAAAAAACATTCGTATTTGCCATAAAGAGTCCATTCATTTTGATATATTACATCATGCGTTTTTTTTATTCCACTTAATTATATAATGTGACTTCCTCTCCCCTAAATTATTAATAAATTTTCGCTTTATTTTTACTGCACACGTTGAGTGGTACATTCCCTTTTTTTTCAATGTTAGTTCAATACTATTGGAGAAACGGGGGAAATCGTCGATTTTTGAGATTTCCCCACACAGACTTGGTTTATTTAAGTTATATGCTCCTTATGGGTTCACTAAAATATATACGGATACCAAATTTCAACTATTTTAGCCCTTGTTTATGATTAATTCAAAAGGGTGTATGTTAAATCTATTGCTAGGAATGTAGGAAAAAAGGCATCCCTAGAGTCTCCCTAATTTGGTGTGGTATTAGTGTAATCTAAGGAACATACGGTGACATCATTACACTGTTAGTGGTGCTCGTTTCCTTGAGACTTCTAAATGTTATTCAATACATAAATTAAAATTTTCCAGACTTCTGTTCTCTAATGATAGCGCAACTGATGACGGGTTCCACTTAGAAACGATATGTCGTCTTGTGTTAAAAAGCAGGCAAGTCCCAAAATAATATTAACATAATTAGTTTAAAAGGTTCAGTCATAGGTATTTGTATCGCATAATTTTTAAGATAGGAATCACAAGGTATTAACAGCGGGTGTGTTCGTATAAGACGAATAACCTATAAGCAACCGGTAATCGACGTGCGCATAACATCATTGTAAACGATAACTTGTCACCGGGCACGGAGATTACCGGTTTCGCATCAGTTATTTCTTCAGTAGGAACGAACCTAGAGCAGCATTATACTGGTACAACACCAGGTTTACGTCGTTTGTCTAAAGTTTCTACATGTCGCTATTCAAGTCTTGTTAACTTACAACTTAAGCGTTAACCCTTCAGCCGTATATTAAATGTCTTGTATTTTAATTAACACGTTTTTGTTGAACACACTTCATTATGTTCTTAAATCTCTTCTAACACCCATTTACTGATTTTTAGGTGTAATAGGGTAATAAACAAATAATAATTTCAATGATGTTATCAACAACAGGTTGAAATCCTTCAACCATTGCTGTAAAATAATCCAACTGTGTTAAATTTTTAAGTATTTTATTTATGGTATCACGGTTGGATGAAATAACTATTATCGTGTACTTGGGAGCATGATCAGGCAGATACGAGGAGAATGTGAACACAGGAAGAGAAGGGATGAGCTGTTTTTGGAATACCATGTTTTTAAGGATCTTTCACAAGGCAGATGAATACCCGAAAATTAAACTTAGAAAAACTGAAAAAGTTGTGTCAGAACTTATATTATTTAATAATAAATAGTTTTAATAATCTCAGACATGTTTTTATCGTACATTCCGTGAGTCATGGTATAAATAACGATTTATCAAATATTTCGTTATCAAATGTTTACGATTTGCAGAAAGAATACTGTTAATTAGTTACATGTTCGTACATTAATAGAATGTTGAAAATATTGTATTGAAATCTTACTATTTCAAATTTTAGTTTTTGTTATTTCCCGAATGTAGTTTTTAAAGCCTATATTAATATTCACAGGAATTCCGGGGCTAAAATAGTTGAAATTTGGTATTCGTGTATATTTTGGTGAACCCATCAGGATCGAAAAGCTGTGGAACCTTTGGTGTGTCACAAATGTAAAAACACAGTTTTGCACCCTAACACCAAACCTTTATTTTCAACACTCAACGCACGTTTCAACAACTCTAAGTTGTCATCTTCAGGAGTAAACCCAAACTAAATCTAAATTACAATTTTCTCTAATTTATACCTACCACTAAACTATTACTTAAGAAATTAGTACAAGAGGTAAATCCTAAGTACCTGAATTCTAATTGACAGACTTAAAGATAAGGCAGATATTATATAATGCAAATATGTAAATTAGGATAATCCTAAATTACCTACCTACTTTTACGCTACATTATTAAGTAATGACATTTTTAATACTTATTTTATGGATTCTTAGAAAGTAAACTATACAATGAACTGTATGGAATAGGACCCTTATCTGAATTCATTAGTTTATTATTTTTATAAATCATAATGCTTTTTTTAAGTAAATAATTATAATATATTAATAATAAGTAAGTAAATAATTAATTAATTAATAAATAATAATAATAATATAATCTAATAATAATAATAATAATTAATTAATATTATATATACCTTGGAATAAAGCAGGCTCAACGTATTGATCACATGACTATGAAAAAGGACGTAACAGCAGAGTTTTATAGAAGGGTAAGACGACTGTTGAAAACCAAACTAAACAGTAAAAATCTGTTTCAGGCTATTAACACATAGGTATGCGTGTTCAGTGCTCAGTTACTCTTTCGGTATAGTTAATTGGTGCAAGACTGACATTGAACAATTACAACGAAAAGTTTGAGTTTTACTAACAAAAGCTCAAAATCACCATCCAAAGAGCTTTGTCGAACGTACAACTTTGCCACGGTATGAAGGAGGAAGAGGATTGACAGATCTAAGTAAACTATTGGATCAACAAATTTCTATTTTGCGTAGTCATTTCCAGAAACTCGCAGAATTTTCTGATCTACATAGAGTCATGTGCTAGGTTGATGACTCAACACCACTGCGACTGACACAACAACATGTCCAATTACACCACCAGACCACAGATCAGAAACTGCTGAAATGGAAAGAGGAGACCCTTCATGGAAGACATATAAATGACATCAACCAAGATTATGTCGACAGTGCAGCGTCGAACTACTGGTTGATCTCTGGTCATATGTTCCCTGAAACGGAAGGCTTTATATTGGCAATCCAAGATCAAGTAATTCCAACTAAGAACTACCTAAAGTACATCGTTAAAGACCCTTCCATTAACAACGATAGATGCAGGTACGGTTGCCAAACATCTGAATCTATCCAGCATATCACAGGAGGTTGTCAAGCGTTCGCTGCAACTGAATACAAAGAACGACACGATGCTGTGGCAAAAATACTTCACCAATAACTAGCACTGAAACATGAATAATCACAGTCGGTAAGATTACCATACTATAAATATAAACCAGAATCTGTTTTAGAAAATAACAACTACAAGTTGTACTGGGACCGCACGATACTGACCGATCGGTCTGTTGCTCACAATAGACCAGATATAGTTTTGGTAGATAAAGTCTCTCGGAAAACAACTTTAATTGACATAGCAATTCCCAACAACAATAATATAAATATCAAGCAGGCTGAGAAAATAACCAAATATAGAGATTTGGAATTTCAAATAAAGACTTAGTGGAATATGAACAACACACGAACTGTACCAATTGTAATGTCAACAACAGGACTAGTCCCAAAACAACTATTAAAAAACTTAAAATACCTCGGTCTGGACGAACATCTTTACAAACAAATGCAAAAAGCCGTCCTGTTAGGAACAGCCCGGACGGTCCGTAAATTCATGGGAAACTGCCGCCACGACTCCAACCACGGGCCTGAAAACCTGGCAAGGGCTCCCACAGAGCTAAACCCTTTTGTTATCTAGGATATCTGGGGTTTAGTGAATTTTTAGAGGGAGTGTGATGCCATACATTGTATGGTCAAGTCGGATTAATATATTAATAATAAGTAAGTAAATAATTTTAGGGAACTGGACTCGTATGAAAGCATTATGATTTATAAAAATAATAAACTAATGAATTCAGATAAGGGTCCTATTCCATACAGTTCATTGTATAGTTTACTTTCTAAGAATCCATAAAATAAGTATTAAAAATGTCATTACTTAATAATGTAGCGTAAAAGTAGGTAGGTAATTTAGGATTATCCTAATTTACATATTTGCATTATATAAAATCTGCCTTATCTTTGAAGTCTGTCAATTAGAATTCAGGTACTTAGGATTTACCTCTTGTACTAATTTCTTAAGTAATAGTTTAGTGGTAGGTATAAATTAGAGAAAATTGTAATTTAGATTTAGTTTGGGTTTACTCCTGAAGATGACAACTTAGAGTTGTTGAAACGTGCGTTGAGTGTTGAAAATAAAGGTTTGGTGTTAGGGTGCAAAACTGTGTTTTTACATTTAAACCCATCAGGAGCATATAACTTAAATAATAACATAACATTAAAAAAAATATGGGGTATAAAGTGAAAATTATGTAAAAAATTTGGAAGAGGAAGGCAAATTATATAATTAAGTCAAAATAAAAAATCAAACACATGAGATAGTATACCAAATGAAAGGACTCTATGGCAAATAAGGATGCTTTTTAAAATTTTTAGAATAATTTATTATATTAAGGAAAATATATATAAGTCGATGCATTCCTCCCCCTATCCCCGAAAAACCTGAGTTGAAGATTACAGGAAAAGTAAAACAACACTTCTAATATTAATTTTGGGGGCAGATTATAAAACTATATGGAAGGCAAAAAATTAAATTTTTAAGGGCATCACAAAAATGAAATCTCGTCATGAAAAATATAAATATCTTTTACTGGTATTCCAAAATATATATTTCTAAATATATTCAAGAAAATATTTAAAATTTAGCCATTTCCCCCTTTATTCTCGAAACTACTGAAATTTTTTCATTCCTTTAAACCTTTTGTTTCTTAAAATTTCCTTGCTTTAATGCTGCTCGTTTGTTTTTATTTATGTCATTTTGTTGAGATAACGATAATGTTTTCAATTTTCATGCAATATGTACAAGAATGAAACTTGATTAGAGGCTTTATACATATTACAGGTGAGGAAAAAGTATGGAAACCCCTGAATAACTTGAGTATAAGTCATTTTCAAGAAAAACGGGTAAAGTTGAATTTTTTGAATGGGAACCCCTACTTTTTATCACGAAAATTCAAAAGAGCAGAACATTTCACGTCCAAATATGGCCTTGACCATGACTTACACCAAGACCTTGAGGGTCATTACCGGGCCAAGTTGAATTTTTTCAATCAATGGGAATCACTTCGTCAATAGGCAAGAAACCGTCGACTGTGGAGTTTCAACTGTTTCTGATCCAAATCATAAAACTCCAGGAGACGACGTAGATGTGGGCAACCCCGGGCACCATGGTCAGAAACCCCCCGAGTAACGAGTTTCACCTTTTTCTGATCCAAACATTCATAAACTTCGTGTAATAGGGTGGGGCATTGATAGGTGGCGCATTACAAACTGCAATCAGGTTATAAATATTTAAAAATGTTAACTGGCCTAACTAATGATCCTCAAGGTCATGGTCATTCAAAAACGGCTAGGGCAATTTTGATGATTTAAACTGTATTATATTAAGGAACATTACAGAAAGGTCCCATATAATTATCTTTAACATGAGATTTACGGTTTTCTAGAAAATCAGGAAAAAAAGCAAATAAGGGACTAGATATCAGCGATTTTCAATGAATCTTCAATGTTTTCTCTAAAACTGCTCATACAATTTGAATATTATAAATTGTATTAAACAAAGATAGGTTCCAGCTTGATTCTGTACATTTTTCTATAACGCAAAACATACCATTTTTCTGAAAATCGGAAAAATATATGCAAAAAAACTGTAAACATCATGGTAAATGTCACATTTTTATCATAAATATCTAGTTTAAGTATATCGTATTGGGTGTTTTTAATGGTTTTCAATTTGATTAATTTGAAAGTCAGTTTCTGTTAGACACGAAGTTATAGTCGCGTGAAATGGCAGAAAATATTCCGTTAGTTTATCGAAAATTTGTTCCATAGGTGGATTTTGTGTAAAATGTAAAAAACTAAATTGTTACCGATTTTTTTAGATTTTTTGTAAAAAAACACAAACGCATCGATAAAAAATGGTGAATTTTATCTCAATTAGTCATGTTATCATTAGAACAGATTGATGTTGGATTTGTTCTACTTTTAATTTTGTCACCAAAAGGACTTTTTCTCCGTAAATGACCTGAGCTATTATACATTTCGACAGGAGAGCCTGTCCCAAGCACTAATTTCCTTATTTCGACTGTTGCCGACTGGCGCAACAGTGGCACGAGTTGCCTGTGTTGACGAAGTGTAAAAGAGAGTTGACGAGAGTGGATGGACTGGGTCTCTCTCTTGTGGCCTCCGCTTCTGTTGATACATTTGTTTTTCATTGGTTGTACTTCCCCAGTTGTGGAGTCGCGTAGAGTGGCGTTGAAATGTGTTGATCGTTTGGCCCCGTCCTAAATGACCTTTTTCGATAAGCCGTGTTGTTTTAATGGAAGTACCTAATTTGTATTTTGGATTTTAAAATATAAATGAAAAACACGAACAAAAAGTGTTTCTTTTTCAATTTTCTTTCGAAATGCACTACAAGATTTATCTGAAACGTTTTCTAAATAATGAAATCCACTCTAGATGTTTTAACCTAATCTGAAGAGCCCCACCCGGAATATGATGAGAACAGGGAGAATTGGTTTTAGGGGAAATTATTGTCTGAGGCTCAAAAATTATACAGGCATGAGACTTGGTACATACTTAAACTCCTTTCGTTAAATAACCATGTATGTGTAATTCAATATTTTGTTTTTGAATAAATTTATTCTCTCGTTGTTCAATGATGAAACTTGATATTCAAACTATTTCCACAAAAAAAGTAGCGTAAAATGCCAAAAGGTCGTAAAATATCAATGCCAAAATATGCTACTCTTGAGATATCAAGTCTTATTGTACCGTATTTGGTAATTTTACAAAACTACTTATAAAGAATGTTTCGTTTCAAGAATTTACATAGATAAATGAAATAAAACAAACAAAAAATTAATTGTTAATTTACGACTGATAAATACCATGCGGGCTGTGACAGGGAAAACAATTGCTTCAAATATGTAGTTGTAGTTGTAAAAAGTTACTTAAAAAGCAGGTAGATCAACTTCCCTACAACAAATATTTTTTCAAATTTTTGCCTGATGTGTTGCATTTTCGAAAAATCAACTTTTGAGGAGAATATAAATATTTGTTTGGGACGAGGTATTTTCTTTTTGTCTAAAATTGAAAATACCTACTACAAATCAAGTTTTCTAACAAAACTTCCACTAGGGCGCTAGGGTGTTTTAACATTTTTTAATAAATAACATTTCAAATTCTGCAACCATTAAATTTTATTTCCATAAATTGTTCTTATTTGCAACACATTTTCAAATAAATTGTGTTTAATTTTTTTCAAGAATTAACAAGTCAAAAGGAACAATTTGTCAGCTTTACTTTTTACGTGGCTTGCTCACAAGTAGTTGTTTATAAGAAAAATATATATATATATTTCATTTGGTTAGACGAGATAATAGAAATTAGAGACAGATAAGACTAAATTCATGATCTTCGTTTAAAAAAAATCAGTTCATATTTACTCGGAACTAACTCGTACGAAGATGCGGGCTAAAGTCTATAATACGTTACATTAATTCTGCGGTCTAAGAGATGACAATTTTAATTTTTATTTTTTTCGACTTTTTTTCTCAACAAATTTTGTAGAAAGATTTCAAAATCGTCCACCATATCGTCCATTACTTCTTCGTCTAAGCCAAATTCCTCTCCCTGGATCATCTGCTTGAACATCGACTTGTGTGTGACAGCACATTTTTCTTTTGCATGCGCGTTTCTAATTATGGATGCCACAACCTTTACCAGCTTGAGTTTTTGATCGTTTTGGACGAATTTACCTGGGTGCTGTCCAATCAGCTCATGATCATTTGATTCAGTTGGGTAGTCGTCGATTTGAAAGTGCCGCCAGTTAAAATTAATTTTTATCGTACTTTAACAACTCCATACAGCGCCCTGAATCGTCGATGCGTTGTTGTTTTTGGTCCGGTGTGAGTGAACATGGCCCTCCCTTCGAAAACAACCTAAACATGCCCAATGTTGTGTAAAATTGTAAACATATTGCCTTTGGATATCCGTACGTAGTCGGCTATCTCATGTAACTTTCACTTTACGATCTTTGATGTTTTTGTGAAAATCTGATCCTATTCCTCCCCCTTGGTGAGATTTGGCGACATGTGAGGACTCCTTCCCTCAGATGAGATTATTTTATATGTTCATGTATTTGTTTCATGCACTAATTACTTACGTATTAAAATTAATACTGATCTTTATTTACCACAATCAGCGCTGCAATGAACGTCCCGAATGAAATCTAACCCTTGGGTGACACGTGGAATCCCAACCATACACAATATTTAATATTGTCCCTCGAGGTTTCCTTGGACTTCCATCGTCTTGAAAAGATTGTTCTCACAACGTTTCAATAGCTTTGTATCTGCTATCGTCATCAGGTGAATGATGGGAAATTCACTTTATCCGTGCTATTTATATCTTTAATCGGTCATGCGTCGCCGGTCATGGTCATTGGGTCTCATCCGGTCCAATCGTAGTAGTCGTATCTGGCGGTTGACTGTCGGTGATGCGTAGTGACAGTGGCCGAAGAAGGGGTTTCCAAATGTTTTTAATTTGGACGCTGGGCTCGCTAATTATATTCTCGTTCGAGATTATATATGCTGTCTCTATTAATTTTCTTTTATACCAATGCTCCTCCTTGTGAATTACCCTGGCCTAGTCCCAGTTGATGTTGTGGTGTTTGGTTCACACGTGGTTAGCTAGCCCAGACTTCGTTAGTTCCGCCCTTTGAGTAGTTATGCGGTATTCCTTTACCCTGGTGTCCAGCGGTCGCTTTGTCTCTCCAATATAAAGATTGCCACATTCACAAGATATACTGTATATAAAGTTGTTTGGTATTGCTGGAGCGTCCGGCCTCGGTTTTGTAATCATGCTCCTTAGAGTGTTACTGCTTTTGAAGACCATTCTGATTCCATATCTGTGTGCAATTCTCCGACAAGCCTTTAGTATACGGTAATAATAGAGTTGCTATCGTGGTTTCCTCTTCCTGTCTAGGTGGTTTGTCCAGTTCTTCAAACGCCTTGTTAATGATGGTTTCCGGGTATCCATTCGCCAAAAGGTCTTCTCTCAAGTTTCACTTGTACTTTTTTGAGGACTTCTGGCGCACTACAGATACAGTCTATGTAGATACAGTCCTGTATGGGTAGCCTTCCTGTAGACTGTTGTTTGAATTCCGGTCCTAGTCCTTTGACAGTTTACATCTAGGAATGGTAGGCACCCACCTTCATTATAATTCTAACCACCCATAAACAACGAAAACTGGCTCATCAAAACTCTAATCCATAGAGCCAAAAATATCTGTAGTACGCCAGAAGTCCTCAAAGAAGTACAAGTGAAACTTAGAGAAGACCTTTCGGCGAATGGATACCCGGAAACCATTATTAACAAGGCGTTTGAAGAACTGGACAAACCACCTAGGCAGGAAGAGGAAACCACGATAGGAACTCTATTATTACCGTATACTGAAGGCTTGTCGGAGAATTTCACACATATATGGAATCAGAATGATCTTTAAAAGCAGCAACACTCTAAGGAGCATGATTACAAGAACGAGGCCGGACGCTCCAGCAATACCAAATAACTGTATATGCAGTATATCTTGTGAATGTGACAATCTTTACATTGGAGAGACAAAATGACCGCTGGACACCAGGGTAAAGGAACACCGCACAGCTACTCAAAGGGTGGAGCTGACGAAGTCTGGGCTAGCTAACCACGCGTTGACCGAACACCACAACATCAACTGGGACCAGGCCAAGGTAATTCAGAAGGAGGAGCATTGGTATAAAAGAAAAATTATAGAGACAGCATATATAATCTCCAACGAGAATATAATTAGCGGGCCCAGCATCCAAACTAAAAACATTTGGAAACCCCTTCTTCGGCCACTGTGACTATGCATCACCGACGGCCAACAGCCAGATACGACAACGCTAATTGGAGCGGATGAGACCCAAAGACCATGACCGGCGACGAATGACCGATTAAAGGTATAAATACTACGGATAAACTGAATTTCCCATCATTCACCTTACGACGATAGCAGATACAAAGCTATTGAAACGTTGTGAGATCAAACTTTTCAAGACTTTTTTGTTTGTTTTAATACACACTTACAAATTTGGGGGCTCTAAAACTCCTTTAAACTAATTATGGGGCTGTCGTTTGAAGGTATGATCTCTCAACAGTGTTACCATATATTTGTAAGACCGAAGATTTATTGAGTGAGTCGACACCCTGGCTAGAATGTAAAGAATCCATCCAGACAGATATTTACATTTCTTTCTTATAGAGTACCACAGGGAAATTCTGAACATGCGCACTCTTTATCATCCTCAGTTATCTTTGTCGACCTTCAAATTTATATTTTTATTGCAAACAATTTACACATTTTTCTTTTATAAAGTAATTTATATGTAACTGGATATTACTTATTGTTTTCAGGCAGAAGAGGGCATTGTGGAAGTATTCAACCGATCGTGCGGTCATCGCTGCCCGATGGACTTGGCTGCAGGCACAAATAGCAGACATAGAATATCGAATACGATTGCATACCGATTTGCATAAACAAATCAGAGCAAGCAAAGGCGCAGTCGAGTTGGAGGGCCCCAATCCGTCTTCGACGACATCAACTTCTCCCCAAACAGCCGTCAATGGATATCGAGGACAATTACCAGGCAGTTCTGTTAGCCCTACGAAAACGATTGGCAGTATTAACGATACCACCAACGCTACCTCGGATAGTTGTCAAGAGTTTCAGTGTGCGAGGACTAGGCCTTTGGCAGATTTTAAAAAACGAAAGTTACTTCAGATTTCCGGTCTGCACGCAGTATCGAAACGGGCAGCCAGGCCGAGTACTATGAAGTGCGGGTGTGTTCCTTTGAGTGTTCCGTGCGCTTTGTGCACCGGAAGAAGTGATCCGACTTATCCTAGAGACGCTCCCGATACTTTGAGTCGATCGGAGAAAATAGCTTTATTAGATCCAGGTTTTCATCCTGTTTTTTCGTTTCCTGAAGGTAGGTTGGTCATACATTTTTTCAATTTAAATCAAATTTAATAATGTAGTATTTGGTTTCAAATGTTAATTTTTAAAATAAGTTTTGCTTAAATGGCTGTTCGATTATATGCCATATAAAGGATGGCTCACGCTCTAGAATCATATTAAAACAGAAAAAAAGAAGCGAGTTAAAATATAAGATGATGAATGTAAGTGAAGCAGACTTATTGGTAGGGATAGGTTGGTGAAAAGATGGGTATCGTAACAGCAATATGTCCAATACTGGAAGCACAGAAGTCTGTTCAATAAACTAGCGAGCCACTAATTTGGGGGAAGCTGAAGCTGACGGCTAGGATCGAACATGCGCCCCATACTTTAGAAATAATGAATGAGATTTTTTTAAATAGAGCGGTGAATAATAAACGTTTTGTTTCCTAAATTATTAGAAAATTCTACTGAATGAGTATGGACCTGATTATTTAACTCTGAATTAGACAAAAAGGTGGATTATCCTCAGAAAACTTGGAGGTACCCATCGATTCCAAAAACATATTGAAGAATAGTTCTGTGGATAAACAAATTGCAGTACCCATAAAAAATGAGATGAAAATTAATTTCACTTGTTTACCCAAACAATCAATCTGGTGTCAGCCTTTTTCCATTGAAAAACTGAATGAAGCCTTAAAGAAAATGAAACTGGAAAACACCTGGAGTGGATAATATTTTTCCCGAATTTCTGAAAAATTTGGGCATAAATCTGGAGTCTGGCTCACTAGCATTCTTAAACCTGATGACCCGTCCAGTTACTGACCTATACCCTTGCTCAGAATGGCGCACAAACTGTTAGAAAGCTCCTATATAACCGAATTTTTTCAGCAGCACAAAAGATACTCGAAAGTCCAACAAGTTTGCTTCAGGAGTAAATGATGTTGTTCTGATTAGGTATTTGCTTTTACAACATATCGAAGCAGGATTCCATATACGTTTGAAAACCGCTGTCGCCTTTGTAGATCTCTCTTCAGTATACGAGACCATGTGGAAGAAAAAAATGATCTACAAATTACAACTTGGACCATGTGCTATAACACCATATCTTTTACAAAACATGCTGAATACCCGTAGAATATTTGTCGAACTAAATGGCAAGAAGAGCAAAGAAGTAACAATAGAGAACGGTCTTTCACATGCTTCTGTGTCGGCCCGGTTCTTATTAACATTTATACGAACGACATGCCTCACATCTTTGACCGAAAGTTTGTATATGCCGATGATCTGGCAGCTGCGGTGTAGAAGAATGTAACGAACACCTTACATGAGATTTTGCAGCGTGTAGTTTTTCGTTCATGTTTCAATATATCTGTTGGATAAATGACAAGAGCCGTTCGAAACTTTTTTGCTTTGTCAGACAAAGCTGAGTCCGAAATGAAAATGCCGTGGAAACGTTGTATCTATCTTCGGTCTGCAAGATTTCGGATGGGGTAAATTTTTTACAAATTATTGTTATTTTATAGAACCTGAAGGCCTAGGACGTGAATTACATTTCATGTAAAATTACAATATAAAAAGGGATTCCTTAACTACACTCCTCCATTCATCTCTATTGGCAGCCATTGCTCTATATCCATTCTCCGTAGATCTTCTGTTACATTGTCCAGCCATCTTTTCCGAGGTCGTCCTTTTGTTTCCACTCCTGTCGGTTTTCTGTTTATAATTATTTTTGGCATCCTGTCTCTCGTCATTCGCTCTACATGTCCCAGCAATCTTGAGTCTCTGGGCTCTTACAAAAGTAGTTGTTTTGGGACCACCATATATGTTATCTAGTTCTTCATTTTTTCTTCTCCTCCACTCACTTTCCGTTCTTATGCCTCCGTAAATGTTTCTTAAAATATTCCTTTCCCATCATTCGACTTTCACCCCCAAATTTGCAAAATCCCTTACCCTCTAAATCTACATGCTTTTCTATCCTATTTCTACCCTTAATTCGAACTCTTGATTTATTTCTAAACCAAAATTCTTTGCCTCCGTTCCTATTCTTCCTATCACCCTTATTAATTGTTATTTGCAATTACTGTTACGTCATCCGCAAAGGCTAGGCATTGATGCTCGTTCTTGAATATTGTTTCTTCTGTTTTAACTATACGTCTTATAATTGTTTCAAGTATCAACTTATATAGAGTTGTCTGAGTCCTTGCTCCACTTTAAAAGTATCTGACTTTTGGCCCTTCCATGCTACCTCGTTTATAGTCAGTCCTAGCATCATTTGTGTGAGGTTGATTATCTTGCTTGGTATTCTCAGCTCTTTCATCGCGCTATAAATCTGTTTTCTGCTAATACGGTCATAAGTCGGTCTAAAATCCACAAATAGGAATACAGCGCGTTTTTGTAATCATAGCAGCTATTCTGTATTTCTTCCAGTGTGAAAATGAGGTCTGTTACAGATCTATTGTGTCTAAAGCCGGCCTGATACTCCAGTTTGTCTCCTTTCATGTGAATGGGACATATGATTGCTTTTGTCCAATCCTTAGTCATCTTTTCTGTTTCCCATATTCTCTTAATAAGCCCATGTACCATTTTGCTCAATTGCTCATACCCCACCTTTAACATTTCTGCTGTTATTCCTGTTCCTCCCGATTTTTTTCAAACGATCGGAATAATCTGAACGAATAAAATCAATTATTTGTGCCAAAACGGTGTATCTTTCTTCAGTCCACAAAATCTTTGAAGATCTCAATTTTTTACACACTTCCAAAATAGTCTTCTGAACGAGTAGAATCAACTCCCTAAGGGAATTTTCGCGAATTAATCAGGCGAAGGCAAGAACAATAAACCGCCAAGTGTTGTATCTTTTTTTTGCAAAATTTCCGAAAGCCCCAATTTCTAACTCCTGGTTGGGATAGTTTTCTGAACAAGTCCCTAAGCCATTCCCAAGTTTATTAGACGAAGGTAAAATCAAACTACGGGTAAATGGTGTATATTTGGTCTAATTTTTTTTACACTCGATCGGAATAGTCTTCTAAACGAGTTAAATTAAATTCCTAAGCCGTTCGCGAATTATTCACGAATTTATCAGATGAAAGCAAGATCAAAAGGTGACGAAACGGTCTATCTTCGGTCTGCAACATTTCTGAAGGTCTTAATAATTTCTTACATATAGTCGAAATAGTTTTCTGAACGAGTAAAACCAAGTTCCTAAGCCGTTCGCGAGCGACAGAAATTAAGAATATAAGGTTTTTGCGATTTATCAGACCCACTTGCATCTAATAAATTTCTTAATTTCTCTCGTTCAGAAGATTAATCCGATTGTGTTGCAGACCGAAAATACGTTTTCGCTGCATTTCGGACTCGTCTTGGTTGATAAAGCGAATAAGTTGCGAATAATTGCGACGATTTCCGTGGTAAAATCTTTTAAAAAAAAAAAAAAAAAATCAAGGCTAAATGGGCTTAGCACACTTCCTTTCATATAATAAATTCTCTAATTAATTAGTTACAGAATCGTACTAATTCAGCAGAATTTTCCAATTATGAAAAATAAGATTTATTACTCATCGTTTCATTTTAAAAAATCACATTCAATCATTATTTCTAAAGAACGGGGCGCAATTTACGACCCTCGTTTTAAACTGCCAGCTTCAGCTTCCCACAATATGGTAGTAGAAATTAATACCTAGAAAGTGGAAAGTTGACACGAGTACAATGCACAACTGTTCTAGAGGTTATTTGTGAAATAAGCCAACCAACTGACGAATAAAGTTGTCTACACATCTTTGATTGCGTGCATAAGCGGTTTATGTACGACTATCAATCGCGATGAATAAAAAATACCATGGATTTACTGTCTAGTTGTGGGGAGCTGATCAAAGTCATGATAGCTTTCACAACTTAGCTAAACTGAGCTTTCTCAATTTAACCGAAACTGCCATGGTGGAAAAGGATTTTAGCAAATGAATAAATTTCCCCGTCGCATAACCACCCTTACAAATTAAACGATTTGAACTATGAACCTCATTGATACGGTTGTTAAATGGATGCCTAAATAAAACATTTTTAAAAAATATATAACCGACTTCTACCTATAACTAAAAAGCTAAAAATAATTATAACAAAATACAACTCTAGCAAATAAATAACACATTTAATGTTGTTAGGTACCTACCCAGGAAGTAAAAAATGTAAACATTAAAAGGTGCTCATTCTGTACAAATTAATTACCTACCAATCTAGTATATTTTGAAGCCGGTGCCAAGTAAATCTAAAATCCTTCATTGCTTATTTACCACTTCATCAAACTTGATTGTTGCTTGGCACCGACTTCAAAAATATACTAGATTGGTAGGTAATAAATTTGTACAGATAAAAAGTCTATGAACTATGAAAATGAAAGTGTATATTTTTTATAAATTTAAAAAGCTTATTTTAAAAGATATTAGGGTAAATATAAGAAAATGCATTCATTCCCTGCTTGTCTCAAATTAGAATATTAGAATCTTAAAGGTGGTACGGAACCCTTAGTGTGCGAGTCCAACTCGCACTTGACCAAATTATGTATTAGGATAAATCTGTTGATACACGCCTATGATAGAGAACCGTTGAGTGAGGCGCTTTGATCGTTCCTTGATACTCAAAAAAAGGTATGGCCGTTGGAATTTCGTGAGGATTTTTCGGTCCTGCTATGTGTGTGTTTGTGTGCAGAGAAGCTTAATATTGAGAAGTCTTGCTTGCTGTTCCTACATGTCCTTGAGCACCGGGCCTAAAGATTTTTGTATTCGAAGAATAAAAAAATAAGTAATAAAAACACTATACTTATTTAAAAAATATATTTGGCAGTCGATTATTAAACGTTAGTACCTGATTGACCAGTACAGTCATTTTTTCCTTTGTTCCTAAAATATTTCGCATATATTGAGTCTTTAAAATACATGTGAACCTGGCAATTGACTTTGGTTATCAATCACTCCGAAGTGCTTCATGTAACCGAGTAGCTCCCAATAAAATTCTCATTTATTTATCTAATATCAGTAATATAAATACTTTTTCCTTTTATTTTAATTATAATTTATAAAAGTTTGCCTGCTAACTTCTTTATGTGTAACAAAACGACAAACAAATAATTTAACTCTTATTAGCTGTAAAACGAACACTTGTTAAATCAAATTAAACATGGTTGTATATTGAGGGTAGATAAGATTCAGTTCTTTCAATAAATGCAGTAGTTTTCTCATATTTATTTAACGGTTGTTCTGCATGACACAGTGAACGACTTCGTCACCAGCATAATAAATTCGTATAGGAATTCCCGTCCTGCAACTTTTAAAATAGATTCAACAAATAAAAGCAAAACGTGATTTAAGTGAGAAGAAACAGATGAACGCGTTCAATTTTTGCAAACATTTAAGATATGAATGTCCAAATTAGAAACTAAAAATGAGGAATATAAATTTAAATGGGTTGTTATTATTTCAACACTTCTTAAGAATCTATATTTGTTTTACAACTAGGCTTGCAAAGTAATTACTGTTTTTACGGTCATCAGAATTACTTATGGTTTTTTGTTTAATCCTATTTTATTTACTTCAAATATACTTTGAAGGCCGCGTAAGCGGAAACTAGTCGTGATGTTATTTATGCTCTCAATAAAATTTTAGTATTGTTAAGCAAAAATAAATATAAATTTTAATTACTGCTGTCTAGTTAATCATTCCAATATGTTTACGATTAAACAATTTTAATAACAATTATATAAATTAAATTGTAGGTGCATTTTCCTGTTGTCTTTTTACACAACAAGTAATACATTTTATAGGCTTTTAAAAATTAACTGTTGCCTAGGAAAAAAATCCAAATGTGTAATATAAAGTAAAGTTTTTCTCTGTTTATCATCAAACTTAATGAATCAAAAGAAAAATGCATCTCATTCGTGAGATAACCTGTATAAATATTTCTATCTTTACTGGAAAGTTCATTCAAACGTTGTCTTACTGCTTGTTGATATCGACAAGATAGAGTTTTCCTTATGCCATGAAAGTATAGAGTATATCGTACAGAGTTTTCATTTTATGAGGCTCTCAGTCGAGTGAAATGGCACAAAATATTCCATTAGTGTATCGAAAAGAACAATTGTTAGGTGAGCGATCTTTCCTTTTCTGTACGGTATACAGTGGTATGCGTGTGTGCGTGCATCGAAATTCAAGCAGCAAACAATGAGCGCAGTTGAAATATAGGGCGAAGTAAAATTACAATTAGACAGGTGGGTTCAAAAAATCTTACAAACAAATAAATATGATATTGGGTGGTACATAAGCAGTTCCATATTTAGGATGGTTATGGTTGAAATATAAGGTGGCATAGAATTAAAGTTATACAGGGTGGTTCAAAAAATGTTGTATTGGTTGGCACATAAGTAGTTGCGTATACAAGGTGATTGAAATAAGAGTGAAGTAAAACTATAGTTGTATAGAGTGGATAAAAAAGGTTTAAGTAAGCATATGCAGTAAGCATATTCGAGTTACAGTGCGCAGGGTTAAAAAAATGTTAGAAGCAATTGCATTTACCTGATGATTGAAATATAAGGTGGAGTGGGGTTATAGTTATACAGGGTTTTTAAAAAACTGTTATATAGTGTGGAACATAAATAGTTGATTATACTCTACATATAGGGCGAAGTAAAATGATAGGTATACAGGGTGATTTAAACAATAGAAAAATAGAAAGTCAATAGGCTAGAGAGGCTTACTTATACAGGGCGGTTGCAACATCGTGTAGAGTTGAATTATAGTTGTACAAGGGGAAAATGATAGACATAGAAACATATACAGGGTGGTTGCAATATTGGGGGAATTAGAGTTACACTTATAGAAAGTGGTCCAAATAATAAAACAAATAAAAAACTTACAAAATATGTGGATAATATAGAAAATATACAAATTAGAGAGAGGGAGAGAGATAAGTATACGCTAAAATAATCAATCGAATTGAACCTTAAATCAGATAAAAAAAAGAGTATATGTCAAAATAGTTATTGATTGCACATGGTTTCCAAACGGTTTTTATTTTAAGCCAGTTGTCGGTGCTTTTTAGGGTTCCGTATATACAGTATACGGATACCCTTATAATATCACTCAGGATTTCTGCCTCTGTCACATCACAGCAATTTTCTCCTAAACTACTGGACGGAAGAGGTTGAAATTTGGTATGAAGGTATAGTTTGGTGACTTGATCAGGAGCAAATATCGCAAAAGAAGAAATTTTAATTTAAGGGGTACTTCTGGGGGGAAAACTAAAAAAATCGACCGTTCCCCCCCCTGATCTCCGAAACTACTGAACCTAAAATTTTGAAAAAAATAGAAAATATAGAACGTTACAGGAAAAATAAGGAGAAACCATTAATATTAATTTTGGGGGGCAAATTATAGAATTAAATAAAAATTTAAAAATAAAAAAAAATTCAAACTCATCATGTAATATATCAAATGAAAGGTCTCATTCTGAGGAACACAAATATATTTTTTTCATATTTAAATAAAAATTAATTAAAAAGATATTAAAGAAAATATACCAAAATTTACCCATTCCCCCCACCTTATCTCCGAAACTATAAAACGTAAAGTTTTGAAAAAAAAATACTTTTATAGGTTCTGACCTGAAGTTTACTGGAAAAATAAGGAGAAACATCTACTTTTCATTTTGGGGGGCAAATTACAGAATTAAATGGAAAATATAAAATTAAAATTGTTTATAACCCATCATGTTATATATCAGATGAAAGGGCTCATTACGACGAAAATAAACATATTTTTTTCATATTTTTAAAATAAATAAATTAAAAGATATTAACAAAAATATAAAAAAAATTACCCATTCCCCCTCCCTTATCTCCGAAACCATAAGCTGGAAAATTTTGAAAAAAAATTGAGTTATAGCCCCTCATCTGAACTTTACTGGAAAATTAAGGAGAAACCCCTAATATTTATTTTGGGGGGCAAATTATAGTATTAAATGGAAAATATAAAATTAAAATTATTTCTAACCCATCATGTTATATATCAAATAAAAGGGCTCATTATGACGAAAACAAATATATTTTTTTCATATTTTTAAAATAAATTAATTAAAAGTTATTAACAAAAATATAAAAAATTTTACCCATTCCCCCCCTTATCTCCGAAACCATAAGCTGTAAAATTTTGAAAAAAAAATAGGTATAGCGCCTCACCTGAACTTTACTGGAAAAATAAAGAGAAACCTCTAATATTCATTTTGGGGGGCAAATTATAGAATTAAATAGAAAATAAAAAATTAAACTTGTTTCTAACGTATCATGTAATATATCAAATCACAGGGCTCATTATGACTAATACAAATATATTTTTTTTATTTTTTTTTTAAATAAATATTTTAAAATATATTAAAAAAAATATTAAAAAAATACCCATTCCCCCCTTTATTCCCCAAACTATAAGACCTAATTTTTTTTATTTACAGGAAAAATTCGAAGAAATCTTTAATATTAATAATGGGGGGCAATTTATAGAAATAAACGGAAAATAAAAAATATTTTTTTAAAGTGTCATGCAATATATCACATGAAGGGGCTCGTTATGAGAAATACAAATATATATTTTTAAAATTAATTGTTTACAAGATATTAACATAAAGATATAAAAAATTCTCATTTCTCGCTTTATTTCCGAAACCATACTACCTAAAATTTTGAAAATAATTGGGGGTACTGGGGCTCACTTGAAATTTATAAGAAAAATTATTAGAAAACCTCCATGGTAATTTTAGGGACAAATTATACAATTAAATGGAAAATAAAAATTCAATTTTCAAACGAATCATGTAATATATCAAATAAAAGACTCATTATGTGAATTACAAATATATCATATTTTTATATCATTTGTTTAGCAAAGATATTAAACATCGACTTAATTCTCATTGTAGAAACTATACTATTTAAATTTTAAAAAATATATTTTATTTGTATTTTTAAATAATTTGAATAACAGATTTAATAATTTATAATTTAAAACTTGACCTATTGTGCCCTTTATCTTTCAATCTATAGAGCCTCAAAATTCAGACAATAAATTATAAAAGGCTTCCCTGAAAGTTTATTAGTCAAATAAAACTCTAATGTTAATTTTTGGGGGCCAAATTAGAAAACTAAATACAGCGAATCTTGAAGGTGGTCGAGTCCAACTCGCACTTGACCAAATTATTTAAATATACATTATTGTTTACTCCTGCTGTATTTACTTTAAATATATTGTGAAGGCCGTGTAAGCTGAAGCTGACGTTATTAATGCTCACAATATATATATATAAATTATACCGGCACCCAAAAAATGAAATATGGTCTATAGATTTCACCCTACCAATTTAGTATCACCTATACATTTGGATGCGCTGAATTCGAATCTGAGGTCCGTTTGACCCGTACATCTTCAACATTTAGAGCAAATTGCTAAAAACACTACAAATTGCCAGTTTTATTATTTTAGATTCGGGTTCACTACATCGAAATGTATAATCTTCATGTGTGTTTCGTCAAATTACAGACTAAGGTTTTGTTCTGTGCAGGTGCACCATGACAAAAAACATGTTTAGCGTTTTTTGTTTCTTGTATTATTCATATGAATGCATTCAAACCTATTATACAGCAAAATTAGTTTACTAATCCATAAGCCTACTTACTTTCTCTGCGTTAATCCTGTGAGAGACGTTTTCTATAAGGCTGTTCCGGGCCCTTACTAACTTTGATTTTCATTTATTCAGCTTATCTGTTTTTCAGAAATCAGTGAGGAGAAAAAACTCAAGTGAACAATCAAACTACATACATGTTTACTTACTTCATTCAGAAGCTACTTCACCATAGATTCAACTGTAAATTTTTCGATAACTATGGTGTTTAGATACATGAAATATAGTTACATTTAAAAAGTGAAATACAAGATAGGAGTTTCCACTTGAAAATCTGAAATTTATGGCCGTAACTTATTTTTATAGCACCCTGTATACACGAATTTACGATGTCACTTAATTTTATTATTTTTCCGACATTTGCTTTTTTTGAGATTTAACTTTTTTAATTAATCATTTGAAGACTTTCCAGTTCCCACCCTCACCATAAATTCATATTGACAAAATGACGTATAATGTTATAATGTTTATTCATTTAAAGAAAAGAATCAATTTATCAATTCTCGTGCAACGGATACTTACTCCTCTTACCATTTTTATAGGATACGTGATTTTCGCTAAGTGATTTAGAGACAATTTACAAGATATAGCAGGCGCTATAATGTCAATATAAAAATTAGGAGTTGTAACTTGCACTTCAATGTAGAGCGACTTTTATAAACTTTCTTCTCTAGGACAGGATGGAAATTTTCGGTACTTTTTTATCCTTACTCCCTACATTCAGAAAATTGGTTTTTACTATAAGTTTGTATATTCGCAGAATTAGTTTTTATTGAGGATGATTAATTTCTAGTTGGGTTCCCATTTTGATAGGGTAAAATAAAATGGTATGACAATATTTTAGGGTTCTGTATATTTAACGGAAACCCGGAAACGCTTATAGCATCACTCCTGTATCTGACCGAATGTACTTGTCGAACAAACTTCATACTTTTTAGATGCGGAATGTCAGATTAAAGGGCTTGTTATTAGAAATACAAAGTACAAAGCCATTGCTCTCTCTTATCTTCAAAACTAAAAACAAATTGGAAATATACGACATCACACATCATTTATAATTTACCGAAACGAAAATCACAAGATTAAATTAGGAAGCAAATTAATATGAATGCAAGTCCATCGTCCATCGATGTATGGTCAAATCAAATAAAAGAATTTTATGATTTTTGATATTACTTAAATTGTGTAGTTTTGAAGATTTTAAAAGAAAATGTATGAAAATCGAGCATTCACCTATTGTTACTTTATTCGTCCTAGCTCAAAGATGTCTATGTTTTATTATTATTTTACGACAAATTGATTTCTAAAATTATATATTTTTTTGTAGATATTTCACAAACCCTACATTTAGAAGCCATAATGAAAACTACAGAATGGCAACAGAAGAGTTCGAGAATGAAAACTGCTAGGTTGCTATCAAAAATGGATCGATTAGAAACCAAAACTTTAGATAGGATTAAGAAAATAGAACATCGAAGAAAATATGTGAAACTTCTAAGACCTAGTACTGCGTCGGAAATTTCGGAAAGTAAGTAATTTCGACTGTTTTTTAACTTTTATTCAGCTTATCGTACTGGCATTTTTAGTCCGATTTTTACAAGTTATATTTTGACAATTTCAATGTACATCAGGCCACACAGACCAGTGACAGTGCACATTATAAATTAAAAACGTTCTGAATTAATACTTAGAATATAAGTAAATATCATTTTTAAAATAGTTTCTTTATTTTTTAACAAATTTTATTATAAATTTACTAAAATGAATAAAAATAAAAAAATTTAGCAGACAACTTGTTCATACAAACTGGTACAGTTTTGCGTGAACTTATTAAAAACAAATTCGTAAGAATCGACACGTTATTGTGAGAGGAAGTACATGATAATAATTGATGGATGCATTTATAAAAGTTGTTTTTTCATAGTCTAGTCCGTTACCAGAAATGGTAGATATTGGCTTTTAAGTTAAGGAAAGTTGGCAATTATGGGGTTGCATTCACATAGAACAAAGCACCAATGATCCACATGAGAGATCTAGTGGGGGCAGTTGGCCCACTGCCCCTGCCTGTAGTTGCTCTTGTTTATAATCACAATTGTCACGTTTTTGATAAGGAATCTTCGAAACAAACGAATTGCACCTGAAGCAAATTTAAAAGCTTCTTTTGTCTTTTATTGGAACATTTCGGTCTTCTGTCTCTCATTGGTAACATTTCCGAATTTTCCTAAGGATGAGCTCTTGATGTTGAAAGTCTAAAAATCTTTTCTAAAGAACTGGATTTTATTTTGCTTTTCGTTATTTTACTCTGATTATGGACGTACGGGGGGGACCCGAAAACCTGCCATGAGCCATTCAAGCTTCCCCTAAAATTAATGACTTGCACCCCACCCCCCTCTGGACCAAAAAATTTCAGATTTGTCCCTCTATCTAGACAATTTTTTTCCGATTTGCCCCCCAATTTTTTGCCCTTTCTAAATTAAAAGCTGGGTACGCTCTTGACTTTGATAACATGAAAATCCTTATTTCGTCTATTCAGTGAGATTTTTGCTCCATCCTTTCCTGTAACAGATAAGCAATTGAAATTTGAAATGGGGACAAATTGCAGCAAGGCAATTTCGAAAAATAGCCCTGATTACTGGTATCGTTACTTAAATAACGCATAATTAATACCTACAGTGATTGGCAACGACTGAAACGTCTCTTCAACAATAAGTATGCAATATACAATAATATATGTACACAGGTAAGATAGTTTACCATATTGTAGAGATTTCTTTTACCTTGTTCATATTATGCCGAAGTGGGCATGAAAGTGGGTAACGGCAATATATAATAAAAATCCTGCCGCTACTACTCGTGCTGCTTGGCCGCACCATATAAGCGGTTTATGACGTTGACGTCTTTCATTGTCAAAGTCGAGGCGAGACGTAGTCGATGCGCTGTTAGTAGCATAATGTCAGAGCAAGACGTGCATACGTCTGTTGCGCAACGTGTTGTTATCAATTTTTTTTGCACCGGAGGGCGTTAGACCGTCTGAAATTTTGCGTCGACTATCTGCACAGCTCGGCAATGAAACACTTTCAAGGACCCAAGTGCACGACTGGCACAAAAAGTTTTCAGATGGCCGAGAGACAGTGGAAAATGAGCCTCATGCACGCCGTCCTACGACAAGCATCAATGAGGCGAATATCGTGAGCTGATTGAAGGCGTGCTGCTGATCGATTTTCTGCACGAACGCCGTACAATTAATGCTGAGTATTACTGCGAACTACTCCAACAAGTGAAACTTGCCTATCGGCAAAAGAGGCGGGATATATCTATCCGAAGTGTGATTCTGTTGCATGACAACGCTCGGCCACATACAGCTGCATTGACTCAAGGAAAATTGAACAAAATGCATTGGGAAACCCTTGAACACCCGCCTTACAGTCCTGATTTGTCGCCATGTGACTACCCCATGTTTGGGCCACTTAAAGAAGAACTGGGAGGCCACCACTTTGAGGACAACGAAGGTGTAGAAACGTTTGTGCGCAATTGGTTATCGACACGACCAGTTTCATTCTTTGAGAAATGTATTAAATAACTTCCGATTCGGTGGGGAAAATGTATACATAAGAGAGGAGACTATGTAGAAAAATAATATGTATTAAAATTTGTATTGATCGTACCAATAAAATTTTTAAAACAAAAGTCCGGTTCATATTTGATTCACCCTCGTCATTTCTGTAAAGGACAACCAGTAATCCAGGCAATTTATCGAAATTGCCCCCTACCGCATATTGTTTTCGTTACAACATCTTTAAGTGCGCCCGAACACTTAATTTTAATTTTCTCATAAAATTTAATACTAACTCACATATATTTTTCTATAGCAAAAAATCGTCAAGCACACCAAAACATGTCTAACCTTTAAATCTGTCAAAACCATACTAAAAATACTAGATGGTTGATATTGCCAACACATTTACGAACATGTGTAATAACAAAACAAACAAAAAAAAAAGAAAATCTAATGTGCGGACCCCCAGAAATTTGGAGCCAACTTTTGTAAGAATATCCCTCGTATAATTATGTTTTTAACTAAAAACTTAATCTGACAAATATTTGAACATAGCACACCTCAATTCAAACGGGTCTTGCAGACTTACGTTGTGGTTGAAAGTATTAAAAATATTCAAATCGCTTCGTTTCATTTTCATTATTTTTATTTAACAATCATATCAATAACTTAAACCAGTATCAAATTTCATTCAATGTTGCACTTCACTAAAAACTACTTATTCCCGGTATAGACTAAACACATATTCTAGGAGTTCCTTATTTGTCTGTTGAAACTGATAGGTATATTAAAATCAACTGATCAATGACGTAAGTCAGCATATTGCGTTTCGTCTGTACAGTATTTCTTCTGTTATATTCGGAATTATTTTTCTTGAAACCTCAGCGTTTGATCACGCTTTTTTGTTCATACAAAAGGGACGGTTGTTATACGTGATCTGTAAATAAATATCACTGAAAAAATGTCGATTTTGAAATATCGTTGACCTCTATAAGGGATAAGAAAAGAAGGTTTTTATCGCGACTAGAAATGAGTTTATCTCTTAACTGTTAATTTCCTTCCTGGAATTCGAATTTCGTTCGCAATAATATCGTTCCAGCTTATTATATTTGACAATATAATAAGAATGGAAGAAATCTGAATTCACAGCATTAATCTCAATTTAGGTAGAAAGGTAAATACTATAATTGTTTCGGAAAACAATGTTTCTTGCTTTAAACTTATAATTTGGGCGGCCCAATGTATTTGCAATTGTTGCAAAACGAAATTATTCTAGCAGTTCAACAAGATATGAGGGAGGTATCATTAGATCTAGATGGCGCCCCAGTGGACTGTTTTACTGGTGCAGGATTATTTGTTCGAAATTTTTACTAACGAGTGGATAGGCCACCGGGGCGGATCCAAAGGGGGGTCATGATTACATAACCCTGCAAGGGTGCAACCTAAAGCAGGCGAGAGCTTCAGAGTCATTAAATTTACAACTAAAGGCATACATCTTAAACCCAAGAGCTTGGAAGAAGGTAGCTTTTAGTCATTTAAACCGTAGATGAACTATTTGTAATGAAACAGGACAAACTGCCCTAAATTCTAGAGAAGACCCTCATCTACTTTGGTAAATTTAATATGTGATCTCCCTAAAGAATGATATCCTTTGAAGAACGAGATCTTCCGAAGCTCTTTTTCGAATTCAAAATCATAGAGAAGCCCTCTCCATTTCAGCGAATTTAATAAGAGACACACACCCCCTCAGCTGTTGTCGGCCTAACCCTGAAAATAGAGTATTTACATATTTCTTCTGTCCAATAAAAGACGTAAACAAGCTACTGCATAAGAGCGAGAAGCAAGAACAAACGAAAGTGCCTCTACATGAACGCCGAATGGCAGAAAAGTACTTCTCGATTTGCAAGGAAATCATTCAGATTATAACTCGAATGCAGTATCACTCGTTCTCGTCACTCATTGTGGTCACTCGGTCAATGTTTCGAGTCAAATATTCTATTATTTTTCCTTCGAATGTTTTGATTCCATAATCGGAATACTCGAGTGATTTTCATAACCAAATGATTTCATTCGAATGATTCCATCATTAGTCTTGACATGCCTTGTAATAATCTAGGACGCCCAGACCCTGGGCTCGCCAATAAGTATGATTATTCTACCACCGTCTCCAAACTCTCAACGCTATTGATGGAGCAAACCTAGCCTCTTTGGTACTGACGTCCTTTTTCGAAGTACTTTAAATTACAAAATTGGTGAGCACCGCAAATACGTGGAAATTTTTTATTTCGAAACACATCGATAGCAATCCATAGACGTTGAAAATTGCTAGTAGATAAAATTAAAATCCTTAGAATTCGAGATAATACAAAAATAAATTGTTTGCATTTAAATAAATATTTGTATACTAGGTGTTTCATTTTTTATTCTTCTGTATATCATTGTAGAGAAAACAAACATTAAAATCCGATGAGCTACTTTATCCAAATAAATTACAATAATTAAAGCCTAGGTGCTATACATAGATAATTCGTTCCTAGCTAATAAAACTTTTTCATTGTTCACTTCATGTATGCAAATGACCAATCAAAAGCCATTGCAAAAAATAAGTTAACCTTATTACCCCAATAGTTCGCATTTATTAATGCGAAATGTTTAGTATACAATGGATCTGATGATTTTATTTTTCAGAAGTCAAACCCAAAGTGAGAGGTCGACGGCCTAGTAAAAATTCCCTAAATCGAATTCAAGGAAAAAAACCACCTGAAAAAGACGAGTCCGCAACAACTATTGCTTTTCAACCTGATGCTGCTGACGATGAAATCGAATCGATTAGTAATAACAGCAACAGCGGACAAAGGTCTTTCGATTCACCGAATTCATCGCCCTTACTTCAGATGCAATCGATTAGTGGTTATAGTAACAAAAAAGGTCGATTCGATTCCTACGACATCGATAACATCGTCATACCTTACAGCGTGGCAGCCTCTACAAGGGTGGAGAAGTTACAGTACAAGGAGATATTGACACCAAAGTGAGTTGCTTGTCTTCGTATTTTAAGTAAACAATATCACTAACTAAAATTATAGATTGGAGCTTAATAAAAATGCTGTTACATCGAAAAATCTGTCACAAAGTATATCTTTTTCATCAATAATAATGACTAGCCAAATGAGAAGGACTACAGTGAGAGCCTTGTGCTACTCCAGAATCACCTGAAACTCGTTCAATAAATATGTAGTTGTTAATTGTTAAACCTTGATATTTAATTAAACTTGTGGTTCAAAATACTCATATTTTTGAACATAATCTATCCCAACTTGACCATACAATGTATGGCAGTACACTCCCGCTAAGGCATGCATAGCGTGCCTTTAACGGAAAATTTACTAAACCCCAGATATCTTAGTTATCAAAAGAATTTAGCTCTGTGGGAGCCTTTGCCAGGTTTTCAGGTCCGTGGTTGGAGTCGTGGCGGCAGTTTCCCATGAATTTTCTCACCGTCCGGGCGGTTCCTAACAGGACGGCTTTTTGCATTTATTGGTAAATATGTTCGTCCAGACCGAGGTATTTTAAATTGTTTAATAGATGTTTTGGGACTAGTCCTGTCGTTGACATAACGATTGGTACAGTTCGTGTGTTGTCCAGGTCCCACTGAGTCTTTATTTGAGATTCCAAATCAATATATTTGGCTATTTTCTCAGCCTGTTTGATATTTATATTATTGTTGTTAGGAATTGCTATGTCAATTAAAGTTGTTTTCCGACAGACTTTATCTACCAAAACTATGAACTATATCTATATGTCTATTGTGGGCAACAGTCCGATCAGTCAGTATCGTGCGGTCCCAGTACAGCTTGTAGTTGTTATTTTTTAAAACAGATTCTGGTTTGTATTTATAGTATGGTAATTTCACCGACTGTGATAGTTCAAGTTTCAGTGCTAGTTCCTGGTGCAGTATGTTTGCCACAGCATCGTGTCATTCTTTGTATTCAGTTGCAGCGAACGTTTGACAACCTCCTGTGATATCCTGGATAGATTTAGATGTTTGGGGCAAGCGTACCTGCATTTGTCCTTGTTAATAGAAGGGTCTTTAACGATGTACTTTCGGTAGTTCTTAGTTGGAATTTCTTGATCTTGGATTTCCAATACAAAGCCTTTCATTTCAGGAAACATATGACCAGAGATCAACCAGTAGTTCGACGCTGCACTGTCGACATAATCTTGGTTGACGTCATTTATATGTCTTCCATGAAAGGGCTTCTCTTTCCATTTCAGCAGTTTCTGATCAGTTGTCTGGTGATTTAATTGGACCTGTTGTTGTGTCAGTCGCAGTGGTGATGGTTTCTGGAAATTTGTTGATCTAATAGTTTGCTTAGATCTGCCAATCTTCTTCCTCCTTCATACCGTGGCCAAGTTGTACGTTCGACAGAACTCTGTGGATGGTAATTTTGAGCTTTTGTAAGTAAAACTCGAACTTTTCGTTGTAATTGTTCAATGTCAGTCTTGTACCAATTAACTATACCGAAAGAGTAACACATAGGTGTTAATAGCCTGAAACAGATTTTTACTGTTTAGTTTGGTTTTCAACAGTCGTCTTACCCTTCTATAAAACTCTGCTGTTAGGTCCTTTTTCATTGTCAAGTGATCAATAGTTGAGCCTGCTTTATCCCAAGGTATTTATAAGTATGACCTTCTCCCATAGATTCATTTGAGGTGCCATCTCCCATTTCATTGTGCCTCTGCTGTCTTTTGCTTTTAACTACATTAATAATTTGGCATTTGTCTAGGCCAAATTTCATATGGATGTCACTAGAGAACCCTTCTACTATTTCAAACATATCACGCAGCTGTTGTTTTGTAGCTGCCATCAACTTTAAGTCGTCCATGTATAACAAAATTGTTGATCTTTAATGCTTGTACGTTGTTGTGTTTGAGACTGAACCCAAAGTTAGTCGCGTTCAGCTTGTGTGAGAGTGGTTTCATGGCAAGGCAGAACCACAGCGGACTAAGAGTGTCTCCCTGGAATATACCTCTTCTGATTGGGATAGAGTCGGTTTGTATCGAACAGTCGGCTTCATTCTGAAAGATTTTGGTTTGCCAGGTAGTCATGACATATTCTAAAAAATTATCAATACGATTATTTACTTTATAGAGTTTCAGCACATGAATGAGCCAATCATGTGGAACTGAATCAAAGGCCTTTTTATAGTTCACATATGCCATGTAGAGATTTCGTCGTTTGGCGTGGGCTTGATTGCAGATAACGGACTCAATTATTAGTTGTTTTTTGCACCCCATCGAGTTTTTCGCGCATCCCTTTTGTTCGGTAATTATGTTGTTCAGCTCGCAATGTCTGAAAAGGCGATGATTAATGCACGACGTTATAAGTTTGTATAAGGTTGGGAGGCAAGTGATTGGTCGGTACTTTGCTGGGTCCTGTGTACATAGGTTATCCTTTGGTAAGAGGTATGTTGCACCATGCGTAAGGAAACTTGGCATCTTGTGTGGATGGATAATTATATCATTAATAAGGACTGTTAATTTATCGTGGGTGGCGTAAAGTTTCTTTATCCAGTAATTCTGCACACCGTCTGGTCCTGGTGCTTTCCAGTTCTGGAGGTGTTTCATTATGTTGAACGTGTCTTCCGTTGTAAATGGTTGGTGTTGCATCTTATCATGAATGAGCCAATCATGTGGAACTGAATCAAAGGCCTTTTTATAGTTCACATATGCCATGTAGAGATTTCGTCGTTTGGCGTGGGCTTGATTGCAGATAACGGAATCAATTATTAGTTGTTTTTTGCACCCCATCGAGTTTTTCGCGCATCCCTTTTGTTGTTCGGTAATTATGTTGTTCAGCTCGCAATGTCTGAAAAGGCGATGATTAATGCACGACGTTATAAGTTTGTATAAGGTTGGGAGGCAAGTGATTGGTCGGTACTTTGCTGGGTCCTGTGTACATAGGTTATCCTTTGGTAAGAGGTATGTTGCACCATGCGTAAGGAAACTTGGCATCTTGTGTGGATGGATAATTATATCATTAATAAGGACTGTTAATTTATCGTGGGTGGCGTAAAGTTTCTTTATCCAGTAATTCTGCACACCGTCTGGTCCTGGTGCTTTCCAGTTCTGGAGGTGTTTCATTATGTTGAACGTGTCTTCCGTTGTAAATGGTTGGTGTTGCATCTTATTATGAATGAGCCAATCATGTGGAACTGAATCAAAGGCCTTTTTATAGTTCACATATGCCATGTAGAGATTTCGTTGTTTGGCGTGGGCTTGATTGCAGACAATGGAATCAATTATCAGTTGTTCTTTGCACCCCATCGAATTTTTCGCGCATCCCTTTTTTTGTTGAGTAATTATGTCGTTCAGTTTAACATAGTCCCGACTTGACCATACAATGTATGGCAGCACACTCCCTCTAAGGCACGCTATGAGTGCCTTTAGGGGAAAATTCACTAAACCCCAGATATCCTGGATATCAAAACGGTTTAGCTCTGTGGGAGCCCTTGCCAGGTTTTCAGGCCCGTGGTTGGACTCGTAGCGGCAGCCTCCCGTGAATTTTCAGACCGTCCGGGCTGTCCCTAACAGGACGGCTTTTTGCATTTATTTGTAAGATGTTCGTCCAGACCGAGGTATTTTAAATTGTTTAATAGATGTTTTGGGACTAGTCCTGTCGTTGACATAACAATTGGTACAGTTCGTGTGTTGTTCATGTCCCACTGAGTCTTTATTTGAAATTCCAGATCTCTATATTTGGTTATTTTCTCAGCCTGCTTAATATTTATATTATTGTTGTTAGGAATTGCTATGTCGATTAAAGTTGTTTTCCGAGAGACTTTATCTACCAAAACTATATCTGGTCTATTGTGAGTAGCAGTCCGATCGGTCAGTATCGTGCGGTCCCAGTACAGCTTGTAGTTGTTACTTTATAAAACAGATTCTGGTTTATATTTATAGTATGGTAATCTTACCGACTGTGATAATTCAAGTTTCAGTGCTAGTTCCTGGTGAAGTATTTTTGCCACAGCATTGTGTCGTTCTTTGTATTCAGTTGCAGTGAACATAGTTATTATTAAGATATGATTTTCTTGACACTTTGATTTGAAAGGTAAAAAAAATCTGATTTCAAGAATAAATTATAAACAAATTAACAACAGCAGTGTAACAAACAATAGTAGTGTATTAGAGTTTAAATTACATTAATAAAAATACAAATTTATAGTTTAAAAGCTGTTTCTTCTCCAACATTTTGTAATATTTCTTTGGTAATACCGTTAGAGGAAGACGTCAAATGGGGTAAGATCCCATCATCCGCTGTCCATTCTATGACTCCATCTCGTCCAATTTATAGTCCGCGATAACGTCATTAATAAATCTCCTATAGCTTGATGTTTTGACAATTCCTCTGATGTGAATTCCTAAATACTGACATACTTAATTGTAGTTCTCAGGAAATTGCGAAAAATTAGGAAACAAAATAAAAATAATATAACTTAAAATTAAATTGAGATATTTTATTGTAATTATTTTGTTTTCAGGTGGAGAATTGCTGACACAAATTATGATAACATGTTTACTACTAAAAACAATGGAGTTAGGGAGTTTAATGATGATAGTGATGTAAGTATGCACTAATGATGATTTTATTTATTAACTTATAATATAAAACTTTGAAGAGATATCTATGTTTCAGAAAATTTGGATTGTCAGAATGATCTATTTAATTAATAAAAATATTTTAAAACGCATAAAATATGTTCCTTTATAATTTATAATATTGTTAAGGTTCTACTGAAGATTATTGTATAGTTGTGGAGATTTTCAATCTCTTCTAACCATTTAGTGGAATAATTATCACTTGATGTTAATTTGGTTTATTGAAATCTCGTAAAATATGAAATCCTTAACATTTGTTTGTAATAGTTCTATGTATAAGAAGGCAGAAAAAAAAGTTATCACCAATTAAAGGCTTTTATCAATATTTACTGTTACTTGAACCATTAGGTAATCTTATTGCTACTTATCTAAATGAGGAGCTTCTCGAAATTTTATTAATTTACTATTTATTAATCATGTTTTATCTGGAGGGTTCCAGTTGATTCAATGTACATTAACTATTGTAAGTCACTTGCTTCAGTTTCATATGCTGTTTTGGAATTAGATACACTCATTTCAGACGGCTTGCCTATTGTCATAAAGGTAGAAAAGTTGGGGAGTCCTAAGGGCAATATGTTCTTTATTTTCTTTATTAATGATGTCCTCAAAGTTGTTATGTGCTCATACTGTCTTCTTTTTTGGGTTCCGTTTATACAATATACGGATACCCTTATAATATCACTCCGGATTTCTGCCTGTGTCACATCACAGCAATTTTCTCCTAAATTACTGGGCGGAAGAGGTTGAAATTTGGTATCAATGAATAGTTTGGTGCCCCGATCAGGAGTGCATATCGTAAAAGAAGAAATTTTGATTTTAGGTACGTCTAGGGGGAAAAACTAAAAAAATCGATCGTTCCCCCCCTGATCTCCGAAACTACTGAGCCTAAAATTTTGAAAAAAAAATAGGAAATATAGAATGTTGCCCGAACTTTACAGGAAAAATAAGGAGAAACCATTAATATTAGTTTTGGGGGGCAAATTATAGAATTAAATGAAATTTTAAAAATAAAAAAATTTCAAACGCATCATGTAATACATCAAATGAAAGGTCCCATTCTGAGGAACACAAATATATTTTTTCATATTTAAAAAAAAAATAGTTAAAAAGATATTAACGAAAATATACCAAAATTTACCCATTCCCCCCTTATCCCCGAAACTATAAAACGTAAAGTTTACTGGAAAAATAAGGAGAAACCTCTACTTTTAATTTTGGGGGGCAAATTACAGAATTAAATGGAAAATATAAAATTAAAATTGTTTCTAACCCATCATGTTATATATTAAATGAAAGGGCTCATTATGACGACAACAAATATATTTTTTTCATATTTTTAAAATAAATTAAAAGATATTAACAAAAATATAAAAAAATGTTACCCATTCCCCCCCCCATATCTCCGAAACCATAAGCTGGAAAATGTTGAAAAAAATGGAGGTATAGCCTCTCACCTGAACTTTACTGGAAAAATAAGGAGAAACCCCTAATATTCATTTTGGGGGGCCAATTATTGAATTTATTGGAAAATATAAAATTAAAATTGTTTCTAACGGATAATAATAATATCAAATCAGAGGGCTCATTATGACGAATACAAATGTTTTTTTAAAATGAATATTTTAAAATGTATTAAAAAAGATATTTAAAAAAATTACCCATTCCTCCCTTTATTACCCAAACTATAAGAGCTAAATATTTTTGTTTACAGGAAAAATACAAAGAAATCCCTAATATTAATACTGGGGGCCAAATTATAGAATTAAAAGAGAAATAAAAAAAAGATAATTTTAAGGCATCATGCAATACATCAAATGAATGGGCCCATTATGAGGAATACAAATAAATATATATTTTTTATATTTTTAAAATTAATTGTTTACAAGATACATAAAGATATAAAAAATTCTCATTTCTATCTTTATTTCCGAAACCATACTACCTAAACTTTTGACAATAATTAGGGGTACTGGAGCTCACGAAATTTATAAGAAAAATTATTAGAAAACCCCCATAGTAATTTTAGGGACCAATTATACAATTAAATGGTAAATAAAAATTAAATTTTCAAATGCATCATGTAATATATCAGATAAAAGGCTCATTATGTGAGTTACAAATATATCATATTTTTAAATCATTTATTTAAAAGATATTAACAAAAATATTAAACATCGACTTAATTCTCATTTTAGAAACTACACTATTTAAATTTTGAAAAATATATTTTATTTGTATTTTTGAATAATTTGAATAACAGATTAATAATTTATAATTTAAAATTTGACCTATTTTGCCCTTTATTTTTCAATCTACAGAGCCTCAAAATTCAGACAGTAGATTATAAAAGGCTTCCCTGAAAGTTTATTAGTAAAATAAAACTGTAATGTCAATTTTTGGGGGCCAAATTAGAAAATTAAATATATAAAAATCAAGCGAATCCTGAAGCAAATAGAATAAAAAGTCTATGTGTGGAAAATCAAAGTGTATATTTTTTATAAATTTAAAATGCTTCCTTTAAAAAATATTAGGGTAAATATAAGAAAGTGCACTCATTCCTTGCTTGTCTGAAACTGGAATATTAGAATATGGAAGCTGGTACGGAACCCTTAGTATGCGAGTCCAACTCGCACTTGACCAAATTATTTACTTACTCAGCTGATTGGTTTTTCATAGTGATCATTTGAAAACAGCATCCCTCTCAACATTGACAAATGCCAGTAGCCTATAGATCAAAATTTAAATCATTTCTGAAGAAAATTGAACAGCAATTTGCCTATACCATCACCACAATAACAGTTTATAGGGAATAATTGATAAGAATTTAACAGCAAATTCGTAGAAGTAAACTATTATCACTGATGAAGAAAACGCAACACCCAGAAGGAGATGTCTCAATTTAATATTGTTTTGGTATAATGGAAATGATGTGGAACCTTTGGTGTGTCACCCTAACACCAAACCGTTATTTAAACACGCCGTTTCAATAACTCTTAAGTTGTCATTATCAAGGAGTAAACCAAACTGCTTGATGATGACAACTTAGAATGTTGAAATGGCGTTGAGTGGTTAAATAAACGTTTGGTGTTAGGGTGCAAAACTGTGTTTTTTTTATTTGGTATAATGCTATATATAGTAAGGAGTAAATGATTAAAATTTGGTAAAGTTTGGTGAATGTTGTTTAATGTAAACTTTTTAACAATTAATATTATAGTCGTTTTTGTATTTTTTTTAATTTAACAAAAACAAACTCATTGATGAGATGAAAAATCGGTGTTTAATAATGCTAAAATGTCTAGAGTACATATATGCCGAATGTATCGCCAGCTCAGTGAATTTGAAAGAGGTCGAATTATAATTATTGGTTTGCACGAAGCCGGTTTTTCATTTCGAGAAATTGCTAACCGCACGAAGTGAAACGTACTACTCTTATAAGATGTTGTCAAGCGTGGTTTGATAATATCCAAAATCGGAGAAGTAAGTGAGTAGGTAACGGACGTCGAAGTTCAAGATTGTTGTCTTATACTTATGATCTTTAGAGACCGATTTTCGACAACTCGAAATTTGGATTTGGAGAACAAAGCGATCTTGTAAATGTCCGAACGGTATAAAAATACAACGCGATTGACAATGACTCCAGAGTTGGAGTTGAAACGTCTCCAAACACAGATAAGTATCACACAATATACAAAACACTATTTATATACAGGAATACTAGTTGATGATTTTGTAGACGTCTTGTTCTCTCAAAATGAGTGTGGAAAAAATTTTTGTACAGATTTGTTTGTTCTCCATATACAGTTTTCAAATACTTATCCATTGCAGGAAAACTTGTGAGGAGAGAAAACCCTAATGAACAGGCAAAATTATCCAAGACCTCCTCAAAAATTTATTCGAAGTGTTATGATTTAAAAAAAAAAACACGTTTTCTTTGAGAAATGCTCGGAACAAGATTTGTGAATTGAAGATATTCTGATTCTACAATTGTTCCAATGACAACATTGTGGTCGCCCTATCACTTTTTCTAATATGAGCAAAAAACAAAAAAAATATTATTGTTTTTTTATCGTTACATTTACTTCTATGAGTTTTATGTTAAAATTGTGTCAGTTATGGTTTATATAACTTATGGCGGTAGCGGTATGCTGTTAAATTTTCTCCCGTAAAAATCTCTATTGACTTGTATATTCCAATAGGCTTTAGGCACAATATATGAATAACAATAGTTTATTTTTTTCATGAAAATAGTCTCTTAAGTCAATCTAGGAATCATACTCTACCAAACTTAGAAATTCGATGTTATGCTAGGAATTACAAATATTCAATTATGTTATGTTTCGTTTAAGGTGGAGGACCTCACTGAGGAAGCAACTATCGCACGACACGATAAGTGCGAACACGAAGAAAAGAAACGTTTCCTTAGCTATCTCAAATTACCGGTCGGTTACGGACGGAACCGTTCTCACAGGAGGACCGATAGCAGAGCAGAATCCAGCGGAGCCAACACCCCGGATCCCATGTCTCCGCATAATCTTGATCAACAAGACAGCACCAATTCACCGATGACATCGCCACCGGCGACGCCGTTGCCGATTCAGTTGGACGAAAACAATCAGCTTCCTTCGATTGCTGTGATGCGCAGAAGGACGATGTCTCAGTCGAGGTTTATGAAAGAACTGAAAGAGGAAACTCTGTGCAGCACAGCAGATATAGTTGAGGTAATATAGCAAACAATTTGTTATAAGATAATTACTTAACAGTGGTCAGTTGAATTAATTTATAACCTCTTATGAAGCGATGGTGCGTAGTTTTCCTTTAATAGACTTATTTTTTTCAAACATTCGTAATCAAAGTGTAAGAAGTAAACACAACTAATGTACATTAGGATAACATATATGTTGTAACAATCCTAGGTTTGTTTAAATGAAGTGTTAAATTGATGATTACATTGGTGTTCTTGACACAGTACACAACTGTATGACATTTATTTTACATTTTACCAGTATTTTTGACATATTTCACTTGGATATGTAAAATTTGATGAATCATTACAACTTGGTCGATATCCTCCGTGTTTCGGTAGACATCCACAGCGGTGGATTTACACTAGGGGCAGTCGGGGCTAGTGCTCAGGGCGGCAAAATTTGAAAGTGAAAAAATTCCAGTCTTATCAAGATTTTTCAGTTAATCATTTTTTATTTAATTGATAATTCAAGAAATTCAAATAGTGCATTATTTGTAAATTATAATTTTGGCACTTTGAGTAAAAGTGTTTTAACTATTCTATTTCCTTGAAAATTGGGAATAATATTAGATTTTTTTATTTTTTGGAATTAAAGAAATTAAATTCGTAGTTTTTTCGAAATATTGAAAATACTTTGGAGTTATATTTGCATTTTTCAAAACACAAATTTTAATCAATGATTTTTTAGAAAATTAATAATTTATAGATTATTTTAACTTAAAATTTAAAATAATTTTTGAATTCAATAAACTCGCAACAGCGCATGCTGCTCGCCACAGTCTGTTTGACAAATGTATATAGGTTCCACTGATATTAAATTAGTTATTTTAATTAAAAAAAAATTGATATATAAACTATAAGATTGATAAAATTTTAGTATTGGTTGGGGCGGAATTTTTTTCAGTGCCCAGGGGCGCCATTAAGTTAAATCTGGCCCTGGACATGCAACCTAAAACAAAACTTAGGTATAAATTTCTATACTTCTCCTCCCCAAATCCCAAAAAATGGTATTCTTAGCGTTAGTCCAATAGAATTTCTTGTATATGACCTTCCACAATACCGATTAAATTTCAGTTTACGTTTGAATAATGTGATCATTTGAGTGATATACTGTTCGCATGGTTTAGAGAATTGGGCCTTTAAACTGTTATTAACATTTCCACAGTTATTCCACCTTCTTTGCTGTAAGCATTATGCAAATTGCCTATTACCAAACTATAAAGCTTTTCGCACACAGGCTCGGCGTTTTTGTACCGTCGCGTACGGCGTTACGTTTGTATTACTCAAGTTTACATCATCCCTGCCACACTCCCGACCTTATGACGTAGCGTTACCTTCTCTAACGCGACGTCGACATCAGTCGTTGGGCTTATCACAAAATACAAACGAACGTTTATTTCAATCAAGATGGGTGAAGAGACAGAGTAACTAATAGAACACGTGAGAAGGTTCATTTATTTATTATTTTATTGCTATTATTATGGGTCATAACTTTATTAATATGATTTGCTAGTGTTATACAGTTATTATTAATTAAATAATAGCTAATAACTAAATAAAGAAGAAGCAAAGCTTTTTCCTCATCTGAACTAATCATTGCTTTCTATACAGATATGTACTTGCAATAGAAACACGCATTCAATGCAATTCCTTTTCCCAGATAACGATGTGTGTGTGTGTCTGTCGTAATCATATCGCTGAACGGCGAGGAGAACGCACGTTCCCTGAGCGTCTCGTTATAACGCATTCTGTGTGGCAAGGGGTTCAGCAGACATTTCTCAACCTTTATTCAAGAGTACCCGAAGACTTTTTTTTATGTCGTGCTTATATCGCCTATCTACTTTTCTTCGTTGCGGAGTCAGTAAAATGGCGTTTAGGAAGGTATGTGAGAGAGGTGTGCTGAGTTTGAGCCGATGCTCTTCTGGGAAGGGTTACTCCCTTAAAGTAAGTCCATCCCTGTCTAGCCTAAAGTCGTTCTGCAATGTTAAGTGAAAAATCTCGTTCCGTGGAATATACTGGAACTTTCTCGGTTCGAACATCGTGTGGCTTTTTAGAAGGTGTAATTCTGGTTATATTTTATTTGTGAATAGAAGATTCAGTACCCAATTTTCAGCGTCAACTACTTATCAAGACATCGGTTACTGTTTGAAAAATAAAATTGATATATGAATTCACACTTTTATTATTTTGCCGGTACAGTGATTTTTTATCAATGTTCTTAGAAAAAAATGTCTATAATATGATCAAGCAAAATTCATATGCATTTTGTGATACTTATCTGTGGTTGAGATCTATTGAAGGTGCCCCGATTTCCGCGTGTTTATTGACTCCAATATTACATTCAAAGGTGCAGGTGACAAAGAGTTTCCATATTTTGATCAGAGTGCGTATAAGGAGAGGGGTGCCAAGCCCAGAAGCCAGGGCCATTTTCCGCACATTTTTCACTAATAAAAATCAACTTTAAAATCGACAACACGACGTCCTCTGTGTTATGCAACTATACAGACCCGTGCACATTTTGAAAAATCATGTAGGGTTGTCAGAATGCTTGAAGAGAAAAATCCTAAAAAATTAATATCTTTTACTCATTTGACTTATCGTAAAATATTATTCAAGAGCCATTGATATTAAAAGTTGATGTTAAAATTAATTACCTACAAAGTAAAACAAATAGGTAATAAACAATTTAATGTACCTACCAATTTTGTCTAAAAAAAAATAATAAAATATTGATAAGAGAATTATTGAAAATTCATGTGCATTTTGTGATACTTATCTGTGGTTCAGATCTATTGAAGGTGCCCCGATTTCCGCGTTGTTTACTATCATACAGCGGGCTTCCTTTCTTTTCTTTCAAAAATATCGGTGTTTTATCTTATTCGACTACGTGCCTTTCGGTGCTGTTTGGCCAAATTTGATTGGTCTACATGTGTTCTGGAATTATTATATTGGTGTTCTCTTTTCCATATTTCTAATGGTCTTGACGTTTAACCGGTATTTGTATGACCACAAACACAAGATACACTGTACACATAGTTTTAGGAATTTGGCCTTAATTGTGTTGTTAGCATAGATTGTTGAACTTTCTGACGATACCACAAGCAAAACTCTAATCGCTTCCGAAAATCGGTTGTTTGTAAATGATGCCTTTCCTACATTGAATAAGTCTTAATAATATATCAGTATTAACTCGAATTTGGCGGCGTGAAAATGAGGGATTTACAGTCATCATTCCAATTACATTGATTAAACCTTTTTCAGTACCATCAATATTGTATTTTTTTATCTTTATTTTATCCGTAATTGTTAAGAGTTTCGTTTATTCTCGCAAATATGGATTTATGAGGGTGTCTTCTTCCTGATACCATATCGGAATTGTTATTACTTTTAATAAAACATTCTAATATCGTATTTCTTGTAATTTTCATGACATTTTGTTGTTTGAAATTGAATGAGATAATGACCTATATTAATACCACTCGTTTTAAACTAACAGCTGAATTAACACGTCTGTGAAATATGTCAGTAGTCGCACATTTCCTAGAAACAAATGTATAATGCAAGCTACAAAAAGTTTATATTTATTATTTATTTATACTGGATTTATACTGGACGTCAAAAGGCGCCTCACATATTATTATGTATTTGAAAAGGGCGGAAATGGGTTTTTCAACTATGGCATAACCAACTAACTATAGGTTTATACCAAAACTTGGAAATGTGCGGTTTTGGAAAAAAATCTTGGACCATGGTATTCTATGCCAAAAAGTGGCATAACTATTTAAAAGTTTATTATCTTTTAATTTCACATTATATTATCACTCAAAAACCAAAGGCAATAGTAAGTTTCTGATTGCACCATTGATCTTTGATCTCCAAAAAGGAATAGAAAATAAGTCTTCAATTTTTTCACCGTTTACAGTTACCTAGTTGTGCTATATAAACATCGAAATTTGCCTGCCCAGTACAGTCAAAATAGACCTCCTTAGTAATAATTCAGAAATTACTCACATTTTCATATTTATTGAATGGAGTATTACATTCAAATGTGAAGGTGACCAAGACTTTCCATATTTTGATCACAGTGAGTGCGTATAATGAGAGTGGTGCCAAGCCCGGAAGCCACAACCATTTTCTGCTTATTTTCCACCAATAGAAATCAACTTGAAAATCGACAACACGACGCCCTGCGTGTTATGCAACTGTACATACCCGTGCACATTTTTAAAAATCATGCAGGGTTGTCAGATTGCTTGAAGAGAAAATTCCTAAAAAATCAATATCTACGCATTTGACAAATCGTAAAATATCATTCAAGAGATCTGCCATTGATATTAAAAATTGATATTAAAATTAATTACCTACAAAGTAAAAGAAATAGATAATAAACAATTTAATGTACCTAAAAATTTTGTCTTAAAAAATAAAATATTGATAATAGAATTGTTGAAAATTTTCTGAAACCTAATTGGGGCAGTTAGTTTCATTTTTAAATTCCCCGACTACGCAAACAGAAACTCTCAATAATTTGTAATATATAATTTGACAACTAAAATCAGGTTTTTTTAAGGACCGCCGTTCACGCTTATTTTCAATAATTTAGGAGATTTGTTGAAAAATGAAGTCTTTGATTACTTACGTTTTCCCTCATTTAACCAAAAATACATAGTTCATTTATTTATGTATATATTTTTTTGTAGGTCGCTCCATTTGAGAAACGAACTTTTCCAATCAGTGACGATATATACGACAAAATGTTAAAAAGCATGCCGGAGAATCATCAGTTTACTACGAACGCAAGGTCACAGGACTCTTCCGATCAAGACGAAGTAAGTTACGTAGATGACGAAAGAGTCTGCTCACCGGATACCGAGTCAACTGAATCGGCTATTGGTGAAGGTGAAGAAGATCCCAACGATCCCGAATGGTCGGATATGGAACGAGCTAACAAGGAACGGTACAAAAGATAAAATATATGTTCTATGGTAAGTACATCTTACAGCAAGTGAAGAAGTTACTTTTGCAGCTGCTGGTTGAAACATTTTATACATTATTTGAAACAAATCCAAGATCCATTATGTCTATTGACAGTAAATTTTAAGGGTAACCGATAAGACAGATATAAAAGGCACATCCTTTTATATCTTTTTCACAACAAAATAATAGGAAAGAGACCTAAATCATTTTCACAATCAAATAATCTTGCCTGGTGATCCAGAATCTTGCCATTAGATCTAAGGAACCATACAGACATTATTGAAAGATGGGGCAAAAATTTGTTCAAATCATTTAGCAGCAAATAAAGCCGAAAGAGTAAAAAAAAAATTAAGTACTAAAACGAAATATTGTAGGACGTCGAATTTTATCATGACAGTTGTTTAGAATCTTTCCTTCAGATCTAAGGAACCATATAGACATTATTGAAAGGTGGGGCTGAAATTTGGACAAATCATTTAGCAACAAATAAAGCCGAGAGAGTAAAAAAATCAAATAAAGCACTAACAAAAGAGAGGTAAGGAATCTGTCCTGTTCCAAAAATAATATAACCAAATGTCAAACAAAATAAATGATTCAAGTTGTAACAATTTTAAATACATTTTGTATAGAGATCCTTTTGACTCAAATAGAAGAAAAAGGTCGTGGAGAAAACAAATAAAGATTCATATAGAGGGCCTGAAATGAGATGTACCAGAATACACAAAAGAGCTAAACAAACAACTGCAGGAGTGGAAATCAATGAAAGATAATTTAAATGATATAATTATAAAGACTGTGTAGTAAATTAGAAAAACATTGCCAACATGAAATACATAGTCTAAACTAAAAAAACTCCTCATGTTTAACAAATTTCTTATATTATAAATTTCTATTCGGGGAGTGTGTCACAGTGTCACTGTAGCTTTCGAACGTGTATGAACTAAAGGAGGCTCTTAGCAGTTATCAAATAGATGAAGATTTTAACGTGTATTAGTTTGCTTGAAAATAGTCTCTTACAATATCGAAAGTACCTACTAAGTAGGCTAGCTGGCGTCGATTAAATTCTGCCTATCATGATTTTGCACAGAGCGAGTAGGATAAATAAAATAACCCAATTTAAGGACTTCAATGAAGACAAGTTATAAGAGATCTTCACTATACGGATGCTCGAAGAAATGATACATTAAGGATTTATTTGTGCCAGTACACCTAAACTGGCGTGACTGTACATCTCACTAAAAAGTTAATCTCACCACTGAATTTTTATTTAGACCATATCATGTTGGCAATTTTTTTCCAGTTTACTTCACAGTCTTTGTAATGTATCATTCCATAACTAACAGGATTTTTACAGACACCTCTTTTATTAGTTATGATTACAAATGAGCAACTCCCAATACAAAGAACTAAATTATAAACTAATTAAGTTTCACGGAACTGCTTTTATTACCCATCTCATCTGTGGGAACACTTCTTTATATATGGTTATTTTCGAGTAATCTTTTGTATGTTCTATTGCATAGTCGTCAATTACAGTTTCATTTTGCCTGTTCATTAGGGTTTTCTCTCTCCAGATTTTTTGTTTTAATAGATAAGTATTTAAAAATTTCAAATGCAGAGGAAAGTTTAGTAATAAGGCAATTTCATAAAATTCCATGGATTACTGGTTGTCAAATTTTTGACAAACAAGAAAATCAACATCAAAACGGTAATTTATTAGAATAAAAAACCTAAATACAATACAAAGCGACTGACAACGACTCCAGAGTTGGAGTTGAAACGTCTCCAAACACAGATAAGTACTACACAATATACAAAACACTATTTATAAAGGAATACTGGTTGACCATTTGGTAGACATATCTGTCTCTCAGAATAACAGTGAGGACGAATTTCTGTACAGACAATCAGTAATCAGGGCAATTTTACGAAATTGCCTTACTACACTTTGTTCTGCACTTACAATTTGCAAAGACTTATCTAATGCAGGAAAAAATCTGAGGAGACAAAACCCTAATGAACAGCCAAAATAATTCAAGAGTTCCTCTTTACGGAATTAATTAGTTTAATTTAAGATGACAGATAGAAATAAATACAGAGCAATCTTAACATTTCACTAACATGTTTGCATTTACTATTAAAAGTTTGTTAATGATAGATATCATTGGATTCTTCTTGAGAAGCTCTTTTCAGCAGTATGCGATTTCTATATTAGATTTGAGTTTTTAACGAGCATAGGCAGACATTACAATTTAATTTTTTAACATTTTTGATATTTTCACTTTTGCATTCTAAAAATCCACAAATAAGCAAATTATTTTTACCTTTTTATATATTAGTACAGATAAGTCATATATAAGTTGCCCTTATGAATGAAGATAATGAAGAAGTTTATCTATAAAAATGAACCAAAACTAAATTGACCTATAGTACAATAGTTATACCTACAAAAAAACTATTAATAATTACTTTTACATTTTTCATGCCTTTAATTCGAATTTGCAAAAAAATTATTTATTCCAAAATTCTAAAGCTACACAAAATTTTATTGAAATGTATCCGGTAGTTTTTATGTGATGCTTGTTCAGGCTGCATATTTTTCCTTTTTTCTCTATTTTCATTTCGAAATGAGATATTTTATCGCAATAAAAAGCACCCTATATATTAAATGGGGTACAAAAGTATCTCCACAACAAATTTTATTTAAATTCATCCAGTAGTTTTTGCGTGATGCTGGTTCACGCAGATCAAACTGTCAAAATTAGGAGTTGTATATTCCAAATCAATAACTATCTTCAGCACCACTAAACTTTTCAAGAAATATTTCATATACAGACACACATAGTTCTATTACACTTTTGTTATGCATATAGGTAATTATTTGACTCTAATGACCTGCGTTTGAGATACGTCACAGATTTAACGTAACGAATTTTTAAATCTTTTGTAGGTCAATGATAACTATTTAGCTGTAACACATAGCTGTAATCCCGATTTTGTTATCATTAGTTTGCTAAATTGGAAATAAAAGTCGTATTCACGTCAAAAAAAATTGAATACAGTAATTTCTTATATAATTTGTATTTTTTATTTTTAGGTTATCTTGCTGCATGCTTGTGAGATGGCGAAAAGGCACCAGTGGTTTTGTGGTGAAGTTTTCATTTCATTTTTTATTATTATTATTCAGTTAGGTTCGTAACTAAGTTGGTTGAATTCTTCGAATCTTGTATCAGATTAAGTCTGTGATTTATATTATTTATAGAATATCTAAATGCTGTTATAGTTGTTCAGTAAGTATTATCGCTTGAAACAAAAAAGAAATATGCAAAATTCGAAGAAATTAATTTTTTTTATCTAATAATTATTACGTTGCGTTGTACTAATAATAAGATTTTCTTATTACCGTTGACTTTCATTCATCCCATGGTAGGTACAGTTCTTTCTTGGTAAATTTAATAGACTTTATTAGCTTTTGACAATAGTTTTTTTAGCTATAGAACAAAATGTCTCGATTTTTATTAAAGTAAATGCTTGTACACATCTTTTGCTTCAGTTTACCTTTCGTTTATGGACGTTCTCTTCAAAATCGCTGTTATGAGTACACCTTGTGACATTTTGACCATCAATTTGGCATTCATTAAACAATAAATCAACAAAAAGTGTGAGTTAAAGTTTTATGAGTGTATACGGGTTTGGAATTAATTCATTAAATTGATTAAAGTTTAAATTTCAGTTTCATTATAACAAAAATGCCTCCTTAGGTTTTTAGTATTTTGGGATTATTATTTTTTGAATATGGTTAGTTTGACAATACTATGCTATTTAGCAGATGCACTACTGATGGAGTAAAATTGTGAAGAAAAAGCTATTTATTCTTTTGCAGAGTTTGCGGACTATATTATATTCTGAATCTGTATTTTTCTTCAAATGTTAATCTATAAATGAGGACCAGAAATGGCATATTAGACTGTGAACCTTGTGTTTTATAAGCAACTAAGGTCTTAATTCTTGAAATCAAGCTATGTAGCGAAAAATGCTCGTATTTATATTTTTTATAGAAGACTTAAAGGATATGTTATAAATAAAAAAAAACTAGTGTGTAGTTCCAGTGGACAATAGGGAAATATCATTGTCCAGCAAGAGCACCTTTAACACTGCATTACATTCATAGATCCTAAATAGAGTAAGCTACTGAAATGTTGACCTTGCACATTGATAAACGTGTGGCATATGTCAGTCTGAACAGCTTAAGTAAACTATCTACTCATTTTTTTAACAGTAATTGAACCTTTTACATTTGGGGAAGTGACTGAGCGAAAGCTGCTTCGCTAATGTTTCAGTGAAACATTTAGATTAAATGACTGATGGTGTTTTTATGAACCCAGATATGCTTGAAACTTGCTTTTATTCTTGATATTTTAATAAATTGCCAATAAATAATGGCAATTTCACAAGAATATTGTATTTGTTAGGTAATATCGTTTTTTGTCAGAAATAATGTTCATTTAAACCAGGGAGTAAATATGTAACTCAATGATTTAAACACAATAGACCATTTAGTAAACACATTAGGTTAACATAAATACACTAAATTTCCCTGATGCATTATTTTACTTTATGTTGATGTATGATAATGCAACAATACATTTTATATGTAAGTAGAGTTATAATTGGAGAAATAACTTACTGCTTTGTGACTAACTTGGCAACGCGTTGATTTTTCAACTAGAATTTTTACTTTTATTTCCAGAAAGATCAATCTGACAAAATGTTAAGTATCTAGTTTGTATTTTCGGGTTTTTGTTTTAACACCCACGTATTTTGCGTAGGTACATGTTGTGTATGTGTATGGACCAACAAAAGACTAATTCTTGCTTCACATTAAGTTTGAACCAAGCTTATGTTCTGGTTCCGACATTAAACCGGGATACAAAGTCTCTTAGGTACATGCCTACATAAATAGAATCATCTTTTATGATAAATGGGATTTTTTTTGTAATGTATAGCAATGAAAAAACTTTCAGAGCTAGTAAAACTGTTAATATATTTTCGTGAAATGACGTTATAATGTGTCTAAGCGTAATTTCTAAAATTAAATTGGGAGTTTTATGCATCCATTAACTCTGCTCTATTCATACTGGTCAATACAATTTAGATGAACGCATTTAATCGTAATAATTTTTTAAATTCGAATCATATACAAATTATTTACATTTTATTCGATAAAATTTGCACAAACAAATAATATTTTTCATATTTTTAAAACAACAATACTAATTCAAAGAAACTACAAAAAATTCCTATATAATGTAAGGTTGTTAAGAAAACTGTTTATTAATAACGTGTGTACCTTGCGTTGTTAACACGAGAGTTACTGCTTGACATCTCCGAGTGATGCTTCATATGAGCCTAGGAATGTCTTCTTATGGTATGTTGTCCCATTCTTCTTGAAAGGTCTCCTAATACGTCTGTATAACAATCGCCAAATATGTTCAATTAGATTTAAATCAGGGCTTACTGGAGGCCAATTCACGGTTTGAATTCTGTGGTGCTGAAGCTCCTTGTTATGACCGCAGTATGATGCCTTGCCTTATGTTGCATGGCATCTAAATTTGAAACTATTCTCAAAAGCTGCTAGAATAATGATTGTATCTTCCTAGAACAACATGATTGAATCTTCCTGGAACTCACAGATTCACCACCAAATTTTTCGACTTCTTGTATGGTTGCTGCAGAATAGCGTTTATGTATACGTCTGTATACCCGTACTTGACCAATAACGATATCCCGATTCATCTGTGAAGAGTACTAGTCTCCACATTTGACATGACCATGAGTAAAATTTAAACAAGACCTTATGTGGTATGGAGTGAAAACAGGTTTTCGCACAAGCTGACTTTTCACAACCTATTCCTAACTGATCGGATATGTGCATATTTTAAGTAGTTTTGATTCTGATTTCACTATCTTTAGTTGTTAATGTGCGGGAACGCAAGAATAATAGGACTAGAATCATTTCTTGAATCCGACTTGCTTTCTCTTATGAACATCGACAAAGCTTTTTTTTTTAATCTCCTTTATCTAGGTATCGATTCCATACAGAATAGACGACAGAAGGACTGACATTTAAATTTCTTCCAAATTGTTGCATACTCCTTTTGCTATTCTGATGTCAAACATAACACTTAATGATTGAATATTGTTTATTATTTCGATGCAGAGTACATTTCTAATGCAAAATTATGTTTGTGTGCTCCACTTTATATCTTGTTTTCTCAAGGATACTTGTGTCATATTTTTCAATGTCTAAGTGTTTATTGGGGAATAACACCACAGTTTAAAGGAAATTGCTGTATATTCCAAACGTTTCGGGGTCTAGATCAGACCCCGTTGTCAATGGCTAAGAAACTACGGATTAAAAAGGTACAATTCCAAGATGCAAATTTAAATATTTGACGAATGTTTATTATTTGATTTTTGACGTAACTCAGAGAATTTTATTTGTAATATACAGGGTAGCACAGAAATTTCTAAAGATCATATAATCATAAAGTTCCTTTAAAGTGTGGTGTTATTTCCCAATAAACACTTAGACACTTTATATCTTGTTGTTTCTTTGTATTGTTACAAGTGGTATGCAAAATTTGTTTTGTTTGTACAAATTTAATGCAAATAATTTTTATTATGATTATTATATTTGATGATTGATAAGTAAAAAAATATTGAGAAATAAATGTGTTCCTCTAATGGTTTTAACTAGTCTATTTGTAGGATGTAAGAAATACAAATTAAGAACTAAGCTTTATTTTGTATAGAGTGAATGCATTCTCTTACAAAATTATTATGCTCATTTTCTCCACAAATGGCACTGAAAATTTCTTTCATCAGGTTGATGTACCTACCGCTTTGCAGTTTGAGTATAAGGAGGATTTTTTTTTATTTTCTGCTGTAATCTAAGACCAATGTTATGTATTTAAGGTTTCATCTGAAATAATTACCTTTGACGATCTTGCTAAGTAATTACGTCGTATAATATTCTTGGACATCAAAATTTATTAAGAAACTTATTTTTTCGAAACCTTACTTCTTTTGCTCATCAGAGAAGTGATAATCATCAGTGAGAATATGGATAAGGAGATTTTAGGATTGATCGAAATTTTAATTTCGTAGTACTTAGGAAAGTGCATATTAGAAAACCCTTGAGTATTTAGTATTTAGCGTTTTATTTGAGGTTTATAACTTAACATTTCACAGTATGAAGGCCGTACCCTGATATTTTTTTTGGAAAAGGGTAGGTTGATTGGTCTAGCATTTTTTAAAGTCAAACCCTTCTAATAGGACTGGAAAATTTATATCTCTATTCTTTTAGTTATATTATGTAAAAAATGTATTATAATTTATTTTTGGTAGTTACTAATTATTTAAAAAATGTTTTTTCATGTAACTGATTGACAACCAAGTCACATGCTTTGCGAAATTTCATATTGCTACACATTTTAGAAACCTTTATGTTTTATATAAAACCTGAAAATCTATGTTTAAGGACTTTGTGAGAAATAACACCACAATTCACGAATTGTGGTGTTATTTCCCAAAAAGTGTTTAAACATTGACAAACTATGCTACATCTGCCCTTCAGGACACAACTGAATATACATGTTTTCTTATTATCTCAATGGGTGTTGAAACGGTTTTGTTGATGTATTAAAAAATAAATAAAATCTTAATTTGTAAATGAGGTTAAAGTGTCACAAGCTGCAATTAATAGAGAAATATGTGCCTTCAAATTAAACAATATATCAAGTTCTGAAAAAAACCCAATGATTTTATGGTGTTCGGCAGCATCGTTGAAGAATCGTACTCTTCATAAGAGTAAACAAATGTACTATATTTATAGAAAGCATATTTGTTGTATTCTTTTTGTTTAAAGTAGTTTTATTGTCATTCACTAATACTTCTGTATATTGTTAAATACTGTAAATTATATAAAAATAAAAACTTGAATATTTATTTTGAAGTTTTTTAAAAACATTTAACGATACACATGCATACATTTTTATATCAAAATATTGTTTCAGTATTGTCTTAATAAAATGAATTTTCTTGTTGTTTTGTGTTTCACCATGTCTGAAAAGTTCCTCTTAGGACAATTTAAAAGTATAAGTTGTCAGGGAAATTATCGCTGGTATACCAGCAGGAGGTTCTGGTATCTTCATTGGCCTTGTTGAAGACATTTTATGATGGATTAGGTGGCAACTTTATTAGGATTTCGTACATTCAATATACGGAAACTCTTATAAAAACATTCCTGTCACATCACAGCCAATTTTCTCTATTGCACGGAAAAAGTTGGTATCAGTGTGGAGTTAGTTGACCCGATCAGGAGTGCATTTCGTAAATGCAGAGATTCTGATTTTAGGATTACTTTTGGGGGGAAATTTTACAAAAACTAAAATGTTTTCATGTTTGCAAACGCATCTTGTATAATGTCTCAAATGAAACGGTTCATTATGAGGAATACACATACATTTTTGTTTTTTAACAAAAATGTCGAAAAATTTACCCATTCCCACCTTTATTCCCGAAACTATAAGATCAAAAATTAAAAAAAAGAGATTTATTCCATCACTTAAACTCTACAGGAAAATAATTTAACGAAAAATTAAATATTATTTTTTTAAACGCATTATGTAATATATCAAATGAAAGGACGCATTATGGAGAATACAAATCTTTTATTTCATATTTTTTAAATAAATTTTCAAAAGATATTAGCAAAAATATTTAAAAAATTACGCATCCCCCATTATTTCTCAAACTATAAGACCTAAAATTTTGAAAAATGGGACTTATGGCGTCTTACTTGAACTTAACAGGAAAAATAAGAAGAAAACAGTACTTTTAATTTTGGGACCAAATTATAGAATTAAACGGAAAATAAAAAATTAATCTTTTTTTTAAGATCTTATAAATTCAAAATTGCGGTTGCAGTGGGATGTTTTCCTATAAATTAAATAATCTTATAAACTGACTTCAGATGACCGTTACCAACACTCTGTAAATACATCCATTCCTTATTGTTTGCGCCCTCTTCCCCATAATCAGTAAAGTATGCAAATTTTGTATCACTGCAAAATCAATGTAATTGTATTGACGTTGGTCGACCTTACCTGCAGCTCAGGTCATTTACGGATAAAAAGACCTTTTGGTGACAAAATAGTAGAACAAAACCGACATCAACGTGTTCTACTGATAAAACTTGACTAACTGACATAAAATTCGACATTTTTTATTGATGCGTTTTTGTTTATCAAAAAAACGAAAAAATCGGTAACAATTTAGATTTTTATCGTTTACACAAAATCCACCGATAAAACCGTGTTTGCTACTATGGGCAATGTTGAAGAGAAATGAAAAACCTATAAAATGAGCTACTATACGCTCAGTTTCGTTAAATGGTTTCTTGGATAATGGGACCTTTACCCGAAATTCAAAAAAAAAATTGCTTACATATTTTTTTATTTTATAGCTGAAACATTATTATTCATGTTCTAAAAATAAATACTGTAGCCCCGGTAGTTTTTGCAAAATTTCAGACAATCCTATGGAAAGCTTTTTTTTTTGAACGGCCATATTACCTCACCATTATGAATAAACCACCGTTGGAAAGTAGAAGAGTTAATCTAGAGACCCCTCATCTGACTTCCAAAATTTAAAGTATAAATACATATAAGTATTGAAAATATTTAGCCATTCCTTAAAAAAATATTTGGACAAGTCCATTCGAAAAATTGCAAGGGGGTGGTATATCCTTATAACTAATAATCTTAATGCAAATTTAAATTTTATGCTGACACATATTTATATTTCTTGCATAATATGTATTTATGTAATAAATTTAGCAAAATGGAATACCTAAACTCCATTTAGACAGACTGATGATAATGATGGAGCAATCATTTTTAATATTCTTATTTTAAATTCAAATAAACAAAAAATTTGCCTTCTCTATTCACTGATTTTTGAAAACATAATTAAATAATAGTAGGTTCCTTTGTTTACACTTCTAGTACATTTCATATTTTATTGTTATATAAAAATGAAAAGCTGATACCAATTGATAATAGTTAACAAAAGAAGACATAAGATGTGGTTTTTCAATTAGTTAACAATGCAATTTTTATGTTGTTCAATTCAGATTCCTGTTAATTTTTTCTTAATAAATACTAATTAGTGACAAGCCAAATTTCTTTAGATAAATAGGTAGGTATGTGTTGATCTTTTATTGAAACATTTACAAATGGAAAAATTGCTTGCAATAGCCTTCGCATTGAGCGTAATATTATAATTGCTTCGTCATTATCATCTGTGGCTAAATGGAGTGTAGGTATTCCATTTTACTAAATTTATTACATAAATCCATATTATGCAAGAAATATAAATATGTCGCTGCTTAAAATTAAAATTTGCTTTAAGATTATTTATTGTAAGAATATAGTACCACCCTTTAGCAATTTTTCGAATGGACTCGTCCAAATATTTTTTTACGGAATGGCCAAATATTTTCAATACTTATATGTATTTATACTTTAAATTTTGAAAAAGTGAGATGTAGGCTCTCTAGACCAACTCTTCTACTTTCCAACGGTGGTGTATTCATAATGATAGTCTTCCATAGGATTGACTGAAATTTTGCAAAAACTACCGGGGGTACAGTATTTTTAGAACATGAATTGGGTATGAGAAGATCTATCGCTTCAGTTAATAAGAATGTTTCAGCTATAAAATAAAAAAATATGTAAGCTATTATTTATTTTTTTGGAATTTCGGGTAAAGGTTCCATTATCTAAGAAACCAATTACCGAAGTTGAGCGTATAGTAACTCATTTTGAAGGTTTTTCATTTATCTTCAACATTGCCCATAGTAGCAAACACGGTTTTATGGGTGGATTTTGTGTAAAAGGTAAAAAACTAAATTGTTACCGATTTTTCGCTGTTTTTGTTAAAAACAAAAACGCATCGATAAAAAATATTGAATTTTATTTCAGTTAGTCAAGTTTTATCAGTGGCGGATTAAGTATTTTGCCGCCTTAGGCCCTGTCTGATTAGCCGCCCTAGGCCCTGTCTGATTAGCCGCCCTTTTTAAAGGATGAAATTTTATTTCTTTGAGACCGTTCATATTATTTAGATATAATATTTATTTCATAAAAGTATAATTGTTAAACAATACAAATAAATATTAACAACATAAATAACAGTAGGTTTTCTTAAACTATAATGTATAACTTAATTTTTAAATATCTTCTTTCTGGCTTTCGTCTGAGCAAAAAAAGTCAACAGTGCTTTGAAAATTCTTCAAAAAAACCTTTTCAATATTCAATTATTTCTGTTATAAAACATTATTTATCAGTATTGCACTCACAAATAAAAAAGTTAATCAGAAAATGAATGGCATTCTATTTCATAGAAATTTATATGTAAATTTATATAAAAAAAATCAGAATAAATCCTTAATGTATTGTCGTTATATTATATCAGATTTAAAATTTTGACATTCTGAAAAATTTGCCGCCCCCCACATTGTGCCGCCCGAGGCCCGGGCCTCACGGGCCTAGGCGGTAATCCATCACTGAGTTTTATCATTAGAACCCGTTGATGTCGGTTTTGTTCTAATCTTAATTATGTCACGTAATTTCGTAAATGACCTGAGCTACTGGTAATACCTATCAGCTTGCGTTGTGCGTAGAAAATTTTCAAATACACGGTGACAACTTTCAGTATCAACAGTTCCCGGACTATTACGTTGGGATTTTTTCTGAGGATATGGCAGTTAAGACACTTTGATGGTGTATTTTATAAATTAGCTATTTCGACGATTTCGCTGAAAAACTACAAGTTAGAAGTCATAGAAAAATATAAAAGATCCTCCTGTGTTCCTCTTTAATACAATGCAATTTAAAAAACTAAAAATTCGAAATTGCATACTTTTACTTTTTTCAAATTTAAATTTTCACCAGTACGTATGCACACTCCATTAAACGAAATAATTATTCAAATCGGTTCACAACCAGAGAAAAAAAAATCAGGTAACGTTATAAAAAAAACAGGTCGAATTGATAACCTTTTTGGAAGTCCGTTAAAAATTCAGTTCCATCACATAACATCAAATTAACAGGGTCATTATGAGAAACAAATATATTTGTAATAATTTCATTATAGATAATTTAAAAATATTGAACAAAATTTACTAAAATTAACCAATACTCTATAATATCCGATACTACTAAACTTAAAATTAAAAAAAAATATATTGATAAACAAAATCGTAAGGTTAATTTTGCCGAACAAATTGTAAAAAACTTCGAAAGTGGTCAGATGGAATTTCTAGTACGGGATTCTGAGGCGTATCTGATTAATGGTTTTCGTATGGTACTGCTTTCATTGCTTCTATTCAAAGTATTTTATGAAGTCCTTCACTGTGATGTCAGTGAATAAATTGTGGAGCCCATGAAATCTGTTAATGGAAGAAAAAATGTATTTTTATGATTTCTTGGGAATAACACGACAATTGCTGGAAAGTATATATATACATATATATATATATATATATATTTAAAATTCCCAAACTGTTCAGGAATAAGTTCGCGAACTTTTTTTCTTCATTCAGTTGTGTTCATTTGAGTATACAGACTTTCCAGCAATTGTGTTATTCTCAAATCATAAAAATACAACATAAAAAAAGAATGATTTAAAAAAGATTCATGAACATCAATTGAATGATGCCACAACTTTTCGCCAATAGGAGGCATGACAGCTTTATATAAATAATAAAGTTCTGAAGAAATCTAGAACTGTTACCAATTTAAAAATGCAAAAAAATTTCAAGAATCTTAGAAAAATATTTAGTGGGTAGTTGAAATACTTTATTTAACTTTAGTCATGTCAAAATGAGTACTGGATTAATGGAAACTCATTATGACAATTTTAACTGAAATTTCCACAATTTAAGTAAGGCGTCCAGAACTAAACTAACTACAGTATTCCAACAAATTCCTACATTTATATTCAACCTATGATATATATATATGAGGACGATTAGCAATGAATTCTTTAAGGATTAATTAGATGGAGATTTACTGTCGATAGAAGGATTATAGAGGGTAATTACGTCATTATTAAATGTTAAATAAATTTAATGAGTGTGAGTTATTCAAACCTTTTTTGGTTATTTAAGAATTTTGCAGAATTTTTAAGCTTATTAATTTCCAATGATTCTAAAAGGTTTAATTTTTTTCATAGTTTTCTGATTGTATTCATTCGAAAACTTTCGTTAAAGGTATGGTTTGATTTAGAAATAGACTCGGTGTGTTCATGGATGTTTCTTTACCCTCTCTATCGTTTATACCGATATAGACTTTTGGATATAAGTAACATGTTAATTTATGTACTCCCTATTTATATTCTCGCTCAATCTTCGATGTGTTATTAGGTATTATTAACTTTTCAGACTATTTGTTTTAAATTCAACGTTAATATTCCTAAAAATGAGACCAAAGTAAGAAAGACATTTTTACAAATCATTGGTAGTTTTGGTATTGCATAAACTACTCTTAACGGTGTTTTGGGGTTTAAGTATTTTGTCTATCAACTTAATTTATCGCTATCTGTTAAATTATATTTATTAACCGACTTTCAAAAAGCAGCAGGTTATCAATTCGTATGCAACTTTTTTTTATGTATGTGGGGCGATTATTCAAAAACTTATAACTGAAAATCATCCTTTTAACGAAAATTGCAATGTCAAAAAATGAAACCTTTTAGCATAATTAGAAATTAATAAGCTTAAAAATTCCGGCCGGCAAATGAGCCTTTTTCCTGGAAGTAGTGCTGCAAATTTCTTACGAGAGTGCAGTTGGCGGTAGGTGTAAACAATATGCCATCCCCATTTCGTACAATATTAAACTGTAGTATTTATAATTATTAAAGAAAGAAAAATATATTATTATAAGTAACCATATTACCAACAAAACATTGTAGTTTTGTGAAGTGTACTTCGTTTAATCAAAATCCAGAGAAAAACGAGTATTTTTATACTATTTGTAAAAGCATGCATTTAGTTAATAGTTGTAAATAGATATTCATCATCAAGGAGAATGTTTATTAAAAAGATAAAATAAATATACATGTTTTCAGTTTCTGCAACTATTAGAAAAGTTTGTTTTCTTATATTATTGCTATAAACTCCGTGGGTTCTAATACAATTTTAAAATACTGATATTTACTTTCACTTTCTAGAACTTTATTTACACTTAAAATTCAATATAACCGCTGATTTCGCAAAGAAGTTACCTCAAAATAATACCATCTAAGCTGAACTAAGTGATGAACTCTTTAATGCCTTATATTCACTCCACCAAATTTTCCCGTCATTCTGGATGGGTATTACATTTGTCCGCCCAGCATTCGAGATCAATAGTTTTTGCCCCATTCGAAGATTCCAGTCCTTTTTTTTATTATACTGGGGATTGATGTTTTATCGGAATGAATAATGTTTTCTCCAGTGGCCGCGAATAATTTTTTTAACAATATAACGTGAGATATGACAAGTAGGTATGTCTTTACATTATGACAGCTAATTTCTTTTATTTTGCATAACTTTGTGGAAGTAATGAAAAATTTCGCTTCGTTGGGTACCGATGGTGTTTGGCTGCTGCAAAAATCGTACTATCTAATGACGATAAAATTTTTATTAAAACTTAATTTTGGGAGGATACTCGATGAGTCAAATCTTGCTATCCTGCCGCGCGATAAAAGTTTTATCGAAAAATTTCACCAAACGCAGCCAATTGCCAAGCGCGAGTGTAAGTTATTAGTCTGAGCTTTCCGCAAATTATCAGGAGGACCGAAATTACTCAAATAATCATTGAAAGTAACTCCTGAATATAAAGCTAGGGGACTATTCCGGTACGGAAAATAACAGGATGCAAAAAATATGGTTTGCTAAAAAAAAACTTGTTAATTATTAAAAATTCACGCAACCATATTTCTCATTCACTAGGGTAAGGGACAAGTTCTGTAACTATGAACTAGTATCTGGCGGGAACATATAGCAATAAGTCAAGCTGAATTCGGATTTGACCACACTGTATGCTTTAACTTTTAATATTATTTTCATCGACATTAGCTAGCATCATTTTCGCAGTGTCAATAATTCGAAATAGCAGTGGTATTCAGCGAAGATAAATTTGTGTTTACACCTATTTTATTTTGCATATTAAGAGAAATTAACCATCGGGATGTTATTTTTTACAGATTTTATTGCAAAACCTCTCATTTTACTCAGAATTATTGAAGATTTCAGAATCTTATTTTTAACGCTATACAGAGTGACAAAAGAAAGTACCAGAATGTTTTAAGCTTTGCCAGAGTTTAGACATCTCCGGCCATTGTTGTTTTTATAACTAAAATTAAAAATTCGAAGTCAGCGCCTTGATACCATCAATTACCTCTTAACGGGCCCCTAGTCTGTCAATAATATTGCGGTATAATATTGTACAAGGATATTAAGTGTTGCACTAGACTGTGGGGTTTGATTGCATATAACCAGTCAGTTCTCAATTTTACCACCAAATATGCCAACTGATATCGAAGCAACTTGTCTTATCATCGCATTGTCTCTGAGCTTATTTAAATTTTCACAACTTTCCGAAAATGAACACTGCTGAAACTATTAAAAAATGTAACCCCAGTTACTCAGAAGAAAAATATTCAGTTGCGCTGTGCTATACGTGCATTTCAGCCTTTTTCGAACACTCTACGGTATTTAGCAACAGGAAATACATTTGTGAATCTAAAATTAAATACCTACTGTATCGCCACTGTTCATTGGAATAGTTGTTATGGAGACTTGCCACTTGACGCTGATGCTATAATCTTTGGACTTTATATCCCACAAGGCGAGCATATTTCTATAAACTTAAACTTCCACGGATTCTAAAATCAACCTTTATTCTTCATTTTTCGACTTCCGCACTCGGTGACTGACGTAGAAATACTCAATAATATTACGCAATATTAACCCCATACGGCATTTCTTTTTCGAATTGCATAATAAATATCAAACCCTTTTTGAACTGCTCAATATATTGCACAATGTTTCAATACTACCCACAAACTATCAATAATATTGCGCAATACGAAAAATTGTGCAAGATTATTGACAGTCTAGGTTTAGCCCACACATCATGAAATATTTGAAGAAATATTTCACTGAAACATTTCTGCAATATTCCTATGTCCACGACAAAACTTCTACTGAAATATTTCATGAAATCTTAGAGAAACATTTCGAGAAATATTACACCAATATTTCATGAAATATTTCAGGAGAATTTTAGTCTTGAATATAGTAATATTTTGGAAAAAATTTCAAAAGATACTTTAGACATCAAATGTTTTAGCAGCTTTTTAAAATGTTTGACTCTAATATTTTTGAAATATTCGTATGCTCACGACAAACAAATCTTTTAAAATATATCATCAAATATTACAGAATATTTCATGAAATATTTCAAAAGGTTTTTGTAGCGAAAATACGAAGATTTCTGAAATATTTTATGATACTTCAAAATAAACATGAAATATTATATAAATATTTTTAAATAGTTCACTAAAATACATTTAAACTATTTTTATATCTACAACAAAGGATCTTTTGAAATATATCATGAAATATGACACAAAGATTTCATAAAATATTACAGGAATATTTCATGAATTATTTCAAATGGGGTTTTGTCGCGGACATAGCAATATTGCTGAAATATTTCAAGAAATATTTTGAAATGTTTCAAATCAAACCAGAAATGTTGCATAAATATTTTAGAAATATTTCATGCTGTGTGGGAGGGGCCGCTTAAGGGACAAGTTCTGTAACTATGAACTGATATCTGGCGAGAACATCATAGCAATAAGTCAAACTGCACTCGGATTTGACTCACCCTGTATCCTTTAACTAAAATTTTAACCCCTCAGTTTACTCAGAATTATTGAAGATTTCAGAATTTTATTTTTAAGGCTATACAGAGTATATTTAAATTTTCTTGGGAATAACACCACAATTGAATTAAAAAAGCTGCATATTGAAAGAAATTACCAAACGTTTCAAAGTCGATTCTGACTTCGTTGTCAATGGCGTTAAAATATATAAAATATTTTCTTTCAATATACAGCTTTTTTAATTAAATTGTGGTGTTTTTCCCAAGAAAACTTAAATATAATCAAGAACATGCCACAAATAGCATTTAGAAGACAGCTATATGGAGTGATCAAAGAATGTACCAGAATATTTTAAGCTTTGTCAAAATTTAGAAACCTATATTTTCATTTTATAACTCAATTTAAAAATTCGAAGTCGGAGCCTCGATACCATTAATTGCCTTTTAAACAACCCAAATTTAATTAAAATTGGTCCATAAATAAAAAACATGAAAATAAAATTCCGTATTTTTTCGTAACCCTATATTGTAGAATGCTTTTGCCGGATATTTTGTGACATCAAATACTATTTTGTTTCTCAAGCCGTTTCCGATAAGTGGTAGCTAATGTGCTATAGCTATAAAAATGAAATAAATGGTTGATTTTGTTGCTTGAAAACGGCATAAAATATTAATGGTTAAAATTGTTAGAGATATAGTAAAATGCGTTTGCAGAGTATTTTGTTATTAATTTGTGGCTAATTTGTGATGTCAAACGCGATTTTGTTGCTTAAGCGGTTTCCGAAAAATCGTGACTAATGTATATTAGCCATGTGGTATTTAAGAAATGAAAATAGTTTTAAAAATGAAATAGACAAAGCGTCCCGTTGGACCCCATAAATAAATTTGTTAAGTACATTTACGTTCTTGATGCTCAAGCTATTTCCGAGAAACGGTAGCTAATTTTGCTTCAGTCTTAAGCTACACCTGGCCATCTAAAAAAAACACACCGAATCGATGACCTCGACTTTTTTGAAAGCGGGTTGAAAAATAGAAATAACTATCAAAATGAAATAAACAGTATTGATTTGGATGATAATGTGTTGTTTGAAAATGTTCCAATACCATTTCCAAAAGCCCGCGTCTTCTATTGGGACTTCTAAATGTTCACAATCGTTAAACCAAATTAACCAATCGGGTATTTACTTGTTAACTTTTATTGCTTGAATAATACTATTTCTTATTTCAGAGATGCTTCTCTCAAGCCCCAGCCACAACAAAACATTATTTAGTCTGAAGTTGGTAGACAATCTAACTCGTTCCTCGAAGTTTCCTTGGACTTCCATCGTCTTGAAGCAGTTCAACAACGTTTCGCCATCAGGTGAATGATAGGAAATTCAGAGTATCGGTTATGTATTTATATTATACCCTTAACCGGTCATGCGTCGCCGGTCCTGGGGGTTGGTTGCTGGTGATGCGTAGCGGCAGATGCCGAAGAAGAGCTCTCCAAATATTTTTAATTTGGACGCTGGGCTCGCTAATTATATTGTCGTTCGAGACTATATATGATGTCTCTATGAATTTTCTTTTATACCAATGCTCTTCCTTGTGAATTGCTCTAGCCTGGTCCCAGTTGATATTATGGTGGTCGGTCCATGCGTGATTAGCTAGCCCAGACTTCGTTACCTCTGCCCTTTGAGTAGCTGTGCGGTATTCCTTAATCCTGGTGTCCGCGGTTGCTTTGTCTCTCCAATGTAAAGATTGCCACATTCACACAGTATGCTGTATATAAAGTTATTTGGTATTGCTGGTGCGTCGGGCCTCGTTCTTGTTATCATGCTCCTCAAGGTGTCGTTGTTTTTGAAGATCATTCTGATTCCATAGCTGTGTGTAATTCCTCTAAGTTTCTCTGACAGACAGTAATAGTTAGAGTTGCTACTGTGGGGTCCTCTTCCTGCCTAGGTGGTTTGTCCAGCTCTTTAAACGCCTTGGTAATGATTGTTTCCGGATATCCATTCGCCAAAAGGTCTTCACTAAGTTTTAGTTGTTCTTCTTTGAGGGCTTCTAGTGTGCTGCATATATTTTTGACTCTACGGATTAGTGTTTTGATGATGCCAGTTTTCATTGCTGATGGGTGGTTGGAATTTTAGTGAAGGTATAGTCCTGTATGAGTAGCCTTCCTGTAGACTGTTGTTTGGATTCCGGTCCTAGTCCTTTGGCACCCACTCTCTTCCATCTCCATAGTGAATCTAATGGATGGTTGGAATTGGTTCAGGTGCTCCAGGAATGCCTGTAGTTCTTCTCTCCATGTTGCCAAATAATAAAGGTGTTATCGACATACCTCAACCATAGCTTAGGCTGCTTCTCAAAACTCCTCAGTGCATGTCCTTCTAACCATTCCATGTAGATTTTGGCGATTGTTGGTGATAACGGGGAACCCATAGGCAATCCATCTTCTTGCATGAAGAACCGGTCCTTCTCCTGAAGGTAGCAGTTCTTAAAGCAACATTCAAGCAAGTCCATGATTGAGTCTATTGACAGCTCCGCCCTCTCCATCAGGGATCCGTCTTCAGTAAGTTTCTCTCTCACTATGTTGAGAGATTCGTCTAGTGGTACGTTCGTGAAAAGGTTTTCAACGTCGAAACTTACTAAGCGATGTTCTGGCCCAAGTTCCATGGATCCGATGATTTCGACAAAGTGCTTTGAGTCCTTGACGTGCGATGATGTTTTGCCCTCCAAAGGTTGGATGATTGGTAGAAGGAATTTCGACAGTGCTGCTGTTGGTGAGTTGCGCGAACTTGTAATCGGTCTGAGAGGTACTCCAGCCTTGTGTATCTTGGGTAGTCCATAAAGATGTGGTGGTTTGCTGTGATGTGGCGTCAAGTCCAAGGAAACTGAAACAGAAAAGTTACTTAAACCAAAACGAGGATTGTACTTAAAAAAAATATGCGCTCAGAAATGCTGAGAAGTATTAAGCTAAGTAATCGAAATTTTGATATTAAATACCTAAAGTTCTTAGGATCACATACTGATATGTAGTTTTCTCTCCTGGAAGAGTCACCTGGAATACGTGGGGCAATAATTTATATTTAAAAAAAAACCGACTTCAGCTGACTTAAAATAAAAGCCGTTTAGAAACCGTTTGCAATTACTCACTATTTTCAGACATTTTTCAGTTTTTATCTGATTCAAGGTAAATTCTGTTAAATATTTTAGCGAATTTTTATCTTTCTCTCTCTTTCCCCGTCTCTAATTTGTATTCTTTTTCTATATTTTCCAAATATATTTTTTATTTGTTTTATTATTTGGACCACATTCTAGTCTAGTGTAACTCTAATTCTCTCAATATTGCATCCACACTGTATATGCTTCTGTGTATTGGTCACCCCTATATAACTTATTTGTCTATCATTTTCTAAAGCACCCTGACCAACTACAATTTAACTCCACAATATTGCAACGGGCCTAATATGTTTAAAACCACCTTGTATAAAAGTATAAATTCTCTCCACACTATTGACTTTTTCTATTTTTCTATTGTTTAAATTATTCCTGTATACCTATGATTTTACTTCGCCTCTTATGTCTATTATTCCTTTTATGCAACTGCTCATGGTCTATCCTATATAACAAAATTCACATTTTTGAACCACATATGGCTCTACCATTTTTTCAACCACTCGGTATATGCAACTGCTTCTAATTTTTTTTAACCCATGTCTATAATTATATTATACTCCGTCCTATAATTCAAATATCCTAACTGCTTATGCTTATATAACACATTTTTGATACACCCTGAATAACAATCCTTACTTCAAACACCTTGTATAAGCAACTACTTATGTTTCACACTATATAACTTTCTTATCCGCCCTATATAACTGTAATTCAACTCCATCTTATATTTCAACTATCCTATATATTCAATTGTTTCTATTATTTTTTAAGCCTTCTGTATAACTGTAATTATACTCCCTCCTATACTCTTATTTCAACCACCTAATGCAAAAGAAAGCACTTAGAACTAGGGTAAACTTGAGAGTTAGAATGTTTTTCCAAATAAAGTTTAGGTAAAGCAATATTTTAACAGTAAGAAAGTAAGAAATGTTCAGCTAATTTACCTGAGTCACAGACATCTAGTATTTTGTAATTATATAAGGATCTATTAAAAACTAGCGATTTAAGAACGAAGCAATAGACTTGAAGCCATACTCAATGGCAGAATATTGTGGCATGTATCCATAATTTATAATTAGATTCTTAACTTAAGCTTCTTAACAGAGACCCAAACTTACATATATGAAAATAGATGACTATGGTAAAGAAATTTAAAAATTCTTCAAATACATACCTACAACTTAGTTTGCTGTATAAGAAACAAGGACCAGTTTATATATTAAAATCAATAAATGATCGTAAATAAACAAATACAACATCCAATTAATATACAAATAACTGCACAAATTTTACTTTTCGTTCTAATAAACATTGTAATGTTTTGTTTGCGATATTTTAAATTAGAGACTTGACGTACGTCACAACAGCACAAAAAAGAAAAAGGGCAAGTTTATGGATGGTAGAGACAAGGATGACAAACTTACATGGAGATTAAAAATTAAAATGTGAAAGTTTCCAGCTAAAAGCACGAGTTCAAGAAGTGACCAGAATCACGGTGGTGTAGAAAGAGCGTATAAACTATATATTTTTTCCCTAAATATATAGGAGATATTCTAAAAACTTTTGACGTGCTACTTAAAATCAATCCTCTTGCTTCAGCAGCGTCGACCTAATTTAATACATTTTGACCGACACTTTTTTTAATATTTATTGGATTAAAACCATATTACAATATTTACATACCATATACAACAACAGCTATTAAATAGTATCTACTTAAATAATACCCCCCTAATTTAATATCTTATAATTAAAGTGATCTCGTTATTTATTGCCAGGATATTAAATAGTTGAAGTATGTTTGAAATATTATAATTCAACAATTTTTATATTTTAATTAAAAATTAACTTGCAGGTCATATATTCCTTTGCAGATATATTTAATTTAAGAATTAAATTACACATTAGAATTAATACGTGCATCGTAAGACAATAGTGGCAATTATTTTAATTCTTCTAACATTTATATCGATTACTAAGAATGACATAAAATAAGAGAAACATAGACAGGGAGATAACGAGAGGCAGGAAGTAAATTTCGTAAGAACCTTCCGCTTTCATCGTTCAGTCTGAAATGACTGCCGACCTTTAAATATATATATATATATATATATATATATATATATATGAACTAAGCTAGGTTCCGGGTGAGAACCGCGTCTGAATTTATTGAATACTCGACGTTTCGACTCCTGCTTCGGAGCCATTAGGAGTCGAAACGTCGAGTATTCAATAAATTCAGACGCGGTTCTCACCCGGAACCTAGCTTAGTTCATAATAATGACCGCGGAAGCCTCTCAGAACATATATATATATATATATATATATATATATATATATATATATATTTGTTTCATTTGTAATTTAGCAGGCAACAAATGCAGACACTCTTTACATTAATTTTATACTTACTAGTGGTCGCCCAGTGGTCGAAATACCCAGGGGACCCTATTTCAGGAAATTGTAAAAAGTATATTTTTATAAGAAACAGAGTTGTGGAGAAATCGGAGAAGTGGATGTAATGACCAAAATTGTTCACTCATATTGACAAATCTATTGAAATAAAAAGAAAATAAAAATGTAATTAAATAGGTAGGTATCGGTATTCGAAATATTTTTTACAAATGAATGACCCCTCCAATTTTTGGCTGGAACCGCTTCTGGCAAAATATTCTATATAAGAATTGGAAGATTGTTCTTTGCAACCTAAAAGTTTTCGTCATTTGCGGTTTCAATCAAGTTCGGGAATATTAAAGTAAAGAGAGGACCAACAACCCTAGGAGAACTTAAATAAATATTTAATACATTCTCTGTCTGACAATTTTTTACACAAAACCTTCGGGAAGGTTGTAATAATCATATATTAATCAAATAATTAAATTCACATTAAAAACACAATATTTAATATGAAAGTTACTGCAACGCGTCGGAAAAATCAATACTGATCTACTACATTGACTATTTTACCACTAAACAATAACAACGCTTGCATGCCACTTCCAGAAGTACATGCTCTAAGAATATATCTAACGATCGCTCTCTTCATATATAACTACTCAATGTTTTGAGTTTTGATTGTCTGGCGGCCCCACAGATCAAATAGATCACTGTCAGTTGTTTGGCGTTGACCGTATGGACGTAAATAATGAATTTTTATTATATTTTATTTAATGAATGAACCAATATAATAAATTAATATTAGCATTCTGCACTGAAGGTCCTCAGTAGCTACTATACAAAACAAAAATCAAGAAAATCGGTTGGAGACAGAGGAGAAAATGGTACCTAATCGCTTTGTCTTTGCCTATTTATATATAGATTATTGCATGTATTATTCAGTCTACGTTCCTATTTCTTAGAATTAACACGTAAGATAATAGAGAAAAAAGAAAATCTGTGAGTTAGAGTTATGCCAAAAGTTATATAACACTTATAAAGTGTGTTATCTAGAAGAAAAAAAAAACAAAGAATTTATACCCAAAATGAAATGTCAAGCTTGAGAGCTACTATGAAACTGACTGTTGTTCGCAAGTAAATGACAGTGAGATATTAACAAACGACATCGAGGGTATGCAAAAGTGAGATAGACCAAACAAAAAAAGACGAACAAGATGAAAATATAGATACAAGGTTTTAAGAAAGTTAAACAACAGTTAAAGTAGAGATATTTTCTTCTAAATCAATAGTATGACTAGGCGACTGACAAAAAAAAACAAACAACCTTATACTAAATCTTGGGATCATGCTACAGTGCAATGTTTAAATGATTTAAGTAACTCTTACAAAAAAAGACCGAGTCACTTGGTAAGGAAGAAAGTGATCTTCTTTTTTTTTGAAGAATTTGCTACCAGATATGAAGAAATTGAACGATGTGAAAAAAGGCGGTATAAACAAAAAATGTTGGGTCTTTATGATGAGATTATAAATGAACAATATGTAGGAATTCCAGTTTGATATTCAATATCCTATTCTACAATATCTTTCGCAACTTATTTGATTGAAAACCAACAAGAGAATCTGTCATATAATTCTCTTGAGTCTACAGCTGTTTATATTGACAGTGATGATGAATAAATTGTTTTCATTATGAATAAAAATTAATTTTAACTTACCGTAATGTTATTAATACCTTTTCTTCAACACTAAAACACATTCTGAAGTTAGTATCTTTCTTCTTAAAAACTGGGACCAACAATAGAACATAATGTTGTAAATGCTTCTATACTCATTCTATAAGATGATTTAATAATTTAATATTTATATCATTGTACGGTTGTACCCAGTAACGTCGTTTTCTTTTTGTCTCTACTACTGCAGCGACTCTGCAACTATATTTTCGTTTGTTTGATTAGTATGTTAGAAAGAAATAGTTTCACTTTTCGTAATTTATTATTTCCCGTTTCATGTTTTATATTTCACGTACGTTTCTTTGAAGTGCGGCTTGTCTAAAAAGTTTCAGCTTCTATCATTCGGTCTGAAATGACTACCAATCTTTTTTTGTTTTCATTTTGTTTAAGGGTTACTGTATTCTGTACATTAATCGTTCCTCAAAACAAAGCCTATACTCATTTATAATTTACCTCGATTATCACAAGAAATGGTACAGAACTCTTAGTAACCGTTTATAACTCGCACTTAACCTAATTATTATTTATTTAAAGTTGATTTATTTTTCAAAATAATTATTCACACTTTATTTACAAATATTTGTAAATGTATAAATTCCAATGTCCAAAGCTTCTCTATAGCCTTTTGATTGCCATTATTTCAACCTGTAGCTGCAGCAAAAGCACACTCGATTCATTAGAAGTAACGCAACACATAGTAATGAGTCCCAACTTAACTTTCGAGTTCTATTCCCGTAGTAGATGAAGTGAACAACTGATATAATAACGATGTGAGAATACCTACCCGCGTTTCCAATTTCGTAGTCAACAAATTCGAATCGAGATTTTCTCTAATTTCCCAGGAGTCATAAAGTTTAATGCGACGAACAAATCATTTCGAATTCTGAATGAGAATCGGAATCATGATGATGAGTATAGTGCTAGTGAATTACAACTGTCAGAATTAGCTTTCTTTTGGTTCACAGCAAAAAAAGTTGTGCAGAAAATAAAGAAGGATTTGGAAATTACTTTGAGTACGAATGTCACATGATTGTATACATTCCAGGTGGGCGAAATATTTGTTAGAGAGTAATAGATGTAAATTCCAAATATTTGTTGAAGATATGGGTCGATTCAAGGAGGAAGGCGAGGTAATTAACTAAAAAGGAGGAGGTTATCAATTCGTCTACAACTTTTTTTTAATGTATGACGAGCGATTATTCAAAAACGGCTCGGGCAATTCTGATGATTTAAACTACATTATATTAAGGAACATTACGAAAAGGTCCCATATTATTGTCTATAACATGAGATTTACGGTTTTCTAGAAAATCAGAAAAAAAGTAAATAAGCGACTAGATTTCGGCGATTTTCAATGAATCTTCACTGTTTTCTCTAAAACTGCTCACGCAATTTGAATATTATAAATTGTATTATTTGATTTTTTGAAGTCAGTTTATTTTAGAGACAAAGTTAAGTTACAGTCGCGTGAAATTGCAGAAAATATTCCATTAGCTTACTAAAACGAAAATTTGTTATTCCGGCGATCTCTTCTGTGTGGAATACGGTTGAAGGTGTGTGTGTGCGTGCCTGTAATATTAGGTGGTACATAAGCAGTTGTATACATAGGATGGTTGAAATATAAGTTGAAATTGTATTACCTATACAGGGTGGTTCTCACAATATTGTATTGGGTAACACATAAGTAGTTGCGTATACAAGGTGGTTGAAATAAGAGTGGAGCAAAACCATAGTTATACAGAGTGGATATTTGCGTTATAGAACGGAGAATAATTACAATTATACAAAAGGCTTTATATAGTATACAGGATGGTTGAAATATAATGGGGAGTATAATTACAGTTATACAGGGCGGTTTAAATAAGTTATATAGTTTGGAACATAAGTAGTTGCTTAGACAAGGTGTTTGAAGTAAGGATGGGATCAAAATATTGTTATTGAGGGTGTATCAAAAATTTGTTATATAAGCATAAGCAGTTAGGATATTTGAATTATAGGACGTAGGACGGGGTATAATTATAGACATGGATTAAAAAATTTTTAGAAGCAGTTGCATATACCGGGTGATTGAAATATGGTAGAGTAAATTTATAGTCATAAAATGAGGTTTAAAAAGGTGAATTTTGTTATATAAGGTAGACCATGACCAGTTGCATAATTGGAATACTAGACATATGGTGCGAAGTAAAATCATTTGTATACCGGAATAATTTAAACAATTGAAAAATAGAAAGAGTCAATAGTGTGGAGGGGATTTGTACTTATACAGGGTGGTTTTAAAGATATCAGGACCGTTGTACTATTGTGTTGAGTTAAATTATAGTTGTATAGGGTGATTCAGCTGCCTGGATCCGAAGAGGGAGTTGCTCATTCTTGTTATCTGTAACACATTCGTATTTTAAATTTGTAATTGAAATAAACGATCAAATTCATAATGGGGACGGGAAATTGAAAAAACGTGGTTATCTTGATAAGGTAGATCAATTAACACCCTAACTATAAGTATACATTCGAGACACTGAAAAGTGTATTGACGAGTGCCCCCGTCTTAAGCTATCCTTTGCCAGATGGGAACTACGATTTGGATACCGACGCAAGCAATGTCGGGATTGGTGCGGTGCTTTCGCAGATCCAAGACGGCCAGGAGAAAGTCATCGACTATCTCAGCAAGACCCTGAGCAAGCCTGAACGGAATTACTGCGTTACTCGCAGGGAACTCTTGGCTGTGGTAAAGGGGGTAGAACATGTCTACAAGTATCTCTATAGTAAAAGATTCCTCTTGAGGACTGATCATGCAGCACTGAAGTGGCTCTTGCAGTTTAACAACCCTGAAGGGCAAGTGGCCAGGTGGATTGAGCGGTTGCAAGAAGTCGACTTCGAGACTGAACACCGAACTGGAACAAGCCATAAGAATGCTGATGCTCTATCGAGGAGACCATGCCCTGATGATTGCAAATATTGTCAGCGAGCTGAAGAAACAGGGGCTGTTCTCTGTAGAACTACCGTCATCGATGGCCATTGGCAATCTGAGGAGATCCAGAAAGACCAGAAAATGGATCCGGAGTTAAAAGAAGTTATCCGGTGGAAGGAAGAAAACCGGAAACCTATGTGACAGGAGATTTCCCGTTTCTTGCCCACCATTGAGTCATACTGGGCTCAGTAGAACTCCCTCATCCTAGAGAATGGACTTCTGAAGCGCGTCCTGGAGACCCCAGAGGAAGGCAAGGACAGAAAGCAGATTGTAGTCCCTAAAAATAGGAGACCAGAGTTTTTGCGAGAACTACATGACGGTACAACCGGAGGACATCTGGGAGTGAGAGAACGCTGGGGAAGTTGAGAGAACGCTTCTAATGGGTGAACTGCCAAGCAGATGTTAAGGATTGATGCCGAAAATGTACAGTTTGTGTATCAAGTAATGGGCCGCAGAAGCGAGCAAAAGCCCCCATGAGGCAATATAATGTGGGCAGTCCATTTGAAAGAGTAGCCATTGATGTTGCCGGACCATTTTCAGAATCTGACTCCGGAAATAAGTACATTGTACTGGTCATGGACTATTTCAGTAAATGGGCAGATGCTTATGCCTTGCCGAATCAAGAAGCCTTGATCGTTGCTGATGTTCTTGTCAAGGATCAGTCGTTTTGGTATTTCCTTGGAGTTGCACTTAGACCAAGGCAGAAATTTTGAATCTACCCTTTTCCAAGATATCTGCAAACTTCTGAAGATCAATAAAACACGGACGACAGCATTACACCCGCAGTCCGATGGAATGGTAGAACGGCTGAATAGAACCATTAATCGCCATTTGTCAAAGGTAGTCTCTGACCACCAAAGAGACTGGGAGCAGTATCTTCACTTGTTTCTAATGGAATATCGTTCATTTGTGCACGAGTCCACGGGTCAGACCCCGGCAAGCGTTATTATGGGACGAGAATTAAGACTACCATGCGATTTGAAGTTTGAATATCGCCCAGGAGAAGAGACCGCAGGTGAAGACTATGTCAGCCAGCTACGTCAAAAGATGAACGACATCCACCAACGAGTCCGGTTAAATATCGAGAATGCTAGTGCCTGAATGAAATAAGCCTATGACATCAGAGCCGAGGGCGGGGAATTCCAAGCTGATGATCTTATTTGGTTGTATAACCCGCAACGTCGTCGTGAATATTCGCCTAAGCTACAGAGATCTTGGGAGGGGCCGTACCAAATTGTGAAGAAAATCAAAGATGTTGTCTACAGAATAAATAAGTTACCTCGAGGAAAACCAAAGGTGTTACATTTCAACAGGTTAGCCCCTTATGCCTGAAGTCATGACAGCGAAGTTGACCAAGCCCAAGTCCGCAGCATCCAACCACCCGATGACGCGATGATCTTCGAACAGTTTATGGCACTGTACTCTGATGGGCAGAAAGTGCAGCACGACGTAACAAGAAAGGAACCCCGAGACCTGTTTGAGGTGCCTATAGAATATGCCCTGACTCATTGTGTGGCTCGAGCTCTCCGGATGTTCAGAGGGATAGCCAAGGTGTTTGCCAAAAAGTACGGCCAGTTCCTGAAGCTACGGGAGCAAAATCCAGTGGTAGGGAAGGTCCTTCATCTCGAAAATAAACAACCAGTGGGTACTTTAGTAACGAAAACCTTTAAGTTTTTAAGTGATAAAACACCTAACAACCGTTAAAATTTGTATATTGAAATGCTTTTTTCACTGGTAGATTGAATCCTAATAATTTCAAATTGGGTGGTCGTCTTCTCGGACGACGGACGTGTGTGTGTGTGTGTGTGTGTGTGTGTGTGTGTGTGTGTGTGTGTGTGTGTGTGTTAAAAAATGGTGCTCGCGATACGTGTTTTATGTAATTAGAAGGTTTTAAAGTATCCCCGGATTATACCTGGCATCTCGCGGACGATGGACGTGTGTACCGCCAGCTTTACAGTTTATTACGCATTTGCAAAAATGTGCAGTGTGTAAATATTAGACGTTTTCTGTATAATTCGGGCACATTTTCTTAGCACATTACAAACTAGTCGGCGTCTGAAAGAGTAACATATATGCAGTTCCTCGTTTCAACCGATAAGGACACAAGAGACAGTTTTTCCGCTTTTCGGGGTTTTCTCATTTTCTTGCTCTACATCTTGCCGTTAGTAATAGGGACCGCTAATACGACCTGATTTCGAAGTACTTGGCCTATATAAATTTATAGCTATTTATACGTCTGAGAGACGGCCTGACGTGTTCGACACCCCTTTGACGCCAATCCAACACAATCTAGGCGAGGGTGCTTAATATGTACTTTTGATAAATTACTTAGAGTGGGTAGGTTGCACAAACACTGTGGATTGAAAAACCAGCTGATTCGAAATGCCGTCTGTGAGACGTGTGGTAAGTAGTTAACGGTTAAATCGACATGTTCGTTTATGTGCCCAAGCAAGATGAAGGTCGTCAGTTTGAGCACTTGTTTCATTATTTTTTTAATGCATATTTTATTATTAATATTGTTCTTAATGTTCGACCAAAAGTTTAAATAATGTTCTATGCGGCTAAGTACTGTCATGTCTATAAAACTAAACTCTTCCGTGCAGTCAAGGTGATTTTTTTTATCTGAATATCTGAATATTTGTACTTTTAAGGAAGCAAATTATAACAAGTCTATTGTTATAAAATTAATTTAACGCCGCCAAAAAAATACGAAATCTTCTAAATTAATCGTTCCGATAAGAACATTGCGAAAACGAAATAATTTATATTTAAAAAAGAACCGACTTCAGCTGACTTAAAATAAAAACCGTTTAGAAACCATATACAATCAATCCTATTTTCAGACATATTTTCTTTTTTATCTGATTTAAGGTACAATTCAATTGAAAATTTTAACGTATTCTTATCTCTCGCTTTTTGTGCCTCTTTCTTTCTCCCTCTCTAATTTTTATTCTTTTTTCTATATTTCCCAAATAATTTTTTTATTTGTTTTATTATTTGGACCACTTTCTATATTGCATCCACACTGTATATGCTTCTGTGAATTGCTCACCCCTATATAACTTATTGCTCTGTCATTTTCTGAATCACCCTGTACAACTATAATTCAACTCAGCACAATATTACAGTGGTCCTGATATCTTTAAAACCACTCTGTATAAGTATAAATCCTCTCCACACTATTGACTCTTTCTATTTTTCTATTGTTTAAATTATTCCTGTATACCTATGATTTTACTTCGACCCATATGTCTAGTATTCTATTTATGCAACTGCTCATGGTCTACTCTATATAACAAAATTCACCTTTTGAACCACATTTTATGTATATAATTTTACTCTACCATTTATTTTAACCACCCGGTATATGCAACTGCTTCTAAAATTTTTTGAAACCATGTCTATAATTATACCCCATCCTACCTCCTATAATTCAAATATCCTAACTGCTTATGCTTATAAAAAAAAAATTTGATACACCCTGAATAACAATAATTTTACCCCACCCTTATTCCAAAAACCTTGTCTAAGCAACTATTTATGTTCCAAACTATATAACTTTCTTAAACAGCCCTGTGTAACTGTAATTATACTCCACCTTATATTTCAACAATCCTGTATACTCTACTGCTTCTGACAATTTTTAAAATCTTTTGTATGACTGTAATTATTCTCCCTTCAATAACGCAAATATTCACTCTGTATACCAGTAGTTTTGCTCACTCTTATTTCAACCACCTTGTATACGCAACTACTTATGTGCTACCCAATACAATATTTTTGTACACGGTATAACTAATTCAATTCCAACTTATATTTCAGCCATCCTTTGTATACAACTGCTTATTTACCACCTAATATTACATGCACGTACGCACACACCTTCAACCGTATTTCACACAGAAGAGATCGCCGGAATAACAAATTTTCGTTTTAATAAGCTAATGGAATATTTTTTGCAATTTCAGGCGACTGTAACTTAACTTCGTCTCTAAAATAAACTGACTTCAAAAGCATCAAAATGAAAATCATTACAAACACCCTGTACGACATATTTTCATGGCATATCTTGACATTTAAACTAGATATTTATGATGAAAATTTGACATTTACCATGATGTTTACAGTTTTTTTGCATATCTTTGTATAATACAATTTATAATATAGAGAAAAGAGTGAAGATTCATTCAAAATCGCTGAAATCTAGTCCCTTATTTACTTGTTCTGATTATCTAAACCGTAAATCTCATGTTATGGACAATTATATGGGACCTCTCTGGAATGTTCCTTACTATAATGTAGTGTCAATCATCAAAATTGCCCAAGCCGTTTTTAAATAATCGCTCATCATACATAAAAAAAAGTTGTAGACGAATTGATAACTTCCTCCTTTTTGGAAGTCGGTTAAGAACGGCTGTATATAGAAACTATCAACAACAGTAGTACCCGAAATTTCGATGTCTGCAAAAACTCGGAGGTTGTAGTGATTCCGATTTCGAATACAAACTAAACTTGCACCCGAAAAGAATTCTTCGGACGATTGAATTTTATATATAACGGCGACCACTTCATACGAAGCAGTTTGGTTCTGAAGCAGCGCGTACGATACTAGCTGGAAGTATTAATCATTGTGTTATTGTAAGAGAGTTTATTTGTTTATTTTGATAAAAATAAAGATGTAAAAGTGAATATTTGTGAATTTTGAACCCACAGAATCATTTCAATATCAGTGACACCAAATTGAAAAGCGCAATATTTTCTTGTGGAGAAATCTAATGTGGCGTCCATAAGTGGTAAAACAGTTCATAATGGTAGCTGAAAAACTAAACCTGGGCTGGGATATTTGAAAAGGTCATCGTACAGTTGAAAATATCTCTTTGGTTTTGCCTTTGCTCATCAAATAAAGTTACAAAAAAATAAAAACAAAATCTTCAATTTTTTTTCGATATCTTGAATTCTTCAATTCCAATCAGCCTTTGTTAGCAAAGAAAGGTTTTGTAAAGTGCTTATATGATCGATCAAAAACCATATTTTCATCAATTGAATAATTTAACGAAGTAAACACTATTCGAGAGTATTTAATATAAAATCAATATCTGAACGGATTTATAAATAAAACTGTCACATAAATAAAGCATAGGTCGATGCAACAGAGCACCAACAACCAAAACATTGGACTAGGAATTAAATAGGTACGAACTGTTTTGGATATGATACATCTAAAGCGGCAGGTTAGACCTGCTGTTTGTGTTGCGACATTTTCCAAAGAGCTTCTAACTGCGATCCTCTTCGCACACTGCTCGGCCATCCTGTATCTCTCACCTAAGCACTCTTATTCATTTCTTATTCATTTAATAATTCGTTGGTTGTAAAAGTTGGTTAGAACAGTTTTAAAACCTGCAGGTTGCTGGTATAATGTTGTCTCATAGGTAGATTTAGTTTTAGTTAGTTCTTTTCTAACCATTTTTTTTCTTTTTTCATAATAGAAGATAGACAAATCATTCGATTTCTGACTTATTATAAACATTTACTATCAGTTTTACATCAGTAATATTTTTGACATTTGGTTATTTTGATTTTGATATATTCGATAGTTTTATTAATTTTCACATTTTTTTAAATTTTTGACATTTTTGCCTGTTTTTTGAAGTATCTGAAATTTTTGACATTTTATACATTTTTGAAATTATACTTTTTGAAATTATTCACTTTTTCGACATTTTTGACATCTTAAACGTTTTGATATTTTTGGCGATTTTCAGATATTAGATGGGTACTAACTACGAACTTTTTTTTCTCTATTTTGCCTTCGTAATTATATATTTTACTGCTGCAAAAAGTTCCTTTTTAACCAACTTCCAAAAAGGAGGAGGTTATCAATTCGTCGGTACTTTTTTTTATGTATGCTTAGTGATTATTCAAAAACGGCTTCCAAAATTTTGTAGATTTAAACGGCATTCTATTAAGGAATATTACAGAAATATACCATATAATTTTCTATAACGTGAGATTTACGGTTTCCCAAAAAATCAGAAAAAACAGTAATTAAGGGACTACACTTTAGTGAATTTCTATGAATCTACACTGTTTTCTCTAAAACGGCGCAACCAATTTGAACATTTTGAACTGTATTCTACAATGAGATGGTTCAGTTTGATTTCCTATAATTTTTTATAACGTAAAACATTTTTCTGAAAATCGTAATAAATAAAATATGTACAAAAAACGGTAAACAATAATATAAATGTTAAATTTTCATCAATAAATATCTAGCTTAAATGTCAAGATATACCATGAAAGTAGAACGTACAGGGTGTTTGTAACGGTATTTATTTTATAAGGCTTGCAGTCCCGTGAAATGTGAAATGGCACAAAATATTCCATTAGTGTATCGAAAAGAAATTTTTTTTAGGTGAACCATCTTTTCTTTTTTGTACGGTATAAAGTGGTAGGTGCGTGTGCATCGAAATTCAAGCAGCAAGCAATGTGCGCAGTTGAAATATGGGGCGTAGTAATTCTTACAAATAAATGTGATATTGAGTAGTACATAAGCAATTCCTTATATAGAATGGTTGAAATATAAGGTGTAATAGAATTACAGTTCTACAAGGTGGTTCAAAAAATGTTGTATTGGGTGTAACATAAGTAGTTGCGTATACAAGGTGGTTGAAATAAGATTGAAGTGAAACTATAGTTATATAGAGTGGATCAAAAACTTTAAAAAATGGTTAAATAAGCATATGCAGTAAGGATATTCGAGTTATAGGGAGGAGGGATCAAAGAATGCTAGAAGCAGTTGCATATACAGGATGATTGAAATATAAGGTGGAGTGGAATTATAGTTTTACAGGGTGATTAAAAACAATGTTAAAAATAGAAACAGCCTGTAGGGTGGAGAGGATTAATACTTATACAGGGCGGTTGCAACATCGTGTAGAGTTGAATTATATTTCTACAGGGTGATTGAGAAAATGATAGACAAATAATTTAAATTGGGTGACCAATACACAGAAACATATACAGTGTGGTTGCAATATAGGGTGAATTAAAGTTACACTTATAGGTGGTACAAATAAAAAAAACAAATAAAAAGTTAAAAAATATGTGGATAATATAGAAAAAAAATACATATTAGAGAAAGAGGGAGAGATAATAATACGCTAAAATACTCAATAGAATTGTTCCTTAAATCAGATAAAAAAAGAATATATGTCAAAAAATAGTTATTGATTGCATACGGTTTCTAAACGGTTTTTATTTCAAGCCAGTTGAAGTCGGTTCTTTTTTAAATATAAATAATATAGACACAGGTACTAAAGCACCTCCACGCTAAATTTTATTTTATCAAAATCAATCAAGTAGTTTTTGTGGGATACGTGTTTCGACAGACAGACAGGCTAGCAGATCGAAAGTCAAGAATTCAAAAAAAAAAAATTGTATTCCTAATCGATGACTGTACATACCACCAAAAATTTAAAAAAATATGTCATGTAGAGACACAGTGTTTTTACAGTTTTATTATAAGTCAAGTTTAATACACAGAAAAAAAATAATGTGTAAATAATATCATCAGTTGCTTAGATCTGTAACCCGAACAAATTTATGCAAATTATCAAATTATAAAATTCAAACAGATATGACTTTTTAATTCGATGGTATTTGTTATTTATTATTTACCATAAAATATGGCGAATGCGAGAGTATTAAACGATGAAAATATGTATTGTTGTATTAACTGAAATTGATCGAAAATTGATTAGAAAAAAATCAAAATATATGTTAAACCGTTTTCAAGATGAATGTTCTTAATTTGTTTCCATATATTGTGCACAATTATGTTGGGATTCAAGAAATTTACAGTTAAAATTAATTTGATTGGTATGATTTTGTTAATTGATCATATGAAAAACTTCTTTATATTTTCTTAATAAATTAGAAAAAATCTGCCTGGTCTGAAACCTAAAATGACATGTGAAGACATGTCATTTTTATCAATAATTGTATACGAGGGTTCTCAAAAATATGAATTTTCGTTAACTTTAATTAACTTCACTATGTTAATAAAAGTTTAAAAAAGTGTTAAGTTAGAGATTTTTTGGGTGAGTAAAACCTTAACAGTTCGTTAATTTGAGGCACACACTGAAGGTGAGTTCTGCCTGTCATTATCATTTCGTTCCAATACATATCATTATCATTCTACCGGATTGTTAAAAAAAGTATATCTAGCAAATAATCAGTTACATGTGCATATATAAATTGGTTGAAATATAAGGCGTTCTGCAATTGTTATTATACAGGGTTATTTAAAAAAATGTTAAAAAAAGTTACATGAATGTTATATTTGTAGGGTAGCTTCTTAGCACTTATAATTAAAGGATGGTTGGCATATAGGATACTGTGGAATTATAGTTATCTGGGGTGGTTCAAAAATATTTTCAGCGTGATATAAAAAATGTTATATTTGAAACCCCAAAAAGTTGTATATATTGGATGGTTGTAAAATAGGGTGAAGAGAGTGGTTAAAAATGTTAGAAAACGAAATGATTCATTTAGTAGTCCACAAAGAGTTGCATGTATATGATGGCTGAAATAAAGAAGTTAGTAAAGGAACGTCTTCTTGATCTTATATTTTCTAATTCTTCGGAAGTCAGAAAATGATGTCTTCATATGATAGTTAAGACGTAATTTGTAGGACTTTTTGAATAAGTCTTTGAAACGAAATAATTTTGATTTGAGTGATGGCGGGCTCCTCTTTAAGAAAGTAAATATCTCTAATAGTTGATTGTCTATAAAATAATAGAGGTCTACAAATCAACCAAAACGCCAATAACAATTATTTCGTCTGACGATTATCACCTAAGCTAAGCGAGGATTAAAGTCCTTCGTTTTAAGAATAAAACATTTATATGAGTAATAAACCATACTTTCAGTTATCAAAACATTTTTAATAATGCAGGAATTGAACGGGACACCACTAGTCTGGTTCACATGTATGATTTTTTCTAAAATCTTTTAATATTCTCGGAAAATTACGTAATTGGTGCCATTCGATTCGTAATTTTATGTAGAAAGTTTAAGGAAGAATCCGAAAAGGCGCTGAAAAAAATAATTAAGTGAATAAAAAAGTAGGGGTTAGGCTTTTTTTGAATATCTCAAAAAATATTGAAAATCTTTAAAATATGAAAAAAGATCCAAAAAGATTAGGACTTAGTCTACTTATCAAAACATTTTTATTAATGCAGAAATTGAACGGAACACGACTAGTCTGGTTCACATGTACGATTTTTTCTAAAATCTTTGAATATTCTCGGAAAATTACGTAATTGGTGCCATTCGATTCGTAATTTTATGTAGAAAGTTTAAGGAAGAATCCGAAAAGGCGCTGAAAAAAATAATTAAGTGAATAAAAAAGTAGGGGTTAGGCTTTTTTTGAATATCTCAAAAAATATTGAAAATCTTTAAAATATGAAAAAAGATCCAAAAAGATTAGGACTTAGTCTAATTCCTCGAGAGCCCGGGTGTGCTATCAGCTTAGAGGTTTGAAGTGAATACTTACATTAATTTAATAAAATTATGATTATTTTGATCAAACATTAGGTCTTTGATAACTGAATAACTAAATTTACTATAAATTAAATCGAAGCCAAGCATAGATAATATTTTCCAATTATATATATATATATATATATATATATATATATATATATATATATATTATATTTAGAAATGAAGTTGTTTGTTCTTTTTGTCCAGAGCAGTATAAAACGTAAACACATATTTGCCGGTAACGCGGTGAGGGAAATGTCGTATGTCCCGTGGTCGAAAGCAATTTCACTGTTAATGAGATAACTTGAGTTGGGTTACAAACTTGATCTGTTTGAATTGGTAATTAACAGTCAGCCCCAACATCTGGCATCAGTAGGAAACCTATTAGTTGCAGTTTTTTATTTTCCACAGTGTACATTACTCGGAATTAATTGCATCGGAATATATCTACGGCTTGAAAGGGAATTTCTGGATTGGATAAAAATCGATTAATATATTTGTCAATTCGTTACAGGGTTGTTTCTTTTATATTAGGTCTACAAAGAGCAGTTTTTACATTTACTAAACATTAAAATCAATTATAAATAAACGGTGTTCCAATTTGAGGTTAATTTTTAAATTTTTAATAAAATACACAAATTATTTGAGAATGATCAAATCTTTTATTTCAAATGATAGTACAATTGTTTCGGTTTAGTAATGGAAAACAATATCTTGTAAGTGACCACCTGCTGCTGTACGACAAACTTCTAGTCTTTTGCCAAAATTTTCGATAACTTTCTGGCATAACTGCTGTTCAATTACTTGAAAACAGTCTAATGTTCTCATTTAGGTAGTCAATTGTTTGTAGATCGTTGGCATAAACCTTTTCTTTCAGATAGCTCCATAGGAAATAATCAAGAGGTGTTAGATCGCAAGATCTAAAGGGCCAATTATTCCATTACCAAATTTTTGTTTCAAAATATTGATTGTTTCTACTGCTGAATGACATGTTGCACCGTCCTGTTGTAACTACATATTCTGTCTTTCCATTATTTCTCGTGGATTTGCTTCACCCCAGATCCGACAAATTGTTAATAAATCCACCTAATTCAAAATGTGCTTCATCGCTGAAGATGATTTTGATGAAAAAATTCACATTTTCAAATTTCTGTTGTATGGCTCAATTAACGAAATGACGACCTAAACCAAAGTATGTTGACTCTATTTCTTGCGTTATCTGAATCTTGTAAGCATTTAAATGAAGATCTTTGTGCAAAATTCTGAATAAAGCGGTTTATGGAATGTTCAATTGCTGAGCACGATGACGAATTGATGTTTTTGGTTGTTCAACAACACTAGCAGTAAAAGCTGCAATATTTTCTTCTGAACGTCCACTAAGATGACATGTTTTGCTTTTTTCATCTTATACTGAACCAGTTTCCACAAATTTTTGAACAATTTTTCCAATGGTAACATTTGACGCACAATTTCTCTTCCATATTCTGTACGAAATTTTCTTCCAAATTTTAAATAATATTTAATAATAAACACGCGTTGCTCAATCGTATATCTCTCCATTTTTAATAACCGGAATATTCCTACTTATCATCTGTCAAATAACATATGATATTCTAGTAGAAAAAATATAAATGGCGGCAAATTTAAAAATTAACCTCAAATGGGAACACCCTTTATAAGAATAACGCTGAACATAAATGTTACATTTTATGTATATTTTGTTTAAGATGAAAATGATTCACATAAGCTTCACTGCTCATCAAGTACTCTTACACTTATTTTTTTTCTACATGTGCCTTATGAAGTGTTCTGAACGTTGGCGATTACTGGCGATATTGTCCGGCACCTTGGAAACCAGTCCAGCCTTTGATTTTTTTTCAGTCAAGACATTTGTTTTCTGCTCACACCACGTCTTCTATTTTTCTATTTTCTCTTTTATTATAATTTGGAGCAAACGCTATTTGTCTCCTCGTAATGTACGTCCAAGACAAGGTAGCTACCGAAATTTTACAATTGTTATAAGTTGCCTTTCCGATTCAACTCGTCTTAGGACTTCGTTGTTAGTCAGTAAGTTTGCCCATGGAACTGTAAGTATGAATTTACATCTCCAATGCTTCCAATATATTAAGCACATTCACTGTCAGAGTCCAGGTAATTTTACCTTTAAGCTGTAAGTGTCACAAACTCTCGTAACAAAATAAGGCTCTCATGCTTTGGAAAACAAGTAACAGATATTCTATTTTCAGTTTTTTTTATTAAACAGGTTCGGCAGAAGTTGTTCTGCTCGTAGCCTGGAAGACGTTCATCTACCCTTAGCCCCGAATATGTTGCTCTTCACTTGGCCCATCAGACGTTGTCTACCTTGGCCCGGCAGAATCCTTGACCCAGCAGAATTTTTTTGCCTTTGGTCCGGCAAAAGTTGTTCAACTCTTAGCATGCAAGTAACGTTAGGGTTGTACCAATTCGATGCATAACCGTACGTGAACGATTCAGGGGGATGCGATTATTCTCACAAGTGTACCAACAAGAGCTTGCACAGTTCATTCAGCATTTTGTTCCATCTAAAATGTATACTGCTTGTTAACGGTTCTTGAACGGTGCTCTCAGGTCTTGATTTTTTAAGGAACTGGGTCCCAATTCTTGAATAGGTATTATGCGACGAAAACTCTCGTATACGACTACCCGATCTTCGTGAATACAGACTAACCGATTGAGAGGTAAATACTTGTCATTAAAAATATCATTGAACTAAATTAAAATTAAATAGTACTAAAAAAGAAACAAAAAATATTTTGATATGTGTATCCATAAAGGTAATATACAATTAAGAGTAAATTGATACTTTATTTTCTAATGTTTTTAGTGGGAACAGTTGATGCATTAATCCTGAAATCGAAAAGCATCGTTGGTTATTTGTTATTTTTCTCCGCTACAATCACTACCACTGTGAACAAATTAATTACCCATAGTAATCTTACGTCTGACAAGTCTGATAATTACAGACAGAGACTTCGATATTACATATTGCAGTTTCGAAAACGTACGCCGGATGATTCGATAACGTTACACTGTAACAAGTTTTGTACCTTGATGTAGAAAACTTTATTCCGTCCTTGGCTCTGCAAAAGTTGTTCAACTCTTGTCCCGGCAATCATCTTGACCATAACGCCAAATAATGGATCATAGCATCGCTACTAACCAGCTTCTCGACAAAAGAAATGAAAATATGAATTTAATCGATTAAGCCGTTCAAGAGTTGCATGATCAATATAATCCCCCTTATGATGTTTCTCCCTTATGTTAAGCAAAATGCAAGTTACAGCCTTTTCCTATTATGTTCATTCATTACTACAAATTTAGCAATGAATATAACAGGAAAAACAAACTATTTCAAAATTAGTTAAATAACAGAGAACAAGCAGTAAGATTACACACTAGCATAAGCCGATGGAGAAAAATGGAAATAGGAATACCCCAAGGCACAATACTAGGTCTCCTTCTATGCTCCTTGTACATAAATAATCTGTTCGATATAAATATGTCGGGAAAGATCTTCAGTTTTGCTGTTGATACAGCCATTGTATACAGGGATGATCATGGCTGTTTCTAAAAAACATGGCAGAACATGATTTAAAAAAAATTTAGGGACTGGTTTCAATACAAACGCCTCACAATAAGCTTCAAGAAAACACATTATGTACTCTGCCATATTCCCAAACTCTGCGTATAAATGATGGAGTATCTGCAAACGAAATAACCAAACAAAATAGTATGAAATATTTAGGAGTAACCATCGATTCTCACCTACATTGGGACGAACATGTCAAAAATGTCACCAATACAATAAGACATTACTTTACAAGTTTAGATTTCTAAATAACATACTGACAGTAAGCGAACTAAAAACTTTGTACTTTGCTTTAATCGAGAGTAGACTACCATATGGAATACTTGCTTGGGGTAGAACAACTAAAAAACACTTAAAAAAATTTACAGAAAAGGTATATTGTATGATACAATAAATCAGTTAGAAATCACGTTTGATTCGATTGGAGATAAGCACCATTCTAACTAAAAACCGGCACATTACCATTCTCCAAGCTGATTATATTACTCCGAATACTCCATTGCAATAAGATAAAACAGGTCGATTTTTGTTTCGAGGGGGAAATTTTTTGAGGTGAATTAGCGCTTGCGCGCATTCAACATAAACAGGCCAATTAAATGACCTTGAGATTTGATTTAAGGAAAATAGGTGTTGTTGTATATCATTTGAAAGCCCTTTTTATACCGTCATAATAAAAATTGTAACAGAAAACCTTACGGACCTAGTAGTACAACCGGATTATTAAATAAAACATCCTGTAAATATATTTCACATTGTTTGGAGATTAGTGGTTCATCCTGTGTAATATTTAATAAAGTTCTAAGTACATCTATAAATTTCAATAAAATGAATAATGATTTCAAAATTTTAAAATTATGATTGTTATTTAATGGCAATAATCCTCTGTCAGTGACATGCAGTTATTAATAAATGTTCAAATATTAAAGAGTTGTGGTCATGTTGGTAATTACAAATTATTACGCTCTAGTTCCTCAGTTGCCTTTGGGTAGTTTTTGCAGTGATTCGCACGTCCGTTGAAAGGAAAACTGCAAGTTATCGTACTGTGAAAAAAATTCTTACCGCAAATAACCAGGAGCAGTCCCAAGATCAGTTTTGTCTTTTAAAGATTAAAAATCGAGAAAGAAATCACTGTATCATTTTCACTTCATTAGTCGGTTTTATTTGCAACAATTTGTTGTTTGTTTGTATATATTATTTAGATTAGATTTAGATTGCCAGTGGAACCTATAGTTGAAGGAATCTTATTTTCTGATTAGTTCAATTCCCAATTTTATAGTTGTGTTAGTTTTTGCCAGTAGTACCGGCTTTAGAGGTTAAGGGTGAAGACCCTATTGTACAAATAATTGACCCCAAAAATGCTTGAAGCCGAGTTTTCTAATGCTCTTTTGGATACCGTGCTTATATCTACGTAGGAAAAAATTTAATAAATGAAAAATGGATGTCGCTTGGAATGTATTGCTTAACATTACAAAAGCGGAATAAGGAACAACTAATACGGTATTGTTGTAGGGATCGAGATTTGATAGTCAATAGATAAAAAGAAAATCAGTTGTCAAACAACTGTTTTGTCTTTGTCTATTCATATAGATATTGTGAAAAAGTTACACAATAATCTGGAAAGAGTTGACAGATTGTTAAGTCGACATTAGCCGTTTAACACACTAAGTGTATCCAGACCTACCAAAGGATTTGAAAGACCAACGGGCTACACAACGTTTTATCAGTGATATTAGAGATGTTGAAGTTTAACAAAACCCGAGACTTTGTTGATCAAATAACATTACTGAAGCTAAGCGGCGTGCTTTGGAAGTAGAGGCTATTATGAACATGTCCAAAGCAAAGTTACAAAGAGTTTCCTTCAGTCAGGAAAAATCAGAGCTTTCCCTTTAGGACGTACTGTCCAAACTTAACAAAATAATTAAGAACCAGCGGCGTATGTTATCGCTGTAAACGTATAGTGCATTTTCAACGTGACTGCACAGTGAGGTTACCAGTCAGTGATGGCCACCACCAGGAATAGTAAGCTAGTAAGTAAGTTAGTATAAGGGATCAAACGCTGAGTAATGAACCACCAGCACCCAGGATGGGTTCGAGTTCAGGTAAATGAAGACTGGGCAACAGAGTAATGTATATAGGAATAAATAGCTGACTCAGATATTAAACCAGAGAGATTTTGGAAAGCAATGATGACAGAGAAACTAAATCCTAGTGGTCCCAAACAAAAAGGTATCTGCTGTCCTGACCGAAGTACATAATAGGATTACCAGAGGTCATTTGAGCGGGCATAATATTCTGGATATGACTCGTCAACCATGTGACGTCTGTGCAGCCACTAAGGGCCCGAAGATCGTCCCATTTGAGAGAATTGCTATTGATGTTGCTCGTTCATTTCCCGAGTCCGAGAGGGGAAAAATGGCCTGAGGTATGCCATACCTAATCAAGAGGCAACCACGGTGACAATAGCTATTCAGCAGGTTTGGTGTCCCGTTGGAATTACATACGGACCACGTTAAGAAGCTCTGTACTATGCTGGGCATCAAGAAAGCGAGAATCATACCCTTGCAAATTCGTCACGGAAAAGAGCAGAGATCTGCCTATAGAATCGTCATACTAGTAAGGGTAAGTCTCCAAAGTTCACACCAGCTTGGGATGGGCTACATGAAGTAGTTAAAAGCATCAACGACGGGGGTTTAAAATGACCCAATCGGTTAAGTCGGTTTGGAACAAATGGGATAATGTACATAAATAAGACAAACTTATGTGTCGATAATGCATATAGATGCCTGTTTTATTATTTTATTAAGTAGGTAGGTACAGAAAGAACAACATTTCACTATGATTTCTACATTTCCATAGATTATAGTGCTTGTTTTTCAGTTTTTAGTTGATTACTTTTAGGCATTTGGGTTTAATAATTTTGCTATTTGTTTGTATACCTGCTGAAATAAATAAGTTATAATAAAATTGCAATAGAAAATGCTAAACTATACGTTTACATTTTGATTTTATTATTATTACTTTAATCCTACTTTATTGTCTAGAAACCAAATGTATTTAATTGAAGTACTTTCTGGCAACTCACGCTTACCAACAAACCTTTTAAACTTCTCAATGAGGTTGTTTCTTTTTAAGAATTTGTTAACTCAGTACTCCCTTCAACTATGAATCGATATCGGTAATTATTGTTTGATTTCAAAGAATACACTTCCAGATTAGTTCCATTTTTTATTATTAAGACAGAAAATTGGAAAAAAGTTTTTATCATAACATATGGCGAATGCGACAGTATTAAATGATGACAATTAATCGAAACCTGGTATAATATTTATTGAAAATTGATTAGAATTAACTCCAAAATATGTTAGTTAACCGCTTTCAAGATAAAGGTTCTCAGTTTGTCTGCATACATAGCGTACACTTAAGTTGGAATCGTATCGAAACTTTCTTTTTAATAATATTTAGAAAAAAGTTTTTCATTAAAAACTCTGCATAGGCTGAAACTTAAAACGAAAAATCATCTTATGTCACCTTTATCAATAATTGTAGACGAAGTTTGGCAATAAGATGAATTTTCTTACTCTTGACTATATCGAAACTGGCTATGAATTCGAGTTAATTGAAGAAATACGTGGCAAGGTGATTTTTGGATGTGTAAAAACTTACGAGTTGTGTGTCGTTATTATTTCGTGCCAATACACATCGTTATCGTTATAGAGACTGTTTCGAAAAATGTTGCCAATCAGCACTTGTATATACATATATAAATTGGTTGAAATGTAATGCCTTGCAAAATTATAGTTGTACAGGGTGGTTCAAGCTAAACTAAATGTTTTATTAGGTTAGCAGTTGCATATACCGAGTGGAATGGAGAAAAGTTATAGTTATATAGAGTGGTTACATTACAGGATAGTTGGAATTTAGGGTAGAGTGGAGTCATAGTTATATAGGGTGGTCAAAACATGCTATACTGCGTGGCCATTAGCGGGTGCTTATACAGGGTGATTGACATATATGCTAGAATAGAATTATAGTAATACAGAATGCTTGTAGAAAATGTTCAAACAAAAATACTATTTGGTGGCTCATAAGCAGTTGTATATGTAGGTTTGCTGTAATATAGTGAACAGAATAAGTCATGATTTACTAGGTAGCTCACAAGGTTTTGCATGTATATGATGGTTGAAATATAGGGCAGAATAGAATTATAGTTGTAGAAAGTGGTTAAAAAATCAGGACCAACAAAAATAAAATCATCACAGTTCACTTCTTTCAACTGTATGCCAGGATTGTAAAAAAAATCTGTAATAGTAAAGTAGGTTTATTTCGACAATATCGAAAATTGTTAAAAAACAAAGAAGTTAATCAGAATTGAAATTCCTCGAATTGTGCCATTATATTACTAAAAATTGTAAAATAAATATAAAAAAATTAGAACCGACTTTAAAAAAATACAAAAGTAACTTAAATAAAAAGCAAGAAATAAATAGCGCTTTCTAAAAAACACAGTTATATAAAATATATAATATTCTTTGTTTGAAATATCTATTTGAATGATGTTTTTAACTTTTTAGTCTGATTATTGTTTTATGCTTTGAAGGGGGTTATTTTTTTACAGCATTTTTTAATATATTAATAATCACACAAAAAGTACTTCTAGAAAAACATTAGCAACTGGCGTTTACGAATGCGAACAAACTCAAAATAATTCATTACTTAACAAAACGTTTGAATAAAAATGTTAGAAATGGAAACATTTGTAAGACGCGCAAACACTAACACCTGTTTCGTTCAAAGCATCGTTCGTCGAGTTGTAAACAGATGTGCTTCAAAACGGTAGAAAATGTACAATAGACGTTGAGAAACTAATTACTGGAAACAATAACCCTCTTTACACACTCATTATTTGATGAAGCATCATAGTCGTCACGTGATTGATACGCTATAGAAATTGTTAAGACACTAGGAGTGGAATATATGTAAATTTATTCATTACCTTATTAATTTTTATTGTTATTTGTACTATTAGACTGTTATTTCGTATTTATCGTAATTTTTATTGAAGATAAATAAATTAGTTTGTTGAAAAGGTAACAATGAGAATAATCAAAACAAGTCATGTTATTACAGGAGGTTTATATGCAATAAAACTATAATTTTACTCACTTTCAAAAGTTTTACACTTCCTTTAAATTTTAAATGTCAGTGTTAAGTCTTCCCCAAAATATGTAAAACATGATTTAAATAATTTTATATTAATGAACAGAAATATGTAACAATTAAATTAAAAGAATTCGGCAGAAATTATTAAACACTAAAACAAATCATAGATAACTAAACAAAGCATATTCATTATTATTAGACGGTCTGCTTTTTATAAAGCATCTGTTCACCTCATTAATCAAGTTATTGATCATTTATTGACATAAATATTCCCGTTGTGTCGTTCTGGATGGATTAATTCCGTTGAAAATGATCCTCTTCAAGTAGTCTCACGCACGTTCAATGAGATTCATATCAGGTGACTTCAGTGGCTATTCCATCTAGTGACATCTTGAACTGCTCTAGTCTAATGGGGACTGAAATTGTCAAACATTAAAAGAAATGGGTCCCCTAAATCATTTCGTATGGGTATAATTATTGCATTTGTGAGATTAGCAAGGTAATCGGCGTCTGTCATTGTTCTTGGTATGTGAATTAGTGGAATTCTTCTATTGAAAGGTACCTCCAAAAACATTTCTCACCCGCCACGGTAAGAGGCAACTATAATCGCTATTGCCAACTATAATCGCTGTTTCCTGTCTGTGTGCTTTCCCTAATTCTCTCCAAACCCTTAATCGATAATAATCGTCAGTCGCTAATCAAAACTGGGATTCGTCAGTAAAAAGCATGTTTATTCAGTCAACTAATCTCACCTGGCCTATTGTATATAGGCAGTTCGATGACGAGCAGTTGGTATAGGTACCCTTAAAGGTGTTTCAGATCACAAACTTGAGGTCAAAACTCTTCATCAATCTGTTGCATTAACATGAAAATGCATAAATAAATTATAAGTAACCCAAGAATATATGGAACGAGCTAAACTGGGTATTACGTTGAAAGATAAAAAACCGAAAGAATGGGTAAGAAGACAAACAGGAATGGAAGGTGCCGATGAAGAGTTATTAAAGCAAAGTTGAGATGGGCGGGACACATTGCTCGAATAGGTAAATCTCAATGGACCCGAAAAACAACTGAGTGGAAGCCATTGAGAGAGAACGAGACGTTCGTTGACTCGATTACACCATGGCATAAGACAAACAGACGAAAAGGTATGGGTAATGACAGCCCAGGACGGTACAAGATGGATAGAGTTGGCAGAGATGTATGTTATAAAAGACGAGACACATTGATTATATAAGAAGAAGGTGGGATAATTACATTTTTTTCTATTTAAGATGCGTTTATGTTGGAGCTGCGATAAATGCTAAGAGCATCGGCGAGAGCAACGATAAAAGCATAGCTTTTACCCTCTGCTTGTATGGGGCGTTCATATTGAAGCTTCAATAATAGCGAACAGTGAAGTTTTCTCAATACTGACTGCATTTTAGCAATTAAAACATTGTTTAAAATAAGCGATTCCGAGGAAGAAATTCTGCTATCTTGTAGTGTTACTAAATACTATATACTTGAAGTTGAGTAGAAATCACTTTCAAATATTTTTATACAATTTCATAATCTAACTGCGGCCGCTGAGGATATACTAGAAAATAACCAGTTTACGCTTCATTCGTCAAGTTGTTCAAAACAAATCTATTGTGGTGATTTTTGTTTTTTTATCCCACAATTGGGATCTGATAAAAATTTCACTGATTAAATTATCAACCTCCATATTCGACTGAAGCAAAAAAATAAGTTTATCAATTATCGCCGCTCTTATCATTGCTCCAATGTAAATAGATCTGTGGCAAATAGGATTTTCGTCGCCTTACTAGTATCGGCGCTCGTATAACTTATCGCAGCTTCAAGATAAACCCACCCTAAAGCGGCTCCTAGACTGTCAATAATATTGCACAATATTTCATATTGCGTAATATTATTGAGAGTTTGTGGGTAATATTGAACTGGCTATAGGCAACGAAACCCCACCGTCTAGGGCAACACTCAATATTATTGTACAATATTATTGCGCAATATTACTGACAGTCTAGGGACCGTTTAAGGATGCGTTTGGTCTGTGGTAAACAGGTTTGAGATTTTCGTCGCCTTACTAGTATCGGCGCTCGTATAACTTATCCCAGCTTCAACATAAACACACCCTAAAGCGGTCCCAAGACTGTCAATAATATTGCAGAATATTTCGTATTGCGCAATATTATTGATAGTTATGGGTAATATTGAACTGGCTATTTGCAACGAAACCCCACAGTCTAGGGCAACACTCAATATTATTGCGCAATATTACTGACATTCTAGGGGCCGCTTATGGGTGCGTTTGTTCTGTGGTAAACAGGTTTGAGATTTTTGTCGCCTTACTAGTATCGGCGCTCGTATAACTTATCGTAGCTCCAACATAATTGCACCCTAAAGCGGCACCTAGACTGTCAATAATATTGCACAATATTTCGTATTGCGCAATATTATTGATAGTTTGTGGGTAATATTGAACTGGCTATAGACCATCAAACCCCACAGTCTAGGGCAACACTCAATATTATTGTACAATATTATTGCGCAATATTATTGACAGTCTAGGGGCCGCTTAAGGGTGCGTTTGGTCTGTGGTAAACGGGTTTGAGATTTTCTTCGCTTTACTAGTATCGGCGCTCGTATAACTTATCGCAGCTTCAACATAAACCCACCCTAAAGCGGCCCCAAGACTGTCAATAATATTGCACAATATTCCTTATTGCGTAATATTATTGATAGTTTGTGGGTAATATTGAACTGGCTATAGGTAACGAAACCCCACCGTCTAGGGCAACACTCAATATTATTGTACAATATTATTGCGCAATATTACTGACAGTCTAGGGGTCGCTTAAGGATGCGTTTGGTCTGTGGTAAACAGGTTTGAGATTTTCGTCGTCTTACTAGTATCGGCGCTCGTATAACTTATCCCAGCTTCAACATAAACACACCCTAAAGCGGTCCCAAGACTGTCAATAATATTGCAGAATATTTCGTATTGCGCAATATTATTGATAGTTGTGGGTAATATTGAACTGGCTATATGCAACGAAACCCCACAGTCTAGGGCAACACTCAATATTATTGCGCAATATTACTGACATTCTAGGGACCGCTTAAGGGTGCGTTTGGTCTGTGGTAAACAGGTTTGACATTTTCGTCGCTTTACTAGTATCGGCGCTCGTATAACTTATCGCAGCTTCAACATAAACACACCCTAAAGCGGTCCCAAGACTGTCAATAATATTGCAGAATATTTCGTATTGCGCAATATTATTGATAGTTTGTGGGTAATATTGAACTGGCTATAGGCAACGAAACCCCACAGTTTAGGGCAACATTCAATATTATTGTACAATATTATTGCGCAATATTACTGACAGTCTAGGGGCCGCTTAAGGGTGCGTTTGGTCTGTGGTAAACAGGTTTGAGATTTTCTTCGTTTTACTAGTATCGGCGCTCGTATCACTTATCGCAGCTCCAGCATAAACGTACCCTTAGAACTGGGTTATCATAATAGCTAACAAATTTAAAAAATATATAAGGAATTTACCGTCATTGTGGAAAATACTTCAGCTGATTTGGCGCCTACAAAATATTTACATTTAATAATATATTACTTTTCAACATTTCACTTCGAAACTACCGACTTTTAAGTATTCAAATAGGCGAAAACAAAAGTGAAAAATATTGTTTAATATCTAATTTTTGCCAAGTTTTGCCGGTTGACCGTAATGCATAATTCAGATCCCTAATGACCGATTGTTTTCGAGCCAGTTGTTTTAGGAGATTGTTACGGAAAGTATTTTACTTTCAAAGAATCTTAAGCGCCTTTTATTCGAAAAAGACGTTTACACACGATTTCTCTTTCCTGTATAAACATATTCTTGTAATGATATACATCCTGCACGAGTCACGTTCTTGATAACACGGCGATATAGCAGGGGTACTTCACTTTCAAAGAGAGGCAGGCAGTTCTTGCAGTTGCGATAGTCCGCGTTTGGCCGTGATATATTCTGAAAGAATATTCTTTGCCTCGAATCACTCAACGTTATGTAAACTAGATCGTGTTGGTCGCCGCGAAAATAATTATAAGTGAGTGCAGTAATTTGTGGTGCTTTGGCAGTTGGACTCAGATACATAATGTCTGGAATTACTACACTAGGAAATGTGAAGTACTTTCTAATACTACAAGGAATAACACTTGGTACGTCTTTGGTCACATTTCTATAATTAATTTATATTTATTTTTCATAACTTGAACCAAAGTTGTAAACAATAAATTTATTATTTCCGTATTTGGATAAAAACTCTGTTAGAAAGTAATAATATGAATAAACATTATAATTGTTTGTGCTCTAGGACGTGATACGCCATTAGAGATTATTTCAGCCGCTGCATTTGTTTTCTTTTTATCCGTACATGTAGCAAATTGTACTTCTGTCAAAATTGCATTTGAACATATAACTGGCCATTTTTGACAATAATAATAATTTGTTTATTGGCAAAAAAGAACAAAACACAAAGTACAATTTACAAATTAATTATCATTCAACTTATGTCCATTAAATTGTGGTAAAAGGTTGTTGAAAAAAGTCCAACAATCTCACGAAGTGTTAAAAAAAATAAGCATCATTATCTCAAATTTATCAAAATAAAGTGCGAGTATGTTACCTGTGCACATCTAGAAGTAGTTTCTTGTTCACCAGTCCAAGCACTGCCATTGAGAGTTTCAAGGTCATTAGGGATTTGGTTGTACAGGAAATAGGTATTGCAAATATTGTCCGTCGGTTAAATATCGACAAGAGAAAACTATAGAGGAGCTATTTTCCAAGTAATCCTCTGAAGATCTAACTTATTTCTTAACCACATCCAACTATCGTTTGGTTAACTTATTTACATGTTCTGAAGTTAGCAAACGACTAACTAGTGAGCAGTGTAATTCTTCTTGTGTAAGGTTTTTAGGCAGTTCTGCTTGTTCCTTTATTGGGTTGTCTCTTTATAGTGTCACAAAAAGTTATTACTGCACCCGAAGGAAGCAGATACTAACTAGATATCACTCTCAGCAAATGTTAATTGGCAGGTCGGGAAAAATCTACTGATTTCTAGCTTAGGGATACGGAGCATTAAAGACAGATCATGAACGTCAAATAACATATAATGAAGTGCAACAGAAGTCAATACAGATTTTTAAGTGACAATTTAACAGCAAACGACATAAGCCATCATGCAAATAATCGTTTATAATATATAACTAACAGCAAACTCATAGAAGTAAATTATTTGAGGCTTTAAACCCTAAAAAATATGGGGTGGTTTCGTTTTTTGCTTATAGGGTAAAAAGTAATGATCTGTTCGTAATGCCGTCAAAAATTTGTAGAGAATCAGAAAAACCTTCAAAATAAGTGTTTATAAATTTTGATCGCAGCATTTTTCATAAAGAAAAGCTGGAAAAACCGACATAAAGTGAGTGATTAAAAAATTTTTATAACTTGGTTATAATAACAGCTGGAACCTAGTGATAGCTTATAACGTTGAGATTAATAACGCTAAAGATCGATATTGTACGTTAAATAGTCCTTAGTGCCAAGACAATTGTCAATATAAATTAGTTAATTGAGAATATAATTTATTATCGTTTACCGAATTGCTAAAAGTATATATTACAATTTAAATAATTTTGCAGAACGTATCGTATTAACCAGGAAAGTTCGTTAGGGATATGCAAATTATATTTTGAAAGCTTATAAAATGCCGTAAATTTTTTTCCTTTTGAAATTTGGTTTAAACGACGTACTCTCCGATGTCTTGACAGTGGCGGATCCAGTCAGTGGAAAAAAGTAATTTAATTAATATGAGTAAACTGTATACAGGTAACCATTAACTTAATAAACCAATGGAAAAATAGACCAATATAGACAGGCAATAGTTATGTAAATAAAAACGTAAGAAACTGCTGAGAAAAAACATATAATAATACAATTTACCATAATTTTCATCTCGTGCCCCCACCTTAAGAAAATTCTAGAGTCCTCCATGTGCCTTGACAGCTATTATCAGTGAACGCTCACTGGCTGTCGCATATTCGTACACGTAATGCAATGTTTACTATTATCTTAAACCAATTTCTCGGCATTATAGCGAAAAACCAATAAAGTGGAATTTATGAACTTTCAAAATATCTTTAGTATGTCCCGGTCGGACTTGTCTCGTTAATACGGTGGGATGTGCAAAACCACTCTTGAAATTATTTAAATTTGAATTCTTCAAAAACTAGTTATTTCATAGTATTCATCTTGTGCCCATATAAACTTAATATCATAAACAATCGTTTTGACGATGACTAATATTTCAGTATTACTTACCAGAAAGTTATACATTTTTGAAAAAAATTCAATTTTGAGTAGTTTTTTTGAGTTTGCTCGGTAAAATATGAACCAATCAGGATGTGTAACTACTCATTAAGAAGGACTTCTTATTCTCTACAACTTTCCTGTAGGCAGCATTATGATTCCTTCATTACTTTTCATTATATAAGCAAAAAACCATAGAAATTCTTATTTTTGTGGGTTTTTATTATTTAAATAGTTTATTTCTACGAGTTTGCTGTTAAAATCTTAGCACTTATTATCTATAAACTGTTACTGACCTGATGGTATAAGCGAATTGCTCTTGAATTTTGTGTCCGGATGAGTTAGAATTTGTTGAGTAGCGCGTTCAGCTCAGTTTTAGTTTGACACTAAACGTCATATGATAAGTATTTTGAAGTTAAAAGTTGTTATCATTATTGAATAAAGTTATTATTAATTGAACGACCAGTGTGTAATTTGAACCAGGATTAATTCGTAACAATATTTTATTATCACTTAATCGTTTTCAGGGTCGGCTCACATTTGTTTCACCTATTGGCGATTTGTCTCTTGCTATTCTCTATCGTCTGCCACTCTGCTTATGTGGTCGTTCGATTCTCTATTCAAATTCCAGTCGTTTATTCTTTCCACGTTGCATGCTGTTCGGATTGCAGTACTTCCTACTCGATCTATGTCGTGTTTAGCACCCTTTGTATTTTGTAAGTACAAGCTCTTGTTTCTGTCTCGCATGTCATTATTGGTCTTATAGTAGCTTTGTATATCCTTGTCTTAGTTTCCCTTCTAATATGTTTGTTTCTTCATATTTTGTTATTTAGGCAACCCGCCTCTTTATTGGCTTTCTGTATTTGTTTTTTTAACCGACCTCAATTCGTCTGTATCTATCTTTTTTATTTTGATTCAGCGATTACTCGCAAACGGCTCAGGGAATTTCGACCGTTTATACTGAATCCTGTTCCGGGAGATCAGGAAGTGGTCCCATATTTTTTTCAATAACATAGCTTGAACCGTTTCTTAGAAAATGGGTAAACACTTTTTTACTGACTTTCTTGTACAGTAAACTTTGGTGGAGTCGCTGGTATTAAAAATATGGAAAAAGTTCCTGATCGGATTGTGGGGTATATAAATTAAAGAAGAAATTGGATCAGTTCCGGGGGATCCCGAAGTGGTTCCATATATATTTTTTATAACAGTTTGTACCGTTTTTTAGAAAATCGGGAAAAACTTTTTTTTATCGATTAGTCTGTATATACAGTGTGTATTCATAAATCAAACGATTTCTGTTTATTAATAATTGTAAGTTATTCTTCATAAACAGATTTGCATGAGTTTAAGTTAAGTACCTTTATTTTTAATAATAACTAAAATTGTTATCAAAGAAAGTTCATTATAATTGAAAACTGCGTACTAGTATGTATGCTATATCATTTAAAACTGTATAATGCTTTATTATAAGATTCCGCGGAGAAGAGACTATTAAATGAATGTCAAATAATTACTCAAATCGTCTACAATATCCACCTATGTTGACATCATATGCAAAACTTTCTTAATACAAATATATATTTACAAAACAAGTTACTCTATTTTATTCAACAGTAAACGAGATAATAAATGTTGCTTAATAGTAAAATACCTTATTTTAGGCAATATCGAAAAAGTTAATTAGATTTAAAAACTGCTTATTTGGATATTAAGCCATTACATCACTAAAAATTGTAAAATAAATACATTAAAAAAACAAAAGCCTACTTCAAAAAAAGAAACTCAACTAAAAGCATGAAATAATTTTTTTTTGCAACAATTAAATACTTTTTCTGAAGTTGGTGCCAAGTTAAAGTGAAAATAATTTGGAAAGTACATTTATAAGTTGTACTTGGCACTGACTTCAGAAAAAGTATTTAATTCTTAGAGTAAACAATATTTCATACTTTTTAGTTGAGTTACTTTTTTGAAATCTGATTTTGCAATTTTTAAATGTATTTTTTTTATTGTATACATAAGTTATATTTGTGATAATTTTTGTAGTATTTTACATTTTGACTTGTAAATACACTGTGCAACACTTTGCTAATAATAACAGAAACTCCCAAAAAATGCAAATAATGTTAACAGAATTGGACAAAATAAAGTCAGCCAAAACAATTTTTTTTCAGTTGCGATAGTCTGCTTATGGCCGTGATATGTTTTCAAAAAATAATGTTAGTTACCACGCAATTAAATATTAGTGATAATTATAAGTGGGTGTAGTCATTTGTGGTGCTTTTGCAGTTTGACCTAAATGCATAATGTCTGGAACTACTGCACTAGGAAATGTGAAATACTTTCAAATTCTACAAGGACTAGCACTTAGTATATCATCGCTCACATTTCTGTATTAACAAATATGTATATAAATTAACAAAAATGTGTAAACAATGATTTTGTCTATCCCGCATATGATCAAAAACGCCATTAGAAAGTAATAACATTAATAAACATGTAATTAGTTTCTTTGTAGGACGTGATACTCCATATAAGATTATTTCAACCTCTGCAATGGTTTTCTTTTTTGCTGTATATATAGAATATTGCGTAGTTCAATTTTAATTTCAATATATTACTGGTAATAGTTAGCAAAAACGACGCCAAGAAAAACTATCAACAATATAATTTTATTAAATCTTTGGCCCTGAAGTACTATCATGTTTTCTGGTTATGTATATACTATCGGCAGTTTTTTTATTCCCCAATATATTTGACATAGCATCTTTCAATAGTATTTTTTTTCATATAAAAAAATAAATGCAACATTACAATTGACGTTCCTATTGTATAGTGTATCTAGGCACTTCCATAAAACTATGGTTGTTGTAGTAATAGTATATGCTCCTAATACGTATTTACCACACAGAAGGGTATGTCGCAGATGAAGGCTTTAAAGCAAACAATTTGATTGCAACACCTTGCATTCCACAGGGCAGTGATATTTTGTTTGAACTGACGGTAAGAACTTAGTTTTCGCAGGTAACCTAAAGCTATATCTAGCTTTAAATTCTGTCGATGTATGGGAGTATCTTCAAACAGAATTGAATACATTTTGTGTATGGTGTGTTTAAAATGTTATTCTCCATTTTGTGGAAAAATTAACTGTGATTCTTTCTATATTCGTAAGATTGAACCAGCACACAGGATCTACTTAAATGTTACGAAGTCAAAGTTTCTGGTGTCCTATTTAATAGCAAACTGAATTATGATAAATAATATTTCAAAAGTAAAATATTCATCAATTAAGGTGTTGGATAACACGAAAATTGTAATTTTCACAAACTTAGAAGCAACAAAACTCTATATTTCTTACTTTTATTCTTACCAAACTAGAGTACGCATCTGCAGTCTGGAGCCATTGATAACAACAGTAAAACATACAAGTAAGAGTGCATGGAATTTCTGGAATTCAAGTTATAAAGTATCTAGATAAAGTACTGATAAAATAATTTATATTTAAAAAAGAACCGACGTCAACCGGCCATTTAGAAACCGTGTGCAATCAATCACTATTTTCTGACATATATTCTTTTTTATCTGATTTAAGGTACAATTCTATTGATTATTTTAGCTAATTCTTAACTCTCCCTCTCTCTATAATTTGTATTTTTTATATTATCCACATATTTTTTAACTTTTTTATTTATTTTTTATTTGTGTCAGTGTAACTCTAATTCACCCTATATTACAACCACCCTGTATATGTTTCTGTGTATTGGTCACCCAATATGAATTATTTGTCTATCATTTTCTGAACCACCCTGTAAAACTATAATTAGACTCCACGCGATGTTGCAACCGTCCTCTATAAGTATTAATCTTCTCCTCCCTTTTGACTGTTTCAATTTTTCTATTGTTTCAATTACCCTGTAGACCTTCGCCCCATATCTCAAGTATAAACAACTACTTATGTTCCACAATATATAATTTTTTTATCCACCCTGTATGACTATAATTCCACTCCAACTTATATTTCAACTAATCTGTATATGCAATTGCTTCTAACATTTTTTGAACCCTGTTGCCTCCACTCTTATTTTAACCACTTATGTGCCATCCAATGCAACGTTTTTGAACCACCCTGTATAACTTTAATTCTATTCCTCCGTATATTTGAACTATTGTATACATGCAACTCCTTATGTACCACTCAATATCACATTTACTTTAAAAAATTTTTAACCCAACTGTGTAACTGTAATTTTACATCGCCTTATATTTCCAACTGCGCACATGGCTTGCTGCTTGAATTTCGATGCACGAACGCACACACACACACACATACTACGGTATACCGTATAGAAAAAATCGCTGACACTAATTTTTCTTTTTGGTACACTAATGGAATATTTACCATTTCACTCGACTGGAAACCCCGTAAAATGAAAATCGGTACAAACATCCTGTAGGAGTTACTTTCGTGGCATATCTTGACATTAAGCTAGATATTTATGATGAACATCTGACATTTACATTGATGTTTTCCGTTTTTTTTTCACTATTTTTCTGATTTTCAGAAAAACGGTATGTTTTCTGTTATAGAAATTTATACGGAATCAAGCTGGAACATCTCTTTGTAGAATCCAATGTAAAGTATTCAAATTGATTGAGCCGTTTTAGAGAAAACGGTGTAGATTCATTGAAATTCACTGAACTGGAGTCCCTTAATTGCTGTTTTTTCAGATTTTCTGGAAAACCGTAAATCTCACGTTATAGTATATGTTGCCTTTCTGCAATATTCCTTAATACAATGCCGTTTTTGAAAAATCACTGAGCACACATAAAAAAACCTGTCGACGAATTGATAACCTCCTCGTTTTTGGAAGTCGGTTAAAAATACGTGTGCTATAACGGCATCTGAGGGTTTCACCGAAAACTAGTTCACACAGACCTCAAATCTGGAGTCGTGCAGTGTGTAACGCCACTTCCTACTGATTCCTATGGGGGAAATCTTCCGAAAAAAAACTGTTAGTTGAATAAAAGCAATATCTTTTCTAGATTTCACAATTCATTTAACGCAAGACAATATATATTTCTAGGCGAAAGCCTTCACCAGTTGCGCTTCCATCATACATCATTTCAGATTTGGCCGAAATTGCAACTTACAGTTTTTTTTTCATTCGAGAAACTAATTGTTGCCCTTATAGTGAAAATATATATATATATATATATATATATATATATATATATATATATATATATATATATATTTCTTTTTGCCAAAAAAAAACTTTTAATCGCTTAATGACATAAATCAGAAGTATGTATGTTTTGTATTTCTGCCGACGCTACGTATATGATCCATATCATTTCCGCTATTACCACAAACATGCGGTAATTAAGTTATTAGTTTTCATGAGTATATGTATGTATAACTATAGCTAATTACTTTCCTATAATTACCTTGTGATTGAGATTTACTGGTTTTCTGTTGGGTAACAAAGCGTATTATTATTGTTATCGTTATATTTGTTGTTGTATTTCTTCAAGTTAAAAATTTATGGTAGTTCATTTAATAGATAACAAAACATTTCAGTGAAAAAGAATCATTTTTCCTGAAATTTTTGTTATAAGCATTGTTGTTTATTTCCTGAAATAAATCGCAAAGGCTATGATCCTTATAGGCATGATTATTGTGTTATTTTGCACTAATATTAAAAACAGGAAACAATTAAACAATAACTAACACAGCAAGTATTTATATACGTAGGTAGACACTAGGCACTAACTGGCTATGTATAAAACAATTATAAGAAATAATCTTAGGTGATCATATCGTTGGACCCTTTTTTCATGGATGACACTTTAAATCGAGATTTAGACTTACTTGCAAACGCTGTAGATCCAAGACGACTGAAATTTTAGAGGCAGATGATCGTCTAGTTGAAGACGAACTTATTTTTCAACAAGTACGACACCACATTATGTCTTGCCAGTTAGAGAGTTTCTCGATAATCGATTTCCTGATAGATGGATTGTAAGACGAGGTATGACGAGATATCACCCCTTGAATTTTTTTCTCTGGGGGAATTTAAAGATCCGCGTATACGCTACTACTCCAGAATCACTGGGTGATCTGGAACATCGTATCCAAGAAGAATGTTGGCGACTTACTACAGATGTTTGTTCCAATATGCTCAATGAATTTCAGGTGTGATTATATCACGCCTTGCAGTAGATGGAGACCATTTCGAAATACGTTATAATAGAACGATTGAAAATCCATTGTCATTTTCATTTTCCTTGTCGTACTAGCAAAACTGTGTTTTTACGTTTTTAATACAGAAAAGGTTAATTAAATTTGAAAATGTATCCAATTAAGCCATTGCATCACCAAAAAATGTATAATTAGTACATTAAAGAAAAACGAAAACCGACTTCAAAAAAGGAACTTAAAAGTAAAAATCTTTTACTTGATGCAAGAATTAAATACTTTTTAACCGGCTTCGAAAAAGGAGAAGGTTATCAATTCGTCGCGTTTTTTTTTTGTATGTATGTTACCTAATTTCTTCTCCTGTGGGGAACCATTTTAAATGAATATGGTCTTGTTTAATAAAGTATATATCCGGATTGGTGAAACTTCAAATTTTGGAAAAGAATTCTATTGGTACTAATGAAATTTGTGAATGAACACATGCGTGCATGGAAATCGACCAATATCCCTAACATATTCTTCGATTTTTCGAAAACTTCTTATGGATGTGAATAGTTTTTTAACGTTTAATCTATCACGGAAGATCCCTAGGTGATCTCATATACTTTTCTGCGACATGCAACTTGCAGTTTTGCAGAAAATCGCCGAAAATTCCAAAATTCTTATCAAAAATTTCATCGAAATTACATAACGGACATTTCCTCATAAATATTTTAATTTCAACGTAACAGTGTGGGGATTTTAGGCACTGGAAGTTTTAATTGTGAATTTGAAAATTTTCTATGTACATCTCAAGCATATAGGTAGTAAAGCATAGTATTTTCGGCTCCTTAAATCAATGAGTACCAAGCTCGTTTTGTTTGTATACCAGGTAAATACCTATTTAAATGAAAATTTTTCTTTTTTGCGAAGACGGTGCTTTTGGTGTCACATTCTTCCGGCCTAATAGAAAATTCAGTGACAACACATGTCAAACTCTAAATTGCTATTTGGTGCGTTTATACACAGGGTGTTTAGTTATAGCAAACAAAATCACAAAGTAAAGTGATAGAAGGAGTTGCATTTATATGATGATTGAAATATAGGACGGAGTAGAATGATAGTGGCTCATAGGCAGCCGTATATACAGGATGGTTGGAATATAGGGAGGAGTGGACGTTTGGTGGTATAAAAATGTTGGAAAAAATGTGAAATTAAAATCATATAGGGTGATTAAAAAACTGTTATATGTTGTGAACATAAACAAATCATATACAGGATGGTTGAAATATATGCTGGAGTTGAATTATATTTATACAGTATGATTAAAAAATTATTTATTTTATAGCCCATTAAAAGTTGCATAAAGTGTGGAGAGGAATTAATGTTACACAGGGCGATAATATAAAATGTTAAAAATGAAATAAATTATGGGGTAGCCCACAAGGAGTTATACACTATGGTTGAAATATCGGACGGATTTGATTTCGTAAATATGGGATGGATTCTACTCCGTCCTATAGTTTACAGAAGGCAGCTAACAAATTTATGCTCGTCCGTGGGCAGTCGTATGTACAGGATGGTTCGTACATAGGGTGGAGTGGAATTATTCTATAGTTATACAGAGTTGTCAAAAAAAGTTGAAAAAAGCTTATATGGCGTGGTCCATAAGGCATAAATATATTTTGGGCTTATTAAGTCAACGCGTACTAGTACATTTTGTTCGTAAACATTTACCTGTCAATTTAAATGAAAATGTATCATTGTCTTATGTTGAGACTTTCGATGTTACCTGGTCCTGTCTATTAAGGTTATACATACAAAATAAAAAATAAAGAATGAAAACTACCTGAGTTCAAAAAAACTAAAAAGATGAAAATAAAACATTTAAAAAAATATATAACCGACTTTCACCTATAACTAAAAAGCTAAAAATATTTATAACAAAATACAACTCTAGCAAATAAATAACACATTCAATGTTGTTAGCTACCTACCCAGGAAGTAAAAAATGTAGACATTAAAAGGTGCTCATTCTGTACAAATTAATTACCTACCAATCTAGTATATTTTTGAAGTCGGTGCCAAGCAACAATCAAGTTTGATGAATTAGTAGATAAGTACGCAATACAGAATTTTAGATTTGCTTGACACCGACGTCAATATATTGGTAGGTAATTAATTTTTACAGAATGAGCACCTTTTAATATTTACATTTTTTACTTCTTGGGTAGGTAGCTAACAACATTAAATGTGTTATTTATTTGCTAGAGTTGTATTTTGTTATAAATATTTTTAGCTTTTTAGTTATAGATGGAAGTCGGTTATATTTTTTTTCCTGTTGGTGCCAAGTTAAAGTGAAAATAATTAGGAAAGTGCATTAATGAGTTATACTTTGCAACTGTGCTGTTCCATTTGGCACTGACTTCAGAAAAAGTATTTAACTGTTGCAGGAAAAAATATTTTTCGTTTTTAGTTCTTTTTTGAAGTCGGTTTTTGTTTTTTAAAAATGTGTTTATAATACTGTAGAATTTAGTTGATAAAGGGATTTGTAGAAAATACCTACCGAAAAAAGTAGTACAATATCATCGGTCAAAGTTCAAATAATTTATTCTAATGATCATACGGTTCAAAAAGAATCGCCTCATTAGCATTAGTCAGTTGAGGTGTGAATAAATTACGAATTTTAAGTACCCACAAAATGATCTGTAGACTAAAGCTATCTTTTAAATCTTCATTAACCTTGTCGACAGATCGTTAATCTTATTTCGCATTCACCAAACTAGCTGTTGTTGAATATGCATTGTCATTTCCGAAACTATACTCTATTTAGTAGCAATACTTAATTATGTTAACAACACTGTATTAATGTTTACTTACCTTGGGGTAGACGTTTCTGCACATGTAATTATTGCAATGTCACGCTCTCTTCTTCGCGTTTTTATTGGGTAATATAACTGAATGAATATTAGTGACGGTATTAAACTGTCTTATACAGTGATAGGCAAATGTGTGGAACCAAGTAAATATCTCTGGAGATATCAAAATGAAATTTGGAAGGTGGATACTGCAATAGATTGCCTATTTGTTTCCAAATTTTTTTGCAATTTTGAACTTCCTGTTTTACCGGAAGTAATGTCGATTTTAAAATTTGCAATGAAACACCCTGTATAGTATTTTAGTTTCTAATAAAACATTTTATTGAGAATACAAAAATATCTGGTTTGATATTGTTTACTTCAATACCTACCGAGATACTAACAGAAAAGTAACTAAGGAGAGGAAAAATTCGATCGTAGCTAAACTCGGTTCAGATTTCATTTACGCCCGATATAAACAAACCGCTCGGTAAGGATTTGTATTTCTATTGGCCAATCGGTGGCATTATACCGTCACAGCCAACAGCACTGCTTGTTCTATAATCGAATACACGTGCTTTTGTTTAAATCAGGCGCAAATTAAATCTGAATCAAGTTTGGTAGTCCATGAAATTCATTGCAGAAGTGACAGTAGTTGTCAAAATAAGTTATTAGTTTTTTTTATTTGAACGTAAAAAGATTGTATTGTTTTAATTTGATCGTAAAATGGCCGAATTAAGTGAAAGAGAAAGAATAGAAATATTAATGATGATTGGGTATGGGGAGAGGAAAAGGACGCATCAAGAAATTTGTGACCTTTTTAACATTGTTAGCAATTTACCAAAAAGTGGACGGTTAAAAAGTGCAAGTAATGGAGGTGTAGCTCAAAATGTTGCTTTGTCTTTGGAAGAAAATCCTCACTTATCCACTAGCGACCTCGCCAATATGTATGGAATTAGCCGTCGTTCAGTACGACGGATATTAAGGCGAGAAAAATATCATCCATTCAAAATTCGCCTCCTTCAAGAACTCTCCGAAGACGATTTCGACAGACGTTTGCAATTTTGTGAAACGATGATGGATATTTGTAACCGTGATAATAATTTTATAAGAAATGTGGTGTTTTCAGACGAGGCTACATTTTGTTTAAATGGTACGGTTAATCAACATAACTGCCGCTACTGGTCGCAAAGTAATCCTAATTGGGTACAAGAGGCTCATACAATACATCCCCAAAAATTGAACGTTTGGGCCGGCATTTATAACAACAGAATCGTGGGACCCTTCTTCCTACAAGAAACTTTAAAGGGAGGTATTTACAGCTCTTGGAGACACAAGTTATTCCGGCATTGGAGGTAAATGGACAATTACCAAATAATATCTGGTTTCAGCAGGATGGAGCACCACCCCATTACGCTCGCATTGTTCGAGATCATTTAGATAGGACATTTCATCACAGATGGATTGGAAGAAGTGGTACTTATGAATGGCCTGCACGAAGTCCCGACCTTAATCCACTAGACTATTTTCTGTGGGGTTTATGTTTATTATTTGCAAGAATTAGCTGCAAATTAGCTCAGATTGAACATCTAATACATTAAGTTTAGTTAGGTTAAGTTTCAATGTTTTGAAAATCACTTAGATTTAGTTAATAATTATGATTATGTATTTCTTTAATGGATATTAGATTTTTCCGTTCCTTAATTACTTTTCTGTTAATATCTCGGTAGGTATTGAAGTTATTTCAAACCAGATATTTTTGTATTCTCAATAAAATGTTTCATCAGAAACTAAAGTACTATACAGGGTGTTTCATTGCAAATTTTAAAATCGACATTACTTCCGGTAAAACAGGAAGTTCAAAATTGTAAAAAAATTTGGAAACAAATAGGCAATCTACTGCAGTATCCACCTTCCAAATTTCATTTTGATATCTCTATTCCAGAGATATTTGCTTGGTTCCACAAATTTGCCCATCACTGTATATGAGTATATTATAAAATTAGTAGTACCTTTATACTCTAGTCTAGAAGAAATATCTAAAGTTATGTCATTTTTGTTTTGAGATCATTATTTTCAACTCCTACGTCATCTTAATGAAATTAAATTCGTTTTTTTGCCTAAAGCCTTTTGCAATGTGGAAAAGTAGCGGTACTATGGGTACTTAATCGATATATATTTTTGCAATGACTGCATTTCACATACTCTAAATATTCATACACCAATAGGGGTGGTGTTATTTAGTTAACTTATAGCAAATACATCATTATCAAGAATAATGTATATTTAAAAAAGAACCGACTTCAGCTGACTTAAAATAACTATTTTCAGACATATCATCTTTTTTTTATCTGATTTAAGGTACAATTCGAACTTTTTTATTTGTTTTATTATTCGGACCACTTTCTATATTGCATCCATACTGTATTATGTGTATCGGTCACCCCAATATAACTTGTTGGTCTATCATTTTCTGAATCACTCTGTACAACTATAATTCAACACAATATTAGAATGGTCTTGATATCTTTAAAACCACCCTGTATAAGTACAAATCCTCTCCACATTATTGACTCTTTCTATTTTTGTATTATTTAAATTATTCCTGTATACCAACGATTTTACTTCGCCCCATATGTCTAGTATTTTATTTATGCAACTGCTCATGGTCTATCCTATATAACAAAATTCACCTTTTTGAACCACATTTTATGATTTCCAAAATTTGTTGAACCCATGTCTATAATTATAACCCGACCTACGACCTATAATTCAAATATCCAATCTACTTATGCTTATATAACAAATTTTTGATACACCCTGAATAACAATAATTATTTTACCCCACACTTACACACACATTGTCTAAGCAATTACTTATGTTCCAAACTATTTAATTTTTTTAAAACGCTCTGTACAACTGTAATTATACTCCACCTTATATTTCAACCATATATATTCAACTGTATATTCAACTGCTTCTGACAATTTTAAAAAACTTTTGTATAACTTTAATTATTATGCGTCTTATAACGCAAATATCCAGTCTGTATAACTATAGTTTTGCTCCACTCTTATTTCAAACACCTAGTATACGCAACTACTTATGTGCCACCCAATACAATATTTTTAGAACCATCATGTGTAACTAATTCAATTCCAACCATTCTATATATATAACTGCTTACTTATCACCTAATATTACATGCTCGCACGCACTCACCTACAACCGTATACCGTATAGAAGAGTTCGCAGACAACAAATTTTCGTTTCGGTAAACTAATGGAATATTTTTTACCATTTCACGGAACTATAAGCCCCCTAACTTAACTTCGTCTCTAAAAAAACTTACTTCAAAGGAATTAAAATGAAAATCATTACAAACACTCTGAACGATATACTTTCATGGCATATCTTGACATTTAAACTAAATATTTATGATGAAAATTTGAGATTTACCATGATGTTTACAATTTGTTTGCATATATTTTTCCGATTTTCAGAAAAATGGTAAGTTTTACGTTATAGAAAAATATACGGAATCGAGCAGGAACATATCTTTGTAGAATACAATTTATAATATTCAAATTTCTTGAGCAGTTTTAGAGAAAACTGAAGATTCATTGAAATTCACTGACATCTAGTATCTTATTTACTTTTTTTTCTGATTTTCTAGAAAACCGTAAATCTTATGTTATAGACAATTATATGGGACCTTTCTGTAATGTTCCTTAATATAGTACAGTTTAAATCATCAAAATTGCCCAAGCCGTTTATAAATAATCGCTCGTCATACATAAAAAACAAGTTGCATACGAATTGATAACCTCTTCCTTTTTGGAAGTCGGTTAAAAAATTAATCCCTTTAAAAATATTAACTTCATATTAAATAATAAATTATTAATATTAAACCTAATATTTAAAACATCAGTTACCTAATACCTACATTTTTCAAAAATATGTTTTGATTTGAGACTGAAAAATTTTAAGTCTTAAAATAAGAAATAAAACGAAATAAAAACCTTTATTCTGGCATTTCACAGTTAACGATTTCAGCTCGTAAGCAGAAAATGAAATTAACCAACTCAAAAGTTAGTTTGAGTTGGTTGGTTGAAGGTGTTTTACATACTATTACATTCCAAATAACTAGAAATCAAACTACATATCAATAAACCTGCTTTTAATTAATGATAAGTAAGTATTACTCACATTTGTTAAAAACTTTTCGCAGTGAATGAAGCTGGAATCTTGAACTTTACACATTAAATTTACAACTTCTCTTGACCATCGTACTATAATAATCTTACACCAAACAATATTCTGAAATGTCAAAATTCAAATCAAGGCGCTACATCAAAGATAGCCATGAGTTCAGGGCTGCCATATCTAACAATTTGTCTTGAATATTACAATCAGTGTTAATGCACATTTTTTGTCATCTTATTTAAATTATATGAAATTTAAACGGTAAAAATTAAAAGAATCTTTAAATTGAAAGTATAACATTAAAATTAATAAAATATTATCAACAATATATTAATATTAAATGTAATATTAAAATAATAAATATTAAATGGCAACATAATTCTTGTTTTAGTTGACAAACCATATTTACAAAGCAATGAAAGTTGCAAACTTGCGAGAGCCCAATGAATGGCCATTATAATGTAATATAAATTTTCCTGGGTTCTATTTCAATAGCATGACGATGTAGAATAACTTTAGAAACGGGTCAAAATTTGTTACTTTTTAATTTAATTTAATTCGTCTTTCACACTCTAGTCAATCCATCATACGATTTTCTCTCCAAGTATTCTGGCTACAATATTACTGTTATCTGTTTGGCATAGTTTTTTATTACATTTTATTTATTGAATGTAATAATATTATAAATTAATTTTCGCATTCTGCACTGAAGGTTGTCAATTGCTACAAAACAAAACAAAAAAAAATTGATTGACAGACAGAGGAGAAAATGGTACCTAACTGTTTTGTCTTTTATATTTTTTATTTATATATAGAATTCCTATGCCTTCTTCCTCTGATAAAAGAACCATTCTGATATGCAATATTATGTAAATTCAAATAAATAATGTTGTAGGATAAATGCCAAATGTTTAAAACTCAAAGCTACTAATCTAAAGTTATAGACACAAAATAATTTGTATCTAGTTATTAATCAAGCACTTATCTCTAGGAAATTACTTTTTGTTAGTACAAGGAAATGATGAATAAAAGCTTTACATCACTTACTTATTATTGGATTAAGAAATTGATAAAACATTCTTGAAATAAATTAAACAGGCTAGTTACAAGTGTGTACTCAAGGGGAAAAATAGCCCTACTTTTTGAGATGTAATTTGATGTACTTTGGCAGATATACTTTTTACTTATTTTGATATAAATAAGAAAATTGTCCGATATTTGAATTTTCTGCAGAACTTTATCATAACATTCAGTTTTGTACGCAATTCAAAACGTAGTTTATGGCGTAGTATGTTAACATACTACAGCACGATTATTAAAATAACATCTTCCCAATACTGCCTGGACAATTTCGCGGCTACATGTGTTCATTAGTTTAAATTTTCTCTTGATTATTCATGCAGATTATCCACGCTGTTGGATTTTTATTCAAAAAGGATGCAAATTCTGTATGGAACAAATAATTCCATGCACAGGCTCGTTCATGTAACAATTTAATATTATAAACATTAAATTCACCGGTTTGGTCTGTTTTGCTTTAATACTAATATCCCGTAATTGATTATGCCATTTTTTCCTCGTAAGGTTGTGCAAATTGAATTCTAAACAAAATTCATTTGCAATGTAATTAAATTATGAGTGTAGCGAGGTGAAATCTACTGTATATTCGTTTTGCTCTTGTATTCCCATGCGGACTGTATAAATGAATTAATTATTGTTTTGCGAAAATAAAATATTTGCCACTTGTCTCTTTGAATTTGGATTACTTTTGTTTATTTGTTATTTTATTCATTGTTAATGAATCGTGTTTTACACGCAAGCAGTTATCTCTTTCTCTCTTTCATAAACGCTAATAGGTTTTCCGATAAGTGTGACCAGATTTTGTGGGAAACTATTAACTCTGCAACACTGGACGGTAGTTTATGTATTATAGTAAACTTTATATCATGGAACGATACATATCACGATTCACGATACACCTAAAATAAGATCCGTTGCGCATGGAAGGCGGTGCTAATTTCTGCGTGAATGACGTCACTGAGTTCGTTTTGAAAACTTAACGTAATCAATGGTTGCATATCCACTTGTATGTTTGCTGAATTGGCCATTTAAGAAATCCAAATCAGCACCAGAACCATAAATTACATAGGTCATAGCTGTAACTTTAATCAACAGAATTCTGAAGGCATAAGATTTTGCTTCCCCCCTGAACTCCGAAACTACTGAGCCTAAAATTTTCAAAAAAATAGGAAATATAGAACTTGCCCTAACTTTACAGCAAAAATAAGGAGAAACCAATACTATTTTTGGGGGGCAAATAATTAAATTAAATGAAAATTTAAAAATATAATTTTTCTCAAACGCATCATGTAATATACATCAAATGAAAGGTCCCATTCTGAGGAACGCAAATATATTTTTTTCATATTTAAATAATAGTTAAAAAAATATTAACAAAAATGTACCAAAATATATCCCCCCCTTAACACTGAAACTATAAAACGAAATGTTTTGAAAAAAATTAGAAGTATAGGGTCTGAGCTGAACTTTACTGGAAAAATAAGGAGAAACCTCTGCTTTTAATTTTGGAGGGCAAATTACAAAATTAAATGGAAAATATTAAATTAAAATTGTTTCGAACGTGCCATGTTATACATCAAAAGACAGGGCTCATTATGACGAAAATAAATATATTTTTTTTTTCATATTTTTAAAATAAATTAATAAAGAGATATTAAGAAAAATTTAAAAAATTTTGGGGGGCAAATGATAGAATTAAATGGAAAATAACAAATTATAATTGTTTCTAACGGATCAAGTAATATATCAAATCAAAGGGCTCATTATGACGAATACAAATTAATTTTTTAAATATTTTAAAAATAAATTATTTAAAAGATATTAACAAAAATGTTAAAAAATTACTCAGCCCCCCCCTTATCCCCGAAACTATAAGACGCAAAAATTTTAAAAAATAGTTAACATGAACTTTACTGAAAAATAAGGAGAAACCCCCTAATATTGACTTTGGGAGGCAAATGACAGAATTAAATGAAAAATGAAAAATTAAACTTGTTTCTAACAGAGCATGTAGTATATCAAATCACAGGTCTCATATTTTAAAATATATTAAAAAAATATTTAAGAACATTACCCATTCCCCTCTTTATTCCCCAAACTATAAGACCTATTTTTTTTGTTTACAGGAAAAATACGCAGAAATCCCTAATATTAATACTGGGGGCCAAATTGTAGAATTAAACGGAAAATAAAAAAAAATTAACGCATCATGCAATAAATCAAATTAAAGGGCTCATTATGTGGAATACAACTATATATATTTTCATATTTTTAATTGTTTACAGATACTAACATAAAGCTATAAAAAAATTCATTTCTCGCTTTATTTCCGAAACCATACTACCTAAAATTTTGAAAATAATTAGGGGTACTAGGGCTCACTTGAAATTTATAAGAAAAATTATTAGAAAACCCCCATAGTAATTTTATGGACAAATTATACAATTAAATGGAAAATAAAAATTCAATTTTCAAACGCATCATGTAATATATTAGATAAAAGGCTCATTATGTGAATTACAAATATATTATATTTTTAAATCATTTGTTTAAAAGATATTAAGAAAAATATTAAACATCGAATTAATTCCCACTTTAGAAACTATTTAAATTTTGAAAAATACATTTTATTTGAATTTTTAAATAATTTGAATAGCAAATTTAATAATTTATAATTTAAAACTTGACCTATTTTGCCCTTTATCAATCTACAGAACCTCAAAATTCAGGCAATAGATTATAAAAGGTTTCCCTGAAGTTTATTGGTAAAATAAAACTTTAATGTTAATTTTTGGGGGCCAAATTAGAAAATTAAATACATATGTATTCTTATAAAAATCAAGAGAATCCTGAAGCAGATAAAATAAAAAGTCTATGTGTGGAAAATGAAAGAGTTTATTTTTGCACATGTAAAATGCACTCATTCCCTGCTTGTCTGAAACTGCAATATTATAATCTTGAAGGTGGTACGGAACCCTTAGTATGTGAGTCCAACTCGCACTTGACCAAATTATTCGTTATCGAATTAATTCCGTTTCGCTGTTCCACACTGAATATAATGGGATTACAAATTTCTAATTTGTCATGATTCCGTTAAAAGCAAAAATATGTACAATTATGAAATTATTTAAAATGTCCTTCAGCCTTTACAACTACCAATACCCAATAGCGTCGATGTAGTTTAACACCCGTTGCTACTCAACCTGCACTATATATTTACCTTTCTAGCAATATAAATAGAGAAAATAATTTAACGTCCTGAAACTCGTAAATAGAACAGAGAGAGAAATGTACTGCAACAGCAAGAATGCAATAGGTATTTCACTAAAGACCATGCAATCGAATTCTAGAATAGTGGAAGTTAGAAAATACGCAATGATTCGAAATATTCTGCTAAAAGTTTTACTAATTTTTTATGTAGTTTATTAACAGAAACTCTTCATTGTCTTATGAGTTTATTAGATTCTGAGTTACATCTCTGAAAGGGCAATTTTATATTTTAGTCATCTATTATCTTTGTAAAATGTATTCACTTGCATTAAATCTTTGTGACCATTTTCAGTTTAAACAGCCCTCCTACTGGTAGGAGAGATAAAGCGGGATTTTACAGAATGTATCGTATTGAGTTCAATTCCTGACCTACATCACGTTTCTAGGCAGGCGCCAGTGGAAGTGATAACTGAGGATAGTTACAGGGTGTGAAAATGGTAATTTTTTTGGTCATGCTCATCATCGAGTAAACGTTCCAAAATTGGTTGCGTACAAAATTGTGATATATCTATATATAAATAGGAAAAGACAAAACGATTAGGTACCATTTTCGCCTCTGTTTCTCAACCGATTTGCTTCATTTTTGTTTTGTTTAGTAGCTACTGACGACCTTTAGTGCAGAATGCTAATATTAATTTATAATATTGGTTCATTCATTCAATAAAATATAATAAAAATTCATTATTTACGTCAATAATGTCAATGCCAAACAAATGAATGTGCCGCGTGCCGCCGCCAGACTCAAACCATTGAGTAATTATATATAGACAGACCAATGCTTAGAGCATGTACTTCTGGAAGTGGCATGCAAGCGTTGTTATTGTTTAGTGGGTAAAGTAATCGTTGAATATCATAATTATACAGGGCGATTCCAGATATGTTAGAAATCATTTTTTTAATGGGTGGCACATAAGCAGTTGCATATTTAGGGTGTTTAAAATATAGAGTAGAGTGCAATTATAACTAATAAAATAATTATATAGGGAAGCCCATTAGCGGTTGAATTTACAGGGTTCTTGGAATAGAAGGTGCAGTAAAATTACAGTTATACAGGGTGGTGCAAAAAATGTTATACATAGATGCATATACAGGGTGGCGGAAATGGAAATGTAACATTTCGTAACCCATAAGCAGTTGTATATATAGTTAAGATGAAATATAGGGTAAGAGGAATTATAGATATACAGGATGGTGATAAAAAATGTTAGAAAAGGAAATGATTTATAGAGTAGACCACGAAGAGTTCCATATACTAGCTGTCGCCCAGTGGTCGAAATTCGACCAATTGTGTCAATATCTCTGGCAGGTTAAGTAACCTGAAAATCTTATCGTGACATTCTATCCTAGAACTTTAGAGAGAACAGCAATTACACGGAACGGATCCAGATTCGGAATCTCTGTGTGATAGTTTCCTCGAAAATCCTAGATGTCGGTCTTACATCTCGCTTCTAAAAATAAGTTAAGAAATTCAAGTTTTTTTTCAGATATAATTCATAGGACTTTATTTGTGTTCAAATTCCTAATTCTTAATTTAATATGACAACAATTCAACTGCTAATGGGCTAACCTACATATTTTTTTTCTAACCCCCTGCATAGCTATAATTGTACTCAATTCTCTAACATTTATTAAAATCCTCATTATAATAATTCCATCTCATTATATATTTCCACCACCCTGTATATGCAACTGCTTATGGACCACGCATAATATTTTTTAACATTTTTCAACCACCGGGTAAATCATTCTGTATATGGCACTGCCTATGACCCACCATATTTACTCTTTTTGTTTATGAAATTTTTAACTATCTTCTGTAACTATAATTCTACTCTGACCTATATTTCAATCATCATATATATGGAACACTTCGTTGGCTACTCGATAAATCATTTCCGTTTCTAACATTTTTTATCATCATCCTGTATATCTAAAATTCCTCTCACCCTATATTTTATCTTCCCTATATATACAACCGCTTATGGGTTACGAAATGTTGCATTTCCATTTCCGCCACCCTATATATGCATCTCTTTATAATATTCTTTGCACCACCCTGTATAACTGTAATTCTACTGCACCTTCTATTCCAAGAGCCTGTAAATTCAACCGCTAATAAGCTTCCCTATATAATTATTTTATTAGTTATAATTGCACTCTACTTTGTATTTTAAACACCCTATATATAAGCAACTGCTTATGTGCCACCAACGAAAAAAATGATTTTGAACATATCTGGAATCGCCCTGTATAATTATAATATACAACGATTACTTTATCACTAAACAATAACAACTCTTGCATGCCACTTCCAGTAGTACATGCTCTAAGTATAAACAGCATTGGTCCCTCTATATATAATTACTCAATGTTTTGAGTCTGGCGGCGGCGGCACGCGGCACATTCAGTTGTTTGCCGTTGATATTATGACGTAAATAATGAATTTTTATTATACTTTATTTAATGAATGAACCATTATTATAAATTAATATTAGCATTCTGCACTGAAGGTCGTCAGTAGTTACTAAACAAAATAAAAATGAAGAAAATCGGTTGAGAGACAGAGGAGAAAATGGTACCTAAGCGTTTTGTCTATTTATATATAGATATAATGATTGAAATATAGGTCGGAGTAGAATTATAGTTACAGAAGATAATTAAAAATTTCATAAACAAAAAGAGTAAATATGGTGGGTCATAGGCAGTGCCATATACAGAATGGTTTACCCGGTGGTTGAAAAATGTTAAAAAATATTATGCGTGGTCCATAAGCAGTTGCATATACAGGGTGGTGGAAATATATAATGAGATGGAATTATTATAATGAGGATTTTAATAAATGTTAGAGAATTGAGTGCAATTATAGCTATGCAGGGGGTTAGAAAAAAAATATATGTAGGGTAGCCCATTGGCAGTTGAATTGTTGTCATATTAAATTAAGAATTACGAATTTAAACACAAATAGAGTTCTATGAATTATATCTGAAAAAAACTTGAATTTCGTTACTTATTTGTAGAAGCGAGATATAAGACCGACATCTAGGATTCTCGAGGAAACTCACACAGAGGTTCCGAATCTTGATCCGTTCTGTGTAATTGATGTTCTCCCTAAAGTCCTAGGATAGAATGTCACGATAAAATTTTCATGTTACTTATCCTGCCAGAGTTATTGACACAATTGGTCGAATTTCGACCACTGGGCGACAGCTAGTTTAAGTAAATTCCCGAGTGGCGTCTGCCTAGAGCGTTATCATGAAGCTGGCGGACAGGGGTATACTTGTCAAAAATAGGGGTGAACTTCGGCATTAAGTAAAAAGAACGCCATTTGCACCATTTTTTTGCTTACACAAAATAAATCATAATACAAAAGGACGTTCAGCTAAATTGCATAAATATATTTTTCATGATGTCATTAATGTGGCCATACACAGTTTTTTTTAAATACGAAGCCACATTTTTTATTAAGGATTCGGAAAGAGCGGAAAATTTCATATCCGAATATGACTTTGACCATGACCTTGAACTTGATCTTCCGGGTGATTCCAAGATCAAAGTTTTTTTGAAAAATCAACCAATTATAACTAAAAAAACCAGTAGTTTTCGACATCGCCGATTTCGAATCTGAAATCAGTTTTTCAAAATTCACAATCCAAGATAGCGAACCAATTAACGCTAATCGATGTTTTTAATTATGATCCGAAAGATGACTAATTCAAAGAGGGTATTCCAAATTAAAAATAAATTTGAGTTTGAACTTGGCCACTACTTGTTTTGAAAAATTTCAAAAACTGATTTCATATTCGTAATCATCCACGTCGAAAACTCCCGTATACCTAATTGGGAGTAGGTTGGTTGATTTTTTTCAAATTTTCCAAATCTGATTACGAATCTGAAATTAGATTGTCGCAAAACAAGAGGGCGGACCAGTTTTTCAAACAAACACTGATTTCAGATTCGAAATCAGCGACGTCGAAATCCCCCCGTCCACCTAATTTGGCTATAATAGGTTGATTTTTCAAACAAACTTTGATCTTGGAATGACATTGAAGGTCAATTTCAAGGTCGTGGTTAAAGTCATAACCGGACCTGAAATTTTCCACTCCTTCCAAATCAGTAATGAAAAATTGTGTATAACCTCATACAGACCACATTAATGACGTCATGAAAAATATATCATTTAGCTGTACGTCCTTTTGGATTATGATTTCTTTTGTGTAAGCAAAAAAATGGTGCAAATGATTTTGCTTAATGACGAAGTTCATCCCTATTTTCGACAAGTTTAGTTTCCGCCAGCTTGATGGTAATACTCTAGGCAGACGCCTCTCGGGAATTTGCTTAAATATATCACAATCTTGCATGCAGCCAATTTTGGAACGTTTACTCGATGATGAGCATGACCAAAAAAAAATATCATTTCACCCCCTGTAACTATCCTCGGTTATCACTTCCACTGGCGCCTGCCTAGAAATGTGATGTAGTTCAGGAATTGAACTTAATAGGATACATTCTGTCCATTTTCTCGATGACGAGCAAAAACCGACTCTATCTCTTAGACTATAGTCCTAAGAAAAAATGTTGACAATATTACAAAAGTTGTAATAAGACGGTACCGAAACTTGTTATACTCTCTTACAAAAAAATCGCAACGCACAGTGGGGCCAAATCCGAAAAAGCTGTCCAAAAGTTGAAAAATAAAGTTTACATACTGGTTATTTTTAGTCGTGGGTTAGGTGGGGGAAGAGAAATTTTTTCGATCGTGAAAGGTCACCAGAGTGGAGAAATGCCTGAAACGTATACAGTGATCGAAAATTTCATGTCCACAAAATTGCAACGCCCCTTCGCTCTATCAGACAATACAAAAACTGCCCTCCGCTAGTTGTTGCACCTCTTTAATAAAAAGTGGCAGCAACCATCAAGACATGAAGACAGATTTCTGCAGCAATATTCTAAGTGGTTGAGCGTGTCTGTTTCTTTCGAAGAATCTTGAGAAAAATCCGCAAATTTGGGTCGGCCTTCTTCAGAATTTTTAGCGTCTAGTGACCGGACAAAACGAAGGAAGACTGACGAATTAACGTATTTAATACATGAATCAACTGAGTGTGAACCATCTGGTTCTTCAAATGACGATCTCTCAACTTTTAATCAACTGATTGTATGTTTATCCGATTATATAACATATGGATATATTTTGTACATTCTATATAAAAGTGATTAATTCAAATGCGTTATTTAGTTTTTATTTTCAAACCTCCGAGTACTGATATTCAGCTGAATTTGTAACGCTTTCGATTATTTGCCAGCTTTTTGGAACTTCAAATCCGCCATTTGTTTTTATTTCCAATTTTGACTTAGGATTCATAATTAGCGACCCGGAAAACACCTCCCTGTACTGATTTTGAGCCGAATTTGTAATGCTTTCGACTTTTGGTCAGCTTTTTCGGATTCGGCCCCACTGTGCAACGCCCAGAAGGAGATGTTTAAATTTAATATTGTTTTGGTAAAACATAGATGATATAGTAAGGATTAAATGATTAAAATTTCAATAAAAAATAATAAACAGTTTATTTTTTTTTATTAAGTTTTTTAATAATCAAGTGCGGTTATCTATACACTCCCCAACACGTTTTGGCATTGATTCAATAAGGCTATTACTTCTTGAGAAATACCCAAAGCTAAAAGTACCCATCATATCCCAAACATGTTCTATGGGCGAAAGATCGGGGAACCTGGGCGGCCAAGGCAACAGATTCACATGGGTCTCTTCAAAAAAGTTTAAGCTAACTCGAGCAACATGAGGCCCAGCATTATCTTGTTGAAATATGGGATCCATTAGTCGATTAAGGTAAGGAGTACATACGGCGCCACTACTTCCTGAAGGTAACGTTGCGATGTGATGTTTCCTAGTGAAAGGCATAGGTGACCTACTGGCATTATTGGGTTGATTGCTATTTCTTCCTTATTCCGAAACTGATTGTTTTATAAATCTACATAATTTTCGGGACTGTCTGCTACCTAAAGTAAAAATTGTTTGTTAAAAAATTACTTGTTTAATTGCATTTTTTATTAAACAGTTTTTTTGTTCCTACAAATTAATATGAAGGATCATTACTTCCAGTGCGCTTTCACATTGTAAAAATTATTAATTTTCCATTTATTTATTAATAAATAGTGCTAAAATGAACTACAAAAATAATAATGTGAATCCCACTAGAAATAATGAATAAAAAATGTTTTTTAATATAAATTTTTGACTACAACATAAATTTTAAACAATAAGTTTTTGAAGGACCAACATTTACCTTCAAAATCATTATCTTAAACAATTTCAGCGGCAAATAGAAGAAGATGATATAGTTTGTGGTGGTTACCAATGAAACAGAAAACAATTATTTTGGGAGTATTTCATGTTTTCATACCTTGCTAACAAAAAGTGAAAATTAAAATTTTTAAATTTTATCAAAGGGAATGTAACACGTATAAAGTGTTTATTATTAAAAATCCAGGATGCCGGAATTTCTTCTAAAAAATTTCCGGCTACTCAAGGTCATTTTCTTAAATTTGCAATATCTGTAATAATTTCTGTGATAGTCGCAAAATGCGAAATTCGTTTTTTCTCTAAAGCGTTTATTCTTTTTCAATTATTTTGGGCGCTTCTTGACGTCGCCATCATACCAAATTGAATGACACCAGTTCCATAATTTTTGCAGGAAATTTGAAATTTGCAATTGTTTTCTATTTATATTTACGACAGTTTATTTATGTTCAAAACTACCTTCTACCATTAAATATGATTATTATCATTTAAAAATACAATGCTATTAGTCATATTTCGTCAATATTTAACATTCACATAACTTTATGTCAAATGTTGACATTCCTTTTATTTATTTGCATAACAAATGCTATTTTGTCGCATTAAAAACCCGAATTAACTCGTTTTTCATTTTTGGAAGAAAAAGCATAATAACACTGTTAATATCTAACACAAGGTTATGAGAATTACAGACAGAAACGTTTTAATACAAACTGTTTATGTACATAACATAATATACTCGATTCTCTGCAATCCATTTACACAACATTCATTTTGAATTTGCCATTGAATTATTTTCAGATAAAAAAAGAGAAATGACAATCAGATAAAACAAAGTTATCGGAAAGGATCTAACTGTAACCATTTTTGTACAAGGTCCGTACCGTTATTTTCAAATGTCCGTAAAACGCTAAACTTCTAAGTCTATTTTTTATTTTCTCAAAGTTACGTCTATGAATGTTAGCTGACTTCAAATAAAAATAGTTTAGAAACCGTGCGCAATCGATCACTACTTTCAGACATATCTTTTTTTATCTGATTTAATTAAGGTACAATTCAATTGAAAATTTTAGCGTGTTCTTATCTCCCTCTCTCTCTCTCTCTTTCTCTCTCTCTCTTTCTTCCTCTCTAATTTTTATTCTTTGTCTACATTTTCCAAATATATTTTAACTTTTTTATTTGTTTCATTATTTGGACCACTTTCTATAAATGTAACTAATTTACTCTATATTGCATCCACACTCTATATGCTTCTGTGTACTGGTCACTCCTATATAACTTATTGGTCTACCATTTTCTGAATCACCCTGTACAACTATAATTCAACTCAACACAATATTAGAATGGTCCTGATATCTTTAAAAGTATACGTACAAATCCTCTCCACACTATTGACACTTTCTATTTTTTTTACTTCGCCCCATATGTTTAGTTTTCTATTTATGCAACTGCTCATGGTCTACCCTATACAAGAAAATTCACCTTTTTGAAACTCATTTTATGACTATAATTTTACTGTACAATTTATTTTAACTACCAGGTATATGCAACTGCTTCTAAAATTTTTTTAACCCATGTCTATACCCCATCCTACGTCCTATAATTCAAATATCCTAACTGCTTATGCTTATATAACAAATTTTTGATACACCCTGAATAACAATAATTTTACCCCACCCTTACTTCAAACAACTTGCCTAAGCAACTTTTTATGTTCCAAACTATATAACTTTTTTAAACCGCCCTGTGTAACTAATTATACTCCACCTTATATTTATACCTTTTGTACAACTGTAATTATTATCCGTCTTATAACGCAAATATTCACTCTATATCACGTTTGGAATATACAGCAATTTTCTTTAAACTGTGGTGTTATTTCCCAAGAAGCACTTAGACATTGAAAAATATGCCACAAGTATCATTCAGAAAACAACTATATCACTATAGTTTTGCGCCACTCTTATTTCAACCACCTTGTAACTACTTATGTGCTACCCAATACAATATTTTTAGAACCACACTGTATAACTAATTCAATTCCAACTTATGTTTCAACTATCCTATATATACTACTGCTTATGTACCACCTAATATTACATGCATGCAGGCAATACACCTTCAACCGTATTCCAAACAGAAGAGATCACCGAAATAACAAATTTTCGTTTTAATAAGGTAATGGAATATTTTCTGCAATTTCACGCGACCGTAACTTAATTTCGTCTATAAAATAAACTGACTTCAAAAGCATAAAAATGAAAATCATTAGATACACCCTGTACGACATACTTTCATGGCATATCTTGACATTTAAACTAGATATTTATGATGAAAATTTGATATTTACCATGATGTTTACAGTTTTTGTGCATGTATTTTTCCGAGTTTCAGAAAAATTGTATGTTTTACGTGATAGAAAAATGTATGGAATCAAGCTGGAACATACCTTTGTATAATACAATTTATAATATTCAAATTGCGTGAGCAATTTTAGGGAAAACAGTGAAGATTCATTGAAAATCGCTGAAATCTAGTCCTTATTTACTTTTTTTCTGATTTTCTAGAAAACCATAAATCTCATGTTACAGACAATTATATGAGACCTTTCTGTAATGTTCCTTAATATAATGCAGTTAAATCATCAATATTGCCCAAACCGTTTTTGAATAATCGCTCGACATACATAAAAAAAGTTGCATACGAATTGATAACCTCCTCCTTTTTGAAAGGAGCAAATAAAATCTGATTTTACTCAATTTCAAATTTTCCTCCTGGTTGAACTCAAAATTGTGGACGTAAGACGTGAGATAAAATAATCCATATTTTACATTAGTTTTCCTTATATCGGAGGAAAATCCCCTTGTTTTGATCAGCCATGGACAGCACTATTCTTATTTGTGTCCACTGATTTTATCCGTTACTATATTTAATAGTTGTGGACATAGGGATTTCTTTTGTTTAATTCCGGTGAGTGTTTTGATGTTTACTGTTAGCCAGCTGTTTATCGATATCAAAGTAAGTGAATTTGTTTTTAGTTATTTAATTATTCTTATTATTATTTTTTTGTGTTTATTTCTTGGTACTATATTTTCGAGATTTTACAATCCATTGAAAACAATTGATTTAGTCGACAACCTTCATCAGTTGCGCTTTCCTTAGCTGAGTGAAATCTTGTATAATTATTTATGTCTTCTGTACATACAACTGAATTTAATATTTTAACGGGAAATAAATAGCGTTATCTAGATGTTTCATGAAAAACTAGTCCTCAAACTCGTAGATGTTGCTATGGATTTTGTGATTAAATATTAGATGTATGTACGAAATAGGTAAATAATTATTCAAGCTTACAATTCCCAACTGAACAAAGAAATTAAAAATTAAATGGTTTGCAATGCCAAATTTAGCGTTTACAATTTGAAATTAATCGTGTGGCAATATAACAGATAGAAGAATTTAAAAGAGTTATCTTCATAATTTCCTCCATAGCGGTTCATCTATCTGCATAGTTTGTGTGTTTTTGGTAACATTTTGTGTCATCATTTTAATTAATCTTCAGATGTTCTTCTGTATTCACAAAGATTTGGTTCCCTTTACGTTTAACTGTATGAATTCTTTCGGAGATCGTATGTTCTGAATTTTATCTATGCTGTCCTTTTCACTCTTACTAGTCCGAATTTTGTTGTTCCATCCTGTTTTTGCCTCTCTCCAAGAGGTTTAATAACTGCTTCTGTGATGTTGTTAGATAGGCTTGTCCAATCGGTTTCTGAGTCGTCTACTCTATTTTGTGACTTGATTTGTTTTGTACAGTCTTCTGATTGTTTACAAGAATACCATGTGACCATTGGATTCTATATTAGCAGATTCTAGGCTTCTCGTGCCTAAGGTTTGACATGGATATATTACTCGAGTTATTCCATCTCACTTTTTGTTGTGGCTTGTGGAGGTGAAGTGTATTGTTTCGTCATTTGCATTTATCTCGTCTTCATTGATTTTTTTTAAATTTCGAGTATTCTGTTATTACCGACTGTAAACAAGGATAGTTTACAGGTTTCAATGTTTTGTTCTGGTTTCGGATGGTGTGCAGATATCATTATTAAGTTATCTTATTTCCAGAAGTATTTCACTGTCTTTGAGGTAGCCGTGCCGTAACTAGCGGTGCGAGCTTCTATAAATAGCCAGATGGTGCATGGTCCTGGTCATTTTTGCAACCTTGCAAGGTCGGCGCCTGACTAGTACCGCCCCAACTGCACGTTAGGAATGTCATTCTATATATAAATCGCTTATTAATTAATCCTTTGCTTTGCTTAACATTAAAAATTGAAAAAAAATGTATCCGATTTTTGATTCCTCTTAGGCTGTGTTTACATGGCGCGTAGCGCGGCTCGAGAAAGCTTCCAAGACGATTTTGGACCCCCTCTTGAAATGCAAGAAGTTTTTTATTTATTACTGCAAAAATCCTTTGTCTGTTCTCCGATACCGACGCAAATTTCTATTGATGAACAACCCCCCTTACCAATTTATAAGATAAAAAATCGTAATTTATGCGGGTAGCAAGGGTGAGTTTAATTTTACAGGGTTTGTACAGGTAGATTGGCGCGGTGCGTGGTAACCAGCAAATGGCGGTTCAGATCAAAAACTCGACAATTTATTGAAATGCAGACGTTTGGTATGTTTCAAAACAAAATTGTGAAGGTAATTTCAAAGGTGCTTACGTAGCCAGGCACCATAAAGTTGGGTCGTGAAAAATATACATCCTTTGTTTTCTGGAGAAAGGGTACAAATCATCTTAGCAGGCTTCATGAGCCGCCCAACACGCCATGTTTACCCACCTTTAGACGTCTAGCGGTAGGAAACTAGTATTTATTCTCAGCTGTTTCCTGCAGAGTGCGTATAAGAAGAGTTTTGCCAATGCATAGGCTAAATGCTGATTGGTGCCGCCATTTTTTGCACTGATTTCAGGTTTACTATAGGTAGGGGAGAACAGAGGTTTAGTGTTTGTCGCAGAGTTGCCAGATCTGACGATTTAAAGGAAATCTCACCATATGTAAATAATTTCAGCATTTGCTATTCTTTGTATTTATTCTAATTTTTTCAAAATAACACCACAATTGCTTGAAAGCCTGTATATTCCAAATAGTCCAAACGTCTCAAGGTCAAAATCAGACCCCGTTTTCAATGGTTACTACTTAACACAAATGAACAAGAAAAATTAAAAATGAAAAGGTTCGTAAATTATATTATATTTAAGCCGTAAAAATACAAAGTACCTGCTGACAAGTGTACTAAATAATTATCAGAAGAAAATAAGTCGATGCAGCATCAACTTGATTTTGGTTGACAAATTGCATACTACAAGGTATTGAGACTCGCTGTTGAGTACTTACAATAGTGGGGGAAAAATTAAACTATGTACCCCAATTAGGTTACAGAAATTTTTTAATAACAATTTTTTGTAAAGATAAACTTGGTAGATACAAGAAATTGATAATTACCTAATGTTTTTTTTTATTTTGAATGTTTTTGTTGAGCCGAATGCGTAAAAGAATATTATTGATTTTTCAGGATCTTTCTCTTCCAGCAATCTGACGTATAATAATCTGCAACCGTTCACGGTTGCCTAACACACGAGGGTTTGTTTCTAAACATGATTCTTATTGGTGGCAAATAAGCGGAAAATGGCCGTCCTTCCGGGCTTGGCACCAATCTCTTCATACGCACTTTGGTTTCCCGGTTGGCCAGTGGTAGTTATTAAGAGGCGGGGCCGGCAATGCCAGATCGAGGGTTTTGGTTGCGCGTGCTGTAAAGTTAGATACGAGTACAACATTCTATTCAGTTTCAGATATTCTTTTCTGTTAAAATTTTTCTGATGTAGTGGGAACAACTATTCAGATTCTTTGAGGACCACCAACAAGAGAAAAATAAATTAAAGTATTGTTACGAAATTTACCCAAAGCCGACCCTGTGTCATTTCAGCACGACAACAAACTCTTTAAGATAAAAAATACGATTCTCGAAAAGACTCGGCAGCGGAAGGAGCGATGATGATTTCTACTGGAGAATTCGACGGGGATTATAAAAGAAGCACGTCACGATTGCCGGGCAGTGATACCGCGTCGACTAGCGTATATGAGAATGTATTGTGAATCAGCTGTTTTAATGTAAGTAAAGTTCTAGAAAAGTGGATCTTTTCAAAAAATAAATATACAAACATAAAAACAATTTTGAAGGGAACAGATGAAGGACTCAATCTAAGTAATATTTGGATTTTGGCATAAAGCAAATAACGGTACTTGAAACGTTAGGAGATAGAAACTCTGAGATCATAGCCAATAATACTCGATTTTGTGAATATTTTGTGGACTAAAATGAATTGACTTCAATAAGGAATAGTGACGACTATCCACCTTCCTCTTCGGAGCCTGGTCATCATGTGAAATAGAAGATACTCAAGGCAATAAAGCTAAAGAGCCCAAACTCGACAATCTTAGCACTTTCCTTTATGGAGTTCCAGGAGCAACCTCTCAGCTCCAGCTGCATATCATCTGTAAAGCCCCTGGCTATTATGTGTAATGGAAATTACTTATACTAACAAAACAGGGAGTTCCAGATCTCCATCCCGCCCCATCAGATCAGGTCTATGGTACCACAATATTGCACTGTAACCAAAGCGGTTGAAAAATGGTACGCAAATTTTAAAACAGACAACGTATGGATGAACTTTGCAAGCTAAATAAAACCTTGAAAAAACAGTTCAATCGAGTTAAAAGCATGGAAATATGAAAGAAAAAGTGCTGCAAGTAATACACATATCACCGTAAACGTTCAACTGAAAGTGATTGAGATAGCAACGTGATAACCTCAATAATATCCTCTCACCACACACGATGTCGCTACATACGATCTAATATTCAAAATTGCACTAAATCCGAAATGCGGAACGTCCTTCATCAGAATGGTGTCGCACTTGATGTAGACACGTATACACACAGTCCAAGAGAAAGCGTGAATTGGATAATTGAAGAAGACGCATTCCGACAAATTGTAATTGTGAAGTAACAGCAAGAATCCAGGAAATGCAATAAATAATAAACATCTGTTTATTATTAGAAATATGAAGGAAACTGATTAGCTTTCGGTTTCAGTTAACGACAGTGAACGGTACACGCAGCCTTTAAAAGTAAGGTCGTTAAGCAGTTATGGACTACGGCAATTTCGCAAGTCCTTTGGGTATCGGAACGTTTGCAAGTTATTAATTGGCACACGCAGTATGATCCATAAATAAATAAATAAACGACAAGTGATATAAGGTGTTCAGATTCACGGTGGATCTGAACAAGTTTCAGAAGAAGGTGAAAGGACTTTCTTTGCATATTTAATTCCGGTATCGGTTCTGATTTAATTTCATCAACTACAAAAAGGCATCATGAAAAATTGTCGTTTTACTTGGACATTTTTTTCGAAGTTGTTTTTCAACTTGGCAATAGCATTTGTTATACTGGTTGTTCATTTGGGGTTTACCCCTCACAATGTTTAAGAAACAGATTAGTTAAATAATTGAATAATTAAACAGTAGTGTGTCAACACTAGTTGATTTCTTATAGAAAAAATCTAGGTTTCCTGAACTGAATAATATGTTTGAATGTATATTCTGTAATACTTATCTGTGTGATATGATGTTTCAATTTCTTTGAAATCATTGTCGAAAATAATTTCTGAATCAGTATTAATTTGCTTGACTTTTTTTAAATGTCAATTGATTGATTTATAATTTTGAATGTTCCTTTTTGATATTCTTTTGACAGGATGTGTTTCCATCATATATCTATTTCTATAGAAGGACTTTCAGTATCTTCATAATTTAATACTAATCTTTAGTATGATCTTCCTTAGGTACTTTTCATAAATTTGCTGACTTGCCCGCGCCTGGACCAAAAAAGTTTCTGAATTGTCCCTCTTTATATGACAATTTTTTTCCTAATTTGCCCCTCCGTAAACCAAAAGTTGGGTACGCTCTTGACTTTCTTTGTCTTGTACCAATTTTATGAATACTATTAAGAGTTACTACAGGGTTTGCCAATCTTGATCTGTTTATATGTCTTGATCTGTCTATATATCTTTGAGACCTTGTATTGGTGTTTTTTTTAAATTTATTTTGAGAGTTCTTGTTGTGTTACCGGTATGTGTTTTCCCGGAAACACAAGGGACACAGTACAGAGTGGCCAACTAAGAATGTGAGGTACTGTATCTTGGAAACTATCCATCGTAGAGGCTTGCGGCAAAAAAAATTACTAAAATGACCAAGAGAAAAACCTAGAAAATATTTGAAAGTTTCTGGAATGCCGATAGGGGGCGTAACTGCAGTCTTGAATCTAAAAAAGTGAAGTTTCTGTGAATTCCGCTATATTAATCTAAAAAAAAACATCACCCTGAATCTTCGTAAGAGCTGAACGGATTATAACAAACTTGGGCTAGTTGAAAAGAGCTATACTACAAATGTAATAATATTTGAAGTTTTGTTAGTCGCCGTTAGTGACTTATTTTTCAACATTCCGACAGAAATGGTTGATTTTCTCAAAAAATGCATTTTTTTCATTAAAAAGCTAGCTAGCTAGCTAAATGATGCCTAAACAAGCTCGAGAAAATCGTATCTAGATGTCTCGTTCCTAACCTAAAATTTAGGGAAATTTTATACGGAAATTGCTAATAATATAACAGTTCTATTTAAAAAAGTTTTTAGTTTATTTGTTTTCTCTTGGCAAACCCTTTCGTTTGGATACATTTAATATCATTTTTGTACGGCGTCCGTCGTATTGAGTTAAGAATTACATAAATTTATTTTTCTATCTCTCTCAGCAAACCATTTCCTCTCATACTTATATCATCAGGGCAGATAAGAAAGTTTGTCTATAATCTTGCTACTCCGCCCTATTGAATTTAGAGTGACTTCGTTATCTTGTTCTTCTCAACAAAATTTTTCATTTCATACCCATATCATGAGAATAGATTAGGCAATTTTGTCCAGAATCTTAAGGCGTCCGCCACATTGAATTTAGAGTGACCTCATTGTATTTTTCGTTTTCTATACGGCAAACTCTTTCATTTGATACCTCTGGCAAGGGCGAAGATTAGAAAACTTTGTCCGACATCTTGGGACATCGGAATATTGACTATAGAGTGACGTCATTTTATTTCTTGTATTTTATTTTTCGTAATTCTATAAGCAATCCTTTCATGTAATACCCATATGACGAAGAAAGATATTGCCCGCCATTTTTGGGCGTTCGCCATATTGAATTTTGTGTTATATCACAATACTTTTCGTAGTCTTCTCAGCAAACCTTTTCACTTGATTTCCTTGCATTGAGTGCATATAAAAATAATTGTCTTAAACTTGCAAGATCTGATTATAGACACCGGGCAGGTGAAACAAAATAAAAGTTGTATGAAGTTTTTAATGATAAAAAATTATTCCAAAACTACAGCTATTTTTGTAACTGGCTCCTTTTTTACTTTGATTACACAAAATATTGACACACATTACTAATACATCAGTTTATAGACCAAAATTCAAGAAATTTTCGGACATCACGTCATTAAGAGTTTATAGAGTATAACTGCCAAAAAGTGTGGAAACGGTTTTAACAGCAAACTCGTAGAAATAAATTATTTAAATAATAAAAAAACCCAAAATTACGAATCTCTTTTTTTTTCAAAATTTGATAACTTTCTCGTGACTAACATTGGAATATTAATCATCCTGAATACGATTATATATAATGTTAGGTTTCTATGGGCTCAGATTGGATACTATTGTATAAGCAGTTTTCCAAGAATTTGAGTTCAAATCATTAAAAGAGATATTTTGCACATCACATGGTATTAACGAGAATAGTTCGACCCGGATATACTAAAAATATTTTGAAAGTCCATAAAGTAGTTTATTAGGTTTTTATTTATATAACTGTTATATGTCCATATTGGCCAATTTTTCAATCGTTTATTAAGTTAATGGTTACCTGTATACTGTTTACTGTTATTAATTAAATTACTGTTTTCCACTGGCAGGATCCGCCAGTGTCAAGTGGAGTAGAAGTAAAAGTCGGTTGTTTAAGCCAAAATATTATATTAATCAAAGAGCTTAATACGTAGAGTGAATTAGGTATGGGCGTTACTGTAAGTGGCAGTGTAATAACAATAGAAAGAGAAAGAAAATATCAGGGAGCGCTTGCTATGTCTCTACCCTACCAATAGTAGGCGTCACCACTGACACTGACCAATCAGGAACGACACGCTTATTCTCTCTCTCTTTCTATTGATATTACATGAATTTCGCTACTTCACGTGCTCTACAGTATTAACCTCTCTGGTATTAATACATTTTATGGCACCATAACAAACATCCAAGATATACACAGTTAAGTGCATTTTATGAGCTGTCAAAATATATTTTGTAACTTTCGTGGTTAATACGATCTGCAAAATATTTCTACAAATTATTTAAATGCAACGTTATAAGCTTTCGGTAGGTGGCAGATTATGGTTCCAGGTGTTATTACAACAAAGTAATGATTTAAAAAAAAACTGTCAGTTTTTCCAGCTTTTCTTTATGAAAAATGCTGTGGTCAAAATCTAAAAACACTCATTTTGAAGATTTTCTGATTCTCTACAATTTTTCATTATGAACAGATCATTACTTTTTACGCTATAAGCAAAAAAAAAAAAACGAAAATACCCATATTTTTGGGTTTTTTAAGGCTTTTAAGGTTACTTCTACGAGTTTGCCGTTAAAATTATGTCAATTAGGTCTTATAAACTTTTATTTATCTGATGGCGTGTGCGGTTTGTAGTTTATTTTTATGCCACTTAAAAATTTCTGTTGACTGGTGAATAAAAGAAAATGCTGTATTAGTAATTAACACCAACAGTTAAATGAGCTTAAGTGCTATCGGACTATAGTTTCTATTTATATCTGAAATTAAGTCGATAATAATTTTTGATTGAAGCGAGTACATTGGCTGTAGTTACTACAATACTAAAACGGCAACAAATACACAAAAGTCACTAAAATGAAAAGAATTCATCCTGTAATTAACAGTATTTTAATTACTGAGATATTGATACGAACAAAAAAATAAATTACAGAAAGTTTTAAATAAAATTGTACAAAAATGGTTAATTTTAAGAAAGTTAATACATTGAGAGCAACTTTATTGCAAACATAACAAGTTTATTTTACTTTAATTAAATTTAGTGCGTTGGTCGTGTCCATCATTTCACTCTCACAAATTCATAAAAAGCGCAAGGATTTTCTACTTCCAATGCCTGCAGGCTGTATGGTGAAGGACAACAACGTGAATATAAGTGTGTAAACGGTTTTAATAGCCTATTCACCACATGTTGTCAACTTTCATCTTGACTTTTAGAATATTAAATTCGATATACAATACACTGCATACTTCGTTTCGGATATTACTTACAAATTTGTTTTTTTAGTAAAGATGTTTATGACAAGCAATTATAGAAATCGTTTTCTGTGTAAAGTTATAGTATCGTATTAGGATTTGCCGTATAATACAGAGGAATTGAAAACTAATACAGCATGTTTTTTATTTAATACAACTCAGCTTTCAATGCCTCTCATCATTAGTGCTTCAGAATAGATAAATATGAGAACCGATTTAGCTGTTAGTGTTTATAAAGTCATTGTGTTCTTTAAAAACATATATTTTACTAATAATATTTTAACAAGTTTAACTAGATAACTTTTATCTTGGGCAATAACACCACAATCGAAATAAAACGACGTATATTGAAGGAAAACCAAACGTTTCAAAGTCTACAACAATGTTCCTGTTTCCAAAACACTTCCAATAGTAAAACAACTACTAGAACGGGACTCTTCATTAAATCAAACGAACTCAGTTATCAATTGAAACAATAATGGAACTACTAAGATATTGTACCAAAACTACATACTTTCAATTAAACGATGACTTTTACCAACAGGATTTTGGCATGGCCATTGGTTCTTGTCTCTCACCAGCATTAAGTAACATATTTATGGAAAACTTTGAACAACAAGTAATTTTGTCAAAAGAAAATAAACCTTTAGTTTGGTGGCGTTACGTTGACGACATTTTCGTAATTTGGGAACACAATCTTGAAGAACTAGATAAATTATTAAATGACATAAATAACAAAGAGCCAACTATCAAATTTACCCTAGAAATTGAAGACAATAACAAACTATCTTTCCTAGACATATTAATAACAAAAACAGAATCTTTATTCGAAACAGAAGTTTATAGAAAACCAACTCATACAAACAGATACCTAAATTTCAATTCAAATCATCCGAATACAGTAAAGAAAGGTGTCATTAAATCATTATATGATAGAGTAAACACCAACTGTTCTGATGATAATAAATTTGACACAGAAAAAATAATTATAAAAAATGTTCTCACTGGAAACAATTACCCCACAAAATTTATCAACAAAGAGTTAAACAGACTTGAACAGAAAACAAACCTACCGAATCAACCCAGAACTTCTCTTATTAACACTACTACTACTTAGGACAACTACATTACAGTTACAACTCTACCATATATACAGGGTCTGTCAGAAAGATTAAAAAGAGTGGGCAACAGATTTAATGTTAAAACAACATTCCAAACAAGAAATACACTAAACTCAAAAAACTGCATATACAAGATTCCTTGCGAATGCAATAAATTTTATATTGGAGAAACATCGAGACCATTAAATGTACGAATAAATGAACGCAAGAATTAAATAAAGAAACGACAATTTGAAAAATTGAAAATTTGTGAACATGCTTGGGACATAGACCATAAAATACAATTTGACAATTCAACTATACTTCACAAAGAACAACATAACACAAAACGAAAAATAAAAGAGTCTGCCTTAATTCTTTTAAATGAAAAGGTTGTATCGCTTCTACTTCTGTAGAATTCAATTGTATCTGGTTACCGACAATTAAGGAAGAAATTATTAATAGTCATCTTCTTTTGAATAACCCAGTATCGGGATAGTTCATAAGGTTTTTCCTAGGTTTTCCCTTATGACGTTAATGGGATCACTGAAACAGCAGAATTCTTTGATCGTATTTTTGGCGAATGACAAAGTCGTACCTAGGAACGCCACTTATAAATTCTAAAGACAACTCTTTCAAATTCTTCTAATTTGAAAGCTGTTTAACTATAATACATGATCTTTAGAATTTTTTGTGCTACCTGTATATCTGAAAACAACAAATTTTCTAATGTCAATTTAAATGTCATAAATCAAATTTTCATTTTGCAATTTACATCAATAAATATAAAGCCATTGACAACGAAGTCACAATAGACTTTGAAACGTCTGGTTTTCCTTCAATATACGTCGTTTTATTTGATTGTGGTGTTATTGCCCAAAAAAATATAAAAGTAATCAAGAATATGCCACAAACAACGTTTAGAAGACAATTTAAATAGATATTTATAGTATTTTCACAAAAAGCAAAGTAGTAGATATTATATAGGGATTTTTGACCAGTATGTTTAATAAACATTGTTTATCTTCTAGCTGACCCCTCCCGGCTTCGCGCGGTCTAGACTAATCGGCTTATTTGATTTATTTATTTTGCACATTTTTTAATTTGGTACTGTTAGATCCCGTAGATTTTTGTGAAAATCATTTTATCGTTATCATTCATGAGCGAAAATTATATGGCAACAAATGCTTTTAAAAATACATTATTTTCGGATTTAATATGAGGAGCTATTATCCATTTCAGTTTTTTTATGACCTTTTTGACATTTCAGACATTTCTGGTATTTCTGATATTTTTGTCCTATTTCACATTTTAGACATATTTGGTGTTTTTGATTTTTTTTACCCTCCTTTACATTTACGGTGATGTTGGCGTTTCAGTAATATCTCTTAGTTTTGGCATTTTTGGCTTTTGTACATTTTAAATTTTTAGATTTTTCTCGTTTTAATTTTTTTGACACAATGAATTTGATAATTTTGACAAATTTTATATTGTTGTGATGTTTGTTGTATTTAACATTCTTAACGTTTGGAGGTTTCTAATATTTTTTAATTTTTTTTGAATTTATTTTTATTATAAAACTTGACTATCGCTTAACATTTCCAACATTTTCTTTTTTTTTAAGATTTCAGTTGCGATAGATCAGACATATTGCAGACCTCACCCACTCAGTACTTTCAAAATGAGGAATAATGTCTCTATTCATTTAAAGAACAGAATCAATTTATAAACGCTCATGCAATAAATAAATACTTTACATTACATTTATCGGCTACGTGATGATCGCTAAGTGATTAAATTCAGTTCTAGACATTTCAGGAGAAAAGCATGTAACTATGACGTCTGCATCTTTTTTGTTCCCTAAAAATTACTGTACCCATCGCCCCCGTTTAATAACAGCATTTTTGTAAAATGTCACATCAAATCTCTATTTATTTAAGGAATTAATATTATAACTCTCATATCTGTATTATTTTCAGTTTCCGAGAAACAGTGATTTTTTCTTAAAAAATACCCCACTTGGCCTCAACCAAAACTGTTATTTTTTCTATTATTCACAAAACGGTCGAAAATAAATAGAAAAAAAGTATGAGTCTTACATAACATTTTATGTTGGCTTATTTTAATGAGTTATATACAATTTGTAACCCTATTTTAGAAATATTCTCTATATTTAATAGAAGGTATATTCTATACTACCTTTAGTAACATTTGAGACTATACATGAATATATACATTATTTATATAACGTTCCGAGTGCCTATCGCGGTTATAATATGAACTAGGGCAGGTTTCGGGTGAGAACCGCGACTAAAGTTATGGGTTTCTCGACTTTTCAGCTGCTACTTTGGAGTCATTATCAAGAGAAAACAAAATAAAAATTAAATATGGTGTAGTTCAAACTTGGGGCCTCAGTCTGCTCCCCAACCCTCACTAGAATACTATCAATAGAGGTTCCTGTACTTATAGTTCTCGCCAGGTTAAGATATGTCATGTAATGATTAGGTCGTGCGGTGCTTGGTCTGCTGGTGGTACGCTAGTCGAACCGCTCCAATCTGGCTATTAATGATCTCCATGCACTACGAAGGCGAGTGATATGATCACCTAGAAGGCCCTAAAATAGTTGAAGAATTTGATAGTTCTGCTGTCCTCGCAATTCATGGGGTGCCCTATTTGTATATGATTGATGCGTATGTTGGTACGACCTATGTAGCTTCGTGGATAATCGTGACCTGGTATTTCGTAAACTTCTCTATCCTCACTAGAGACCTTGCCTTTTGGTGTCCTGGTTAGGCCAGCTATGGTATGTTTAGTGTTGAAAGGTGTTTTAGTTTGATTTGTGTTTAGATCTGCGGTATTTCTCTGTGGTTCCACAAATTTATGGCAAACGTGCTTTACACTGTTCACTTGTTTTAAGTGCAGTTGTGGCATTCATTGGGTATATATATATTTTAGAATAACATGTGTGATGTCGTCGTTTTGTCCAAGAATTTGTTAAATAGTATTTAATTCGTTTTGTCTGTTGCCAATATCATTAAGTCAAAAAGGTCTAAGATCTAGCTTTGGTGTGACTAGGCATTAAAATATCGATTTTTGTGGGTTGGTTTCCTATAGGAGGTATGTGAGAATCAAACATTAGTTTTGGCTATGAGGGCATCTAAGAAATGGAAGAGAAGAATTGGATTCTGCTTCCTTAATGAACGGGATATTTAGGTGTTTATAGTTAAGATGTTGTAGAACTCCTCTGTAGTGAATTACTGCCTTGAGTCAGGTGTTCTGAAATAAAAAATTAGTATTTTAAGAGCAATCTTACACCAGAACCGGAAGTCGCAACTGAAAATATTTTAACTGAAACCATCTCCTCGATAACCCCTGTATACTAATTTTCAGAATAATACTTATAATGCTTTCTCACACCTCTACCGCAAGTGGACCCAAACTTTGTTTTTTAAATGGAACACCATATTTTTTATAGAATTTTTATAATTTGCGGATGTTTTCAATATATATAACTTTATTGGAAAAAGCATATGTCTGAAGAGCTCAGTTGAGTGTTGTTTCAACTTTCTGACAATTTTGACAGATCCAGCCCTTCACAAAAATATAATTTTTTGGAAACAAATAGGGCCAGATCAAAAATTGCCAGAATTTGCCTGAATGAAACTTAAATGTTTGGAAGTTGCAGGCAACCAGTTCGAACATTTACTATAGTTTGTTCAAGTTCTTGTTTGTTCCCGTGTTTGTTTTATAATTGTGGATGATCCGCATCCACTATCTACGACAGATTAACTTTGTTTTGCTTTTCAATAAAATGAATTTGTATTTTACAGTTGGGAATGATCTGCGCCATGGCGTCATGAGTTTCATAGACTTTTTATAACCACATCAAATTCTGCATAAATGATTAAGAAGTTAAAGTAATGTAGGTACATATGTTTCTTGTCGGCTCCTTCAAATAATCCGACTAATAATTAAGATATATCTAACAACCACACGGAAATTTAAATTTTTCCAAGTGTATATAAAACCTGTTTAATTTACTCTTGTAAGCACTCCCACTTTTTCCCGTAGAGTCCAGTGTTGTTGAAAAAAAAAAAAGAGATTGTCATTTGAAAAAAATGCGTTATACCCGTTTTCTAATTCAGCACTCTGTATATTCTTTTGAAAAGTTTCCAAGGATTTAGAAAGCTTCAGGTTTTATTCAGGCAAATTATGGTATTTTTTGATCTGGCCCTCTTTGTTTCCAAAAAATATTTTTTTGGTGGAGGGCTGCATCTGTCAAAGTATTCAAAAAGTTAAAATAAGTTTTAACTGGAGCGCTTCAGATAGGTGATGTTTGTAATAAAGTTATTTTGAAATTCATCGTAGATTCTAAAAATGCTACAAAAACAGGATGTTCTATTTAAAAAAAACCGGAAGTCGTAGAGAACTGAAAATTTTAACTGAAACCGTATCCCCTGTATACTAATTTTCAGATTAATACTTCCAGTAGTTTTTCATAGACATATCGACTCAGCTCATCGTATTATACCCTGACTAATTATAAAATTAACCATAACTTGAAAAACATCAGTCATCGGACTTTGCGGCCATAAAGACATTTGTTCACTTCATTGAGATCTACAAATCTGAAAATTTCGGCCAAATCCACCGAAGGCCACTTTCCTTAAGGAATGTGCGGAGTCCTTTAATAATAAAATTGTCCGACAAAACTTACTGGAACGTTTAGCAGCCCGCCGACGTTCTAAAATTGTCGATTTGAGTATAACAGTCTTGGTGATCACCAGCTGTCGGACAAAAATGATACACGAGAAAAAAATTATACTTTATCTATACAATGCTGTCACCTTGAAACAACAAACTGATTTCATGATTCCAGGGGGGCGATCCTCTACTAATTTTACCAAAATATAGTTTTAAACCCATATTTCTTGGATTATTACATTTAAAATATCGTTATGTCTTTTAAACCCATAGAAGTGACGTTCTTCTAGACTCTTGGAGTTAAAATTACCTCATTTTAATGTTAAAGTTTCTAACTTTGAGGCTCTCGGTATAGGCGATCGCCCCTATCGCCCCCACCCCCCTTGAATCCACCCATGGTGTTTTCTCTTAACACCCGAATGGCTTACATATAAAATCTTGTGACTTCTGGGTATTCACTTAGTTAGGTATTAAATTTATTGGTCTAAGTTCTTCCATTTTGATTCCTTTGCTAACTTTTGGGAGTGCTGGAATATTGATATTAGACATAAGTTCCCTGGTACTATCCACATTGAGGAATTAATAATATTTAACAAAGAATAACCTTGTAAATCGAATACTTAATGCAATAACTTTGCTGTTAAGAGCTTGTCAAATTGGTTCATTATTTTAAAGTAGCTTATTATATGCTTAATATTAAAAGTAAATAATATCCGAACAAATAAAAATCCTGAGAGAAATCTAGTAGCATTTGTTGAAGTTATCGCAAATTTTATTTACGTTTCCAATTTGGATCAAACTTTTTAGCACCGCATGTTCTAATTAATGTTCATTAGGAGTTAGTTGCAGACTTTTATAATAATTATCTTTGCTTTAATGTTGTTTTCGTTTGTTCTTATGGTCGGTTAACGTAGAATTACTTGTTGCGCAACAAAAATTACGATTAAAACGTGATTAGATTGTTATTAAATTAACTGTTCATTCGAATGATTGCTAATAATAATAATAATCTTCCGCCTTTTGTAGGTATCGCTATGTGGTGTGGGTTTCTGGGAAACAAAGAAATCGTGCAAAAATGCTTTCAAATTTATAAAAGTTGTTCGATTTTGAAGGTGATTGTCAACGATTACCATTTTATACGTTATGTGGTCACTAGAATTATTTCGGCTTTTATCATTCAACTTAATCTCTATTGTCCAAAATGTATTCTGTTTCGGTATTCAATTTCAATATTTCGGAGTGAAATGATTTTTTAAATAAAATATTTTTTTTATTTTTAACGGTGGTGGAATACCACATACAATAAAACACAATATTTACTGGGCCATTATACAGGATGACGCCTAAATACGTTGAAATATGATACCTCCGCTGTTACAGTTATTAAAGAAAATATTTAGAAAATTTATATTAAACTTGAAATTGCATATTTTAAAATTATTTTTGTGTATTCAGGGTGTTAAGTACTACATAGTTAATTTAATGGGACGCTCTTACATATTTAATTTGTAATTTAAATTAGGCTCATCTCTCACATGCTTTCAATATATGTCAATGTCAACTGTCAACCACGGAACACGAAACTCACAAAACTGTCAACCTAAACTCTTAGAACGGCCCCCACAAAACAAACATACAATGTCAACAACCGAACACTAAACTCACTACCTAACCTCCCAGAACAGCCCCCAACAAACCAACATAACCCGTAACACTCACCCCACATAACGTATACACACCACTCAACCTCATAACCTGCCAGACAGCCATCGACCGACAAATATAACTTCTACACATCAATCAGCCCTCATAACTTCTCAGATCGTCGAGCTACATGAAGTCACCGAACAACCTAACTTATACACACACCAGTCAGCTCCCATAACCTCTCAGGCAGCCATCGGGTCCTCCCAAAAGGAAGAGACCCCTCAGCTCCCCAGCCAATCCCCCTCAACATAACTTTACATAATCTCGCAATTACACATCACGGGGGCCACCACCGACATACACACAACACAGGGGCCCACACAGCCAACGGAGCCCCCAGCGAAGCACCCACGGAAGCACATCACACCCAAAGACAACACATATAACCTTTATACACATAACATTACATTTGGGTAGGCCCTCCACCACACACCTTCAGCCCCCCCGGCCCCACGGAGACACCACCGACATACAGACAACACGAGAAAGTCCTATTTCTTAATTATTGCAATTGAATATAGGGCGAGGCAAAACTGGAGCATATGAATTTGATTTATTTCAATATGTTGTTTCATTTATCTAAAGCAGTCACAATAACAAAATAGTGTTTAAAAAAATTCTATTAACAAAGTGGCCGTGGGAAAATGACATAGATATTTTATTCTATATACTTTTGTTAAATTCTGTATAGTTTGTTAATTTGTAATCATTTAAATGTTTTTTGAAATGAACTGCCCTGTCGATGAATAACCGGATATGCTATAAATATTGGGATAATGTATGAAAAAACGTCTATTAGAACAAAGAATTTATCAAGAGAGGTATCTTTCACGAATTCAACTCCAGAAAATAATGATGGAAATGTTAGTATATATATAATTTTAAGCACACTAGTTTCAGCAGCCTATGGAAAAATGAAACGAATAAAACCTGTAGTTAAGGAGGGAAATGAATTTAACATAATGCCTGAAAAATAAAATGCATCAATGCCATTTTGACAATGACTATCCTAGAAGAGTTGTTAGTGGCTAATGAGAACTCTATCAAGTTTCCTTTAATTTTGATCGCGTTAAGAGATGAGGGCACTGTTCTAAATATGGAACCGTAAATAAACTAGATGGTCTGTGAATGTTTAGGGTGGTATAAATGGATATCAAGTTCACTTGGACTTCAGAAATTCATTTACCAATACTGCTGGCAGATATTCCTCTTAACAATTGTCAAACAATGTGGTTGCTACACGATGGAGCTTTGATTCATCACACCAGATTAATTCGTAAGCATTTTTCCAGCATATGAGTAGGAAGTGACGGTCCTATTGAATGGCTACTTCGTTCACCAGGGTTGAATCAAAGTGACTTTATCATGTGGGATTATGTGAAAAGCTATGTGTATTAAATACATCATACCACACTGGGTAATATGCTCCTCCCTCGTTTTAACTATACTACGAGAAGCATTCCCGAGTATAATTGCGAATTAACAGCAATGGTCTTTTGATGTGGACATTTTGAACAATTGTTATAAATACATTGTTAAGTCATTTATTTTGTATTTGTTAAACTTACTTAAAATTTTGTAGTTTTTTTACCAATTTTACAAACTGTGATTTACCAACGACCAAATTGTAGAAATATTTTTGTAAAAGCTCTCTTTTTGTAAATTGTAAACATCTCAGAAATGAAACCTAAAACTTAATGATTTTAGATATAAGGAAGCTGGGTAGAAATGAAAATACAAAGTTTCGATAATTAAAATAAAGTATCGGGTGATTTTGTCAAAAAAATTAGAAAAACATGGTCTCTAGTTTTGGTTTGCCCTATATTAAATACAGAGATAGGAGAAAAGCGTGCACTGGGAATTGAAGCCCTTCGAATTTGTTCATACTAAGAGCGCGACCAGGTTTGGTCCCTATGGTCTAATATATGATCAAGAGGCAAACTAACAGATTGAACATTTTTGTCCCAGATGAGAAACGTATTTGAGCAGAGGACACGGAGAAATGACAACAGAATAGAATGTTTCGGCTGGCGTCACACAGAATGTGGCACTATAAATACCAACGACAGTCATATTAGTCAGTAATGCTGATGTATCTACTGACAAAGCCCACAATTTGGCGGCCATCCAGCCAATTGCGGACAACATCCAGCTGCGAACCATCACCGGCAAGCTAATGTTAATACAGGTTGAAGCTGAAGTCGAACTGAGCTTAAGTGATTATTTCACCTCATTGTTTCACGATTAATTTGAGGTTCAACGACTAACCATAGCTTCAAAGAAAATTCTTGTGAAGGCAAGCCAGTCATTTAGGGGAAACACAGATGAATGTGCACGTAATGAACTAACAATCAACAATACATTTTACCATGCGATCGAACCTAAGATGATACCCATTTAACAAAACAGGCACTAAGAACAGAGATGAAGAAATTAAAATCAATACTAGAAAAGACTAGATAGGACAGAGTAACAAGGAAGATATCACGAAAAAGGCGATGTCCAAGATATAGTAGGGGGGGGGGGGGAGCGAAAACGAAGAAGGAATTGGAATCAAAATGTAACAAGAATGGCAGAACACAGACTACAAAAGCTTACAAGACAAGACTTGGGTAAACACAGTGACTAAACTTAACATTTGAAGAAGAAGAACAATACACGTAATTAAGCAGATTAAATTAACAAATTGGGGAGATGGAACTGGAAGGGAAATATGGATCATGATTGAGATTTTAATAGCGACAATTTTAGAAGTTTTGGATATCGTAGAGGAGAAAGATGATACTTTGGGGCTAGAGGCGATGGCCGTGAAAAGTCTTTCAGAGATGAACTGCATTCCATATCGAGTAGTTCCGTCCACCAAAATTATTAAATGTACTCCAGTTGACGAGTCAGTGTCTACAGCTGCACTATCCGGTAGAAGAAGGAATCAGAGGGAAATTGTCTAAAACAGGAGCAGTACTAGTCGTTTATCATCTAGGCGATCATGTCTTCGAAGGAGATCCCTAGAATGAAACCCTGTTAAAACCTCCCTTAGAAGACAACCTCCCTCGAAATTACCGATAGTGCAGACCAACTACTATTTAAATATACTGGATCATTTTAAGGAGAAGATGTTAAGTCTGGATGATTAGAATCAAAAAGGAGAGTAGTGTTACGAAGTTTGCCTATGGCAATGACTAGATACTGACCAGCAGAAGTGAGATTCAGGTATTTATACGTGAAATCTGACAGGAAATTGACTAGAATGTAAGGAACGAAAATTCTACTGTCCAAATGGAAAATTGACGGGCAATCTGAAGATTTCTACATAAGCCTGATCTCATTTGTAATTTCAGTCGAACAGCCTTGTTGTTGGTGTTTTGACTTTTGTATTTCAAACGAAGTTTGTTTGCAAGTGAATAAATTGAAGTAGATTGGTTAAAAGTTGCACCATTAGAACTAAATTTAAGACAATATTAAAAAAAAATATTACACATATTGTTATAAAGTGTCTTGTTGGCTGTAGCATTATGTACTTATTTAAAATAATTTGGTCAAGTGCGAGTTGGACTCGCATACTTAGGGTTCCGTACCACCTTCAAGATTCGAATATTCCAGTTTCAGACAAGCAGGGAATGAGTGCATTTTCTTATACTTACCCTTATATCTTTTAAAGGAAGCGTTTTAAATTTATAAAAAATATATACTTTGATTTTCCACACATAGACTTTTTATTTTATCTGCTTTAGGATTCGCTTGATTTTTATCACAATACATATGTATTTAATTTTCTAATTTGGCCCCCAAAAAGTAACATTAGAGTTTTATTTTACTAATAAACTTTCAGAAATGCCTTTTATAATCTACTGTCTGAGTTTTGAGGCTCTGTAGATTGGAAGAAAAACGGCAAAATAGGTCAAAGTTTAAATTATAAATTATTAAATCTGTTATTCTAATTATTTAAAAACATAAATAAAATATATTTTTCAAATTTTAAATAGTGTAGTTTCTAAAGTGGGAATTAAGTCGATGTTTAATATTTTTAATATCTTTTAAACAAATGATTTAAAAATATGATATATTTGTAATTCACATAATGAGCCTTTTATCTGATATATTACATGATGCGTTTGAAAACTGAATCTTTATTTTCCATTTAATTGTATAATTTGTCCCTAAAGTTACTATGGAGGTTTTCTAGTAATTTATTTTCCGTTTAATTCTATTATTTGGAGGCTAAATAAATAGAATTAGGTATTTTTTTTATATTTTTCCTATAAACAAAAAAAAAGAGGTCTTAGAGTTTGGGAAATAACGAGGAGAATGGGTAATTTTTTTAAAATATTTTTTAAATATATTTTAAAATATTCATTTTAAAAAAATTAAAAAAATATATTTGTACCTATTCGTCATAATGAGCCCTGGGATTTGATATATTATATGACCCGTTAGAAACAATTATATTTTTTTATTTTCCATTTAATTCTATAATTTGCCCCCCAAAATGAATATTAGGGTTTTTTTCTTATTTTTCCAGTAAAGTTCAGGTGAGGGGCTATACCTCCATTGTTTTTTCAAAATTTTCCAGCTTATGGTTTCGGAGATAGGGGGGGGATGGGTAAATTTTTTTATATTTTTGTTAATATCTTTTAATTAATTTATTTTAAAAATATGAAAAATATATATTTGTTTTCGTCACAATGAGCCCTTTTATTTGATATATAATATGCGGGGTTAGAAATAATTTTAATTTTAATTTTCAATTTAATTCTATAATTTGCCCCCCCCCCAAATAAATATTAGGGGTTTCTCCTTAATTTTCCAGTAAAGTTCAGGTAATGGGCTATACCTCCATTTTTTTTTTCAAAATTTTCTAGGTTATGGTTTCGGAGATAAGAGGGGGGAGTGGGTAAATTTTTTTATATTTTTGTTAATATCTTTTAATTAATTTATTTAAAAAATGTGTAAAAAATATATTTGTTTTCGTCATAATGAGCCCTTTCATTTGATATATAACACGATGGGTTAGAAACAATTTTAATTTTCCATTTAATTCTATAATTTGCCCCCCCAAATAAATATTAGGGGTTTCTTCTTAATTTTCCAGTAAAGTTCAGGTGAGGGGCTATACATCCATTTTTTTTCAAAATTTTCCAGGTTATGGTTTCGGAGATAAGAGGGGGGAATGGGTAAATTTTTTTATATTTTTGTTAATATCTTTTAATAAATTTATTTAAAAAATATGAAAAAAATATATTTGTTTTCGTCATAATGAGCCCTTTCATTTGATATATAACACGATGGGTTAGAAACAATTTTAATTTTCCATTTAATTCTATAATTTGCCCCCCCCCCAAATAAATATTAGGGGTTTCTCCTTAATTTTCCAGTAAAGTTCAGGTGAGGGGCTATACATCCATTTTTTTTTCAAAATTTTCCAACTTATGGTTTCGGAGATAAGGGGGAATGGGTAAATTTTTTCTATTTTTGTTAATATCTTTTAATTAATTTATTAAAAATATGAAAAAAATATATTTGTTTTCGTCGTAATGAGCCTTTTCATTTGATATATAACATGAAGGGTTAGAAACAATTTTAATTTTATATTTTCCATTTAATTCTGTAATTGACCCCCCAAAATTAAAAGTAGAGGTTTCTCCTTATTTTTCCAGTAAACTTCAGGTCAGAACCTATAAATCTATTTTTTTTCAAAACTTTACGTTTTATAGTTTCGGAGGTAATGGGGGGGATGCGTAAATTTTTTTTTAATATGAAAAAAAATATATTTGTGTTCCTCAGAATGATACCTTTCATTTGATATATTACATGATGGGTTTAAAAAAAAATTATTTTTAAATTTTTATTTAATTCTATAATTTGCCCCCCAAAATTAACATTAATGGTTTCTCCTTAATTTTCCTGTAAAGTTCGGGCAACGCTCTATATTTCCTATTTTTTTCAAAATTTTAGGCTCAGTAGTTTCGGAGATCAGGGGGGGACGGTCGATTTTTTTAGTTTTTCCCCCCAGAAGTACCCCTAAAATCAAAATTTTTTCTCTTACGATATGCACTCCTGATCGGGTCACCAAGCTATACATTGATACCAAATTTCAATCTCTTCCGTCCAGTAGATTAGGAGTAATGTGACAGAGGCAGAAATCCGGAGTGATATTATAAGGGTATCCGTATATTGTATATACGGAACCCTAAAAACAGTTTACCAACTATGGCAAAAATGCATGACAAACAGTAACATCGATGAGAAGTGTCTTAAATCTCAAAATTGTTGCTTTATATTTATAATAAAACTTAAATAATATTGAATTTTCCTAGAAATGTTTTGTAATGTACAGTCAACACAAGCCTTTACGATTCCAACTTAGTGAAAAAGCTTTACTTTTATTACTCTTGTATTAACTTTCTGCATTAATTTCATAGTATATTTCGCAGTGCAAGCTACAACATATTCATGAGGTGACACGGTTACATGCAGTAGTTTTTTAGCTCTTGTGTTTCATTTGAATCGTTTGTTAAAGTTGAAACTTTTACCATATCACAATATAACCGAAATACAACTAGAAGCGAAGTCTTGAAATCTGAAACTAAACCATAATTGCCAACCGACGTACTTTCAATTTGCTTTTGAGTTAACGTGCAGCTAGTTTACAAAATCTCTAACAAAGGGTTGTTATATAGTTTCATGGGAATGTTTCCTTACTGCACTTCTGGATGTATAACAATATTCGAAACATGGCGAATGCTAGAAAGGCACCACGAAGCTGTTAATTATTAATTGACAAAGTGTTGTAGATGACATAAACTCCGGGTTGGAATGTCGAGTCAACTCATTGTAAGTTTCGGTTTGGATGTTTGTATGTATTTTCTTGCAGAAATAAGCGGTGTAAAGTGAACAATGCGATTGCGAAAATTTTGAATATTTTATGATGCGTTTTTTTTTTGGTTGACGTTGACTGAATTTCATGAAAGTTTTGAATATTGTACAACTTAATGAATGAGATTTCTCTCAATTAAAAATTAAAGAGCGCTTTCTGATTTGTTTGCATTTTTAAATATTAAATATGTTCTAATAAAAACTGGTGGAACGTTACCAGATAACTTTTCAAAACTAAATAAATATAGTCCAAAATTTTTTTGGAGGTACCTCAAAAAGTATGTATTAAAGTAATTTCCAATTGGAAAAAGAATTACAGCAACTGGTTATAGGAGTTTAGGAATTAAAACGATTACATCAGAGGTATTTAGCTATGATGTTACATATGCTTTGAGACATGGTTTCACGGGAAAATCCTGGAATAGACTTGCAATATACCATCAACAACAAAAATATAATGGAGGGCGTGTTGGGAAAAACGCTTCGATACGTCGATTTGTATTTTTGTGTCATGTGACAGTGGCCAATACCAACTTTCTTATTTTAAATATAAGCCACTGTATATTATTTATTTTTTGGATTCTACAGACAATTCTAGACATAATTCATGTACAATGATAGGTGTATCTTTAACTGTTTCGGAAATATTAAGTTTTTTCAGATTTATTACAAAAATTAACATTAATGCAAGAAAATTATTTTATTTCACAAATTCGCTAAAAATTTAATAAGTAATCCTGATTATTTTTTAATGAAATAAAATAAAAAACAAAAAGCGATTAATGTCAATGTAGGAAATGCTCTCCGCGAACGTCTATCTATCGGCGCCTCACAATCCACCTATTTGGTAAAATTTGGTTAAGATACTGCCGGATATTGATTTCCTAATAGGGCGGTGCTCCATTTTGCTGAAACCATATTGTATTGGCAGGAACTTGTGGGTTTACTGAATCAGGATATAAGTTTGTCAAAGTTTACACTACAATATTTTGGATTTCTAAATATTTAGCTCCATTCAAGTTGACATCAATGAAAAAGGGACCTACGATATGATTTCCAAGAATTCCTGCCCAAACTTAACATTTTCAAGGATATTGCGTATGTGTCTCTGTTATCCAGTGCGGATTCTGATTAGACCAATAGCAGCAATTTTGAGGACTAACATGACCCGTGAAGTGTAAATGTGTTCTCATCAGAAAACAAAATATGTTGTATTTGGATCACATTGTTATCTAACCTTGCCATCATTTGTTCACAGAAATACGTTCTCGTATCGGAATCGTCTTCCATGAACTCCTGAATCGGCATTATTTTATATTATACTTTCCTTTAATACTCGAAAAATTGATGTGTGGCTAACTTTGAGCAGTGAGGCTGCTTTTCGACCAGAATTATGTGGATTTTTTTGAAACTCAAGCATAATATTCAATTTCGTATTATCACTTACATCATTGGCAGCTACTTTTTAGTGTACCGTATATACAATATACGGATACCCTTATAATATCACTCCGGATTTCTGCCTCTGTCACATCACAGCAATTTTCTCCTAAACTACTGGACGGAAGGGGATTGAAATTTGGTATCAATGTATAGTTTGGTGACCCGATCAGGAGTACATATCATAAAAGAATAAATTTTGATTTTAGGGGTACTTCTGGGGGGGAAACTAAAAAACTCGACCGTTCCCCCCCCCGATCTCTGAAACTACTGAGCCAAAAATTTTGAAAAAATTAGGGAATATAGAACGTTGCCCGAACTTTACGGAAAAATAAGGAGAAACCATTAACATTAATTTTGGGGGGCAAATTATAGAATTAAATAAAAATTTAAAAATAAGAGAAATTCAAACGCATCATGTAATACATCAAATGAAAGGTCCAATTCTGAGGAACACAAATATATTTTTTACATATTTAAAAAAAATAGTTAAAAAGATATTAACGAAAATATACCAAAATTTACCCAGTCCCCCCCCCTTATCTCCGAAACTATAAAACGTTAAGTTTTGAAAAAAAAATAGAGGTGTAGGGTCTGACCTGAAGTTTACTGGAAAAATAAGGAGAAACCTCTACTTTTAATTTTGAGGGCAACTTACAGAATTATATAAATATAAAATTAAAATTGTTTCTAACCCAGCATGTTATATATCAAATGAAAGGGCTCATTATGACGAAAACAAATATATATTTTTTTATATTTTTAAAATAAATTAATTAAAAGATATTAACAAATAATAAAAAATTTTACCCATCCCCCCTTATCAGCGAAATATAATAATTCAAACCTACTTCATCTATTTAATATTTTGGCAATATATTATAATTATAGGAACATTATTTAAGTGGATATTTTTTAAATATCAAAGTTATTCTTCAAAGTAGCTACTGTAATATAGTTTAACCTAATAAGTATATATTAAAATAAGTAGCTATTTTATAACAACTTGGAGAATGAAAAGTACCTGAGTGATCAAACGACGTTCTGTTATTCTAAATTTCATCAAATTAGCAATATGTAAACATATTGGTTTAACATTTTTGGATAGATATGTCGATTATGCCGTCAAAATCTAGCTTAAATAATTCAACGTTAGAATATCATATTCGATTACAAGTTAACACTAGGGTCAATAAGAACAGACGGCTATGAATTCTACGGCATCGACAGGTTGCTGGTTCATTTGTTCACATTCTATTTTATTACTGATATTGAAGATGGATGAAACTGATGCTGAAGTGTTGATAAGCTTGGTCGATTCCTGTTCTGCACCATAAAACTCTAGAAGTGTATAAATATCGAACAGCTACAAAAATGGTTGGACGGAAAGTTGCTCAACACCGAAGCAAGATGTTGATGTATAGGAAAGCAAACTTAAAAATACGTTTGGTTAGAATATTTAATGTTATTATAAATGTAAAGATCAGAGTTAATAACATCTGTAATAGCTACCATGTCATGTTACCAGCATTTGTATTAAAATAATTACAAAGCGTCCCTGATAGTGTCCAAACCAGTGACGGGTGTGGTATTCTCAACTAAAAAATAATTCTATTTATTTTCTTCTCTGATTATTGGGATGCACTCAAAAATGACATGTTTTGTAAGTTTCTTTTTCGATGACGATGAAGTAAGCTTAAACATTGTTTAGTTTCATCCTGTTTTATTGTTAGATGCTCCAATGTAATAAAAATATCTGGCAATGTTACTACAAAATTCCGTACGATTTTCTAACGTAGTTCAAAAATGTATAATGTGAAAAAGACGTTAGGTCTTAAGCTGCGATAGTCACTGTTGAGTGGATTCCGCTTGAGGAACAAAATCGTAAATGACATTTCATTACTATTATTATTCTCGAAATATATTTAAGGGTGTATAGAGGAACACTAGGGTATGGCTTTAGAAATCTGAGTTTAAAAGAAGCTATGAATAAAATTGACTGTTTGTTCCATTTAGACACCTACTTGTATTTTTTAAACATCAACATATCTCATGACGATTAAACATGGGCAGATCCAGGAGGGGGGGGGGATCACCCCCACAGAGAACCTCAAAGTCAGTAAATTTAATATTAAAACGAGGTAATCCTTATTCCAAGAGCCTAGAAGAAGGTAACTTCGATGGGTTTAAACCTCAAAACCACTATTTTAATGTAATAAATCAAAAATTCTGGGTTTAAAATTTTATTTAGGTAAATTTAGTACAGGATAGCCCTCCTCCGCATGAAATCAAGAAAAAGTCCCATAAACATGGCTCCGCAAACGTTTCGTTTTCAAGATACAGAGTGTTAAAGTTTCAATTTTTTTCAAGTTTTTTTCTCATAGTATCTGCACTTCACAAGATATTCAAATGAAATTTGGCATAGATATTACAATTAAGAGTTTACACCTTGTGACATGCCAATTTCGATTGCAAATCTACAGGGTGATATTTTTTTCGGGAACACTGTCCACTGTTGTCCTTCAGAACTTTTTTTTGGTGAGCCACTGGTAGGTACTTTCAAAAATTGTAAAGAAAAGCTTTGTTGTTATACCAAACTTTATGTTCTCTTGTAGTTTTGTCGTATCTACTACCGATTTCGAGAAAAAAATTTTGAATTATTAAACTAGCAATGATTCTTAAAGATTCGATAAACTGGTATAATCATCAAAAAAATGTATTACTGCAAGAAACGTACAACTCAAAAATTAATCATAATAAAAAAACCAAATAACAACAAAGGAACTAAACTACAGCAATTGTTGAAAATGACCTCTCCCAACCCTTATACAAGCTTCTGTTCTTCTTCTCATAGACGATCGAACTCTTTCAAACACTCCTGGAGTATTCCTAATTGTATCAAACGCGCCTATTATACGATTTCTCAGTTCGTCTACGGTATTCACTGGCGTTATGTACACTAGAGATTTCAGATGGCCCCATAGAAAGAAACTATTTAAATCTGGGGATCTGGCGGGCCATGGCTGATGTCTACCTCGTCCAATCCACCTGTTTACATAATTTTCGTTCAAATACTCCCTAGCCAAAAGTGAAAAATGAGCAGGAGCACCGTTGTGCATGAACCACATTTCACGTCGCATCATAAGAGGTATATCATCCAATAACAAGGGCAAATCGTTCTCTAAAAAATGTCTGTATGATTGACCAGTAAGTCGCCCTGGCAAGAAGAAAGGACCAATCAAATAATCGCCAATATTACCACCCCACACATTTAATGAAAATTCCTCTTGAAAATAAGCTTCTGCAATTTCATGTGGATTCTCCTCAGCCCATATGTGTTCATTATGAAAATTTATGATTGAAGTCCTTGAGAAACAGGCTTTATCAGTGAATAGGATTTGGCAATCAAAATGAGGATTGTTCAATAGTCTGTTGAGGTACCACTGACAAAAAATAATTCTTGGATGACAATCTCGAGGCAAGAGCGCCTGCACCCTCTGAATGTGATAAGGATAGAGCAAAGAATCCCGCAAGATTCGCCAAACAACTTGATGACTTTTACATAAGGTAACACTAATTTTTCTTGTACTGGTTTCTGGATGTTCTTCTATTTCGTTCAGCACTGCCTATTCGAGTCGTGGTGTTCTCACACTTCGTGGTCTACCTGCATTAATATTTTTCGCAGTAAAAGATCCAGTTTCTGAAAGACGTCTGTGAATATTAGAGAACATCCGATGACCAGGCATCACTCTATTGGGATAGCGTTCCATGTAAAGACGCTTAGCTTCTCTTGAATTACCATTTGCAAGACCATACATGAAATGCATGTCAGCCAATTCGGAATTCGTAAAATTCGGCATGTTTTGATATTAAAATGCAAGCATCTTTAATTTTCAAAACACAGGAGTTTAATTTGATGTGTCAAAACTAACAATAAATTTATTCATTCACCACAGCCTACTAGGTAGGTAACTAGATTTCTATGACAATTCGGAATTTTCGGAGGATTTCAAGAGAATCATTCAACATTTTTTTCTCGAAACCGGTAGTAGAAACGACAAAACTACAAGGGAACATAAAGTTTGGTATAACAAGAAAGCTTTTCTTTACAATTTTTGAAAGTACCAGTGGCTCACCAAAAAAAAGTTCTGAAGGACAATAGTGGACAGTGTTCTCGAAAAAATATCACCCTTTAGATTTGCAATCGAAATTGGCATGTCACAAGGTGTAAACTCTTAATTGTAATATCTATGCAAAATTTCATTTGAATATCTTGTGAAGTGCAGATACTATGAGAAAAAAACTTGAAAAAAATTAAAACTTTAACACTCTGTATCTTGAAAACGAAACGTTTGCGGACCCATGTTTATGGGACTTTTTCTTCCTAAAACTATTCAAGGAATCTCCCCTTTTTGTTTGTACCTCCAATTTACACCCTGTATATATAAAACACGTGCAGACTTACTAATTAGGAAAATGATTTCAAATAAATATAACAAACTAGATGTTATGGTCTCATTCTTTTTCGCAATTACTGTTAACATTTTTTTAAATTACACGTATCTCACAATTTCCAATATCTTCGATCTTTTATGTAACATAAAAAATGAGACCCTATTAGCACCGACGGTAACTTCTAGAGTGTGAAAAATATTTCATTAACGAATCAGTTACATCACTGCATTGGATATCTGCACACATGTGCCATTTTTCTTTCTACTGTATAAATTACTGTTAATTGTAAATGAAATAGAAACCAGAAAATTTATACTTGGTCAGGTTGTTAGGTTGTGAAGAAATTGAATCATGTCGCTATCATTGTTAATTAATACGTAAGTTTAAAAGGAAAAACTGAACAACGGCCACGCAACCAATTTCAATCATTTTATATATAAAAATAAGAATTACTTCGGATTTTCTCGTTAGTGTTTAGAGATTAGATTTTAGGTAAAATTGAAGTAAGGACAAATCAAAATACAGGACTTACAATAACTAGAATTAGAATGAGGTATTAACTGACTTACTTCCTCAGCCTTAACCACCCCAATTCAGTATTGTTCAATGACAACCCACTACTTTGATATTCATGCTATCAAAAACTGCTTTTCAATTATACCCTACAAAGCTACGTTTGATCAAGTATTCTTCAGGTAATTACGTAAAATTGAAAAAAAATTAGTTATTCCGTTATACAGTATACAGCTTAAGACTGAGTACAAAACTTATGTCAAGGTTCTTGACAGGGCAATAAAGCAAGCCAAACACATTTATGAAAAACCGCACGTTGACTTTAATATTAATAATTCCGAAAATCTCTGGGCATTCATAACTGAATACATATTTGAGTAATATTGGTTGTGAAATCATCCTTAAAATTACAGTCGAATAATCTTGAACTAAAACATTCACTCCCCAAACCAAATACTATATTTCTAACACCAACAAATGAATTAGTAATATTAGGCATTATTAAAAATATGAAAATTTTAAGTGGTCTAGTGGTGTCAATGAGGTTAACATCAAAACTGTAATCGCATTAGCCAATTTTATTCCAGAACCTCTTGCACATATAATCAACTTGTGTATATAGAAAGATCCATTTGGCCCGATGCACTAAAACGAGCTGAATAAAGCAAAGAAAAGCATATCATTGATATCTAATGTAGCTAAAATCTTGGAAAAAAATATTTAGATTAGAATTTTAGTGTTTGTGAACAAGCATAAAATGATCCAAAAAAGAGTATAAAGGTTGCCTTAAGATTTTAACAAATGTATTTTATGATAAGTTTGATAAAAGTACCCCAACTGCAGCTACATTTCTAGATTTCATTATTAGAATAAGGGGCAGAGCTCATCACTTCTTATTTGCAAGACAGAAAGCACTGTGTTAAATTAAATGAAGTTGTAAGTGAATATTGTAAAGTGCGAACAGGTGCAAGGAACAGTACTGGAATTACTGTTATACATTCTGTACGTTAGTGACTTATTAACTAATATGCTTGATGACGTAATAATATCATATAGGAAAAAGTTAGACTGAAGTAGAGATTAAGATGAATAACTATCTTTAAATTTGGACAAATCTGTTTACCATGACATTTGGAAATTGCAACATTATTATTCCTGTAAACCTAAACATTTCAGTCAATGGGAAAAACCTGAATAGGGTGCAATCATGCAAATATATGGGAATTAACATATAGAATGCATTCTTAGAAAAACAAAGTATTTAGGATTTGCATTCTATAATCCCTTTAAGATAATGAAAACGAACATTGATGAAGTTGTATTACGCATTTTTCTATAGCATGATCACCTATGGAATCATTGCCAGCTTACTCCAAGTCTTTAAAACGTATGCAAACCCACAAGAAGAAACAATTAAAAATTGCAAACAAAAATAAAACGAATTTAGATAACAATCCTTTAAAATTGGTGGAGCTCTTCTCTCTTGAATCTTTGAAATATTACTATAGTACCTTAATAGAAAAATTTCTGAACTCAAACAGTATTGTATTACTAGGAACAAAAGCATATTTCTTCCGCATAGATCGCAAACAGTCAGTTGCAAACGCAGTTTTATTAGAGCAATAAATGTATACAACAGTCTTCCAAATGAACTAAAATCGTTAAGCAGTGTAAGGACAATAGAAACTAAGTTAAAGAAGTGACTAATTAACAAACAATAATAAAATCAGATAGGCAGTTGACAAAAAGTTACCATTGTTATAGATACTTCGTGTTACAGATACTTCGTGTAAAAATTATGTAATAATATGTAGATGTTATTGTGTATATCTATTGGTTAAATAAATAAATAAACAAATATTCTCTTTCTTCAAACGTTTCTCTGTGAGTGGTGGCTATGGGTAACAACCCGTGATACCATTTACAAGTAAATCAGCTACAAGTTGTAAGAACACAATTCTAGGACGATTAGAAACAAAAGAAGACTTGAATGACGAATGGAATAACCTACAAAAAGCAATGTAACAGGCAGCCTCAGAAACTTTAGGAAAAAAAGAACGATAAGAAAAAAGTTTGCGAATATTGATAGAAGAGCTTCGTCAAGCAGTAGACGAAAAGCAACTAGCTTATAAAAAGTGTTTACGTAAGTCTACAGAAAATAATCAGACCATACATAAACAGATAAGAAAACATGTGAAAACACTAACTAAAAAAGCACAGGAGCAATCCTGGGAACTCTTTATTAGCGAGATTAAAAATGAAATACATGGCAGACAGCAAATTGCTTGTAAGATAAGACACTGAATAAACAAGAAAATGACAGAATTCCAAACAAATAATATACACTTCAAAAAATGCTAAAGTAAGCAACCCCTCAGAATTTATTTTTGGCTACGGCCTTAATCACGTATATACTTTGTAATCGTTGTATTATTACGTATCATTTCGTGTATATCTTTGGTTAAGGACGATTAAGTAATTGTCACAGGAGACATTAGTTATAACCGAGAAGAACAATTAAAAAGAAATGGAAAGTCGTTATCTGAGATCTGTTTCTGGTAATGAGAACTAAACAGTAGAATACATCAAGATAGCAGCTGCAGACTTTCGAAACTAGAACATATTCACACAGACAATCGGTGGTCACTAGAGATTGAAATTGAAAATGCACAAAAAAGTTGCACAAGGATCGTTACAGGAACAAGGTCTTGATGAACAATGGAAAATAAACAAATTCCAAGCGAATAATATTCCGAATATTAAAAAAGATAGGAAACGGAGAATGCTGTAAAAATCCTGCTCATTATGAAAAAAAGAAGGAAATTAGGAAGTAATGACGCCTTAAATAGTTTACAGTTTTTGCTGATATTGAGCAAGTAATGAGCTGCCTTATTGATAACTGATAACTAATATCACCTGGGATCGTTGGCAAAATGACGACCTCCTTATGATCAAGCACATCCACAAACATCTATGCCACCCCTTATACATTTGCTGATGTACCTAGGGATACAAACGATAGATCGATGTTTTGCGAACATCGATGTATTGTTCAAAAACATCGATGGTAACATCGTCGATACATCGGCGACAAAAGTCACTAACATCGATGTCGTTCCTTCATTCAGATCTTGAATATTAGGCCGATAAAAAAACGCTGCGCATAAATAAATATGTTAGAGAATGGAACAGCTCACATAGAGAGAAGAATAGCACAACTGATGAATCTTATTAAGATGTTTCCGAATTTGACTTCGGGAAATATCACAAACAGCTGACAAATAACAAAGGAAGGAAAAACAAATCTGTCACAGCTACAACGGAACCCATCAGAAGTTCAGGTGTACTTGCCGCCTCCAGTTATTACATTAATGAAAAGAGACGCCATTGAGATTTTGGGGCATATGAAATCTCCATTTCTAAAACTTGCAAAGGTTGCAATGGTATACCTTCACATCTTTGCCACATTTGTACCAAGCGAACGGTCAAGATAGAAATAGGCTTCTGGGAACTAGATTATCCAAGCTTGTACTCCTGAATTTCATTTCAATATTGTTACTTTCAATCCCATAAACCTTTTTAGTAAATAAAATGAGAACATGTGTTTTTATGATATCCATTTTATTTCGTTTAATGAACTGATGAGTGTGAAGTAGGATTTAGGCCGGGCACAGATCTACTGATTCTGTTCTTGTAGAACAAAACAGAATCGGTAAGTCTGTGCCCGACTTTAAAATTGATATGTTTTATGTTGTTTACTTAATAGAGCTACATACGAGGGTGAATCAAATATGAACCGGACTTTTGTTTTAAAAATTTTATTGGTACGATCAATACAAATATTAATACATATTATTTTTCTACATAGTCTCCTCTCTTATGAATATATTTTTCCCACCGAATCGGAAGTTTTTTAATACCTTTCTCAAAGAATGAAACTGGTCGTGTCGATAACCAATTGCGCACAAACGTTTCTACACCTTCGTTGTCCTCAAAGTGGTGGCCTCTCAGTTCTTCTTTAAGTGGCCCAAACATGTGGTAGTCACATGGCGACAAATCAGGACTGTAAGGCGGGTGTTCAAGGGTTTCCCAATGCATTTTGTTCAATTTTCCTTGAGTCAATGCAGCTGTATGTGGCCGAGCGTTGTCATGCAACAGAATCACACTTCGGATAGACATATCCCGCCTCTTTTGCCGATAGGCAAGTTTCACTTGTTGGAGTAGTTCGCAGTAATACTCAGCATTAATTGTACGGCGTTCGTGCAGAAAATCGATCAGCAGAACGCCTTTCGAATCCCAAAAAACTGTTGCAAGAATTTTCCCTGCAGAAAGACGGGTCTTGGCTTTCCGCGGTGCTGCCTTTCCAGGTTTTCGCCACTCCATGCTTGCACGTTTGGACTCCGGGGTATAATGATGCACCCATGTCTCATCACAGGTGACAATATGTCTCAAAAACTCATCCCCCTCTGCTCGATATTTTGCTAACAGCCTTTCACATACGGCAAGACGGTTTGCTTTCTGATCTTCCCTTAGAAGGCGAGGAACCCATCTTGCAAATACTTTTCGGTAACCCAACTCATCTGAAATGGTTGATTGAGCACTCCCGTATGATATTCCAACGTGTTAAGCAATTGCCAATACTGTAAGATGGCGGTCACCTTCAATCAGCTCACGAATTGCGTAGATATTCGCCTCATTGATGCTTGTCGTGGGACGGCGTGCATGAGGCTCATTTTTCACTGTCTCTCGACCATCTGAAAACTTTTTGTGCCCGTCGTACACTTGGGTCCTTGAAAGTGTTTCATTGCCGAACTGTGCAGATAGTCGACGCCAAAAATTTGATAACAACACGTTGCGCAACAGACGTATGCACCTCTTGCTCTGACATGATGCTACTAACAGCGCATCGACTACGCCTCGCCAAACCGACGAACTCCCCTCTTGTTAACATCCCTACCTAACATATATCGAGACGTCACGCCACTCGAATTACCTACAGGGCGAGAAACAGAAAAGCCTGGTTCATATTTGATTCACCCTCGTATGTCAGGTTTGTGACGAAGATAAAATATTTAAAGATTTGTATTTCCTTTATGTTTTTAATGTTTTTGAGCAAATTAAAAGTAGTTGAATGATAAGATAATTAAAACATCAAAAACATCGATATTTGGATTAAATTATCGATATTTATTAAGATCGATGTTTGTGCTGTGAAACATCGATGTTTCCGAACTTCGATGTTTTTAAGAACGATGTTGCATTCGCATCCCTAGATGTATCACCATATTTGAAAATACATTTGAACTGACAATGTAAGCTCACTGCTTCAAAGTTACGTGACATTTTCGAAGTCGTAATTATTTGCTAAAGCTCATAAATCCTTGAAATTATAAAAATATTTAGATTGACCTAATTACCTACAAAACGATAGGAAATGTCTGTTCGAAAGTGCATTCACTATTAATGATTACCATTGTTCTATTCATTATTGTGACTATTATGTGTCATATTCTGCAATTTATTCAATTGATGTCTGCTTAAATAACGCATAATATGTATTCAAAATATTTTTTTATAATCAATGATCTTTATAATCTCCCGTGCTGTGAGAGATATTACGTATACGTTGATTGATCAACATTAATATTTATGATTAAGTATTCATACCGCACGGATTTTACATGAGCTGCTAGTATATTAATAAGTACTAGGGTATATATTTGCATATTTGAATAACGATGTTACAAATATTGTTGCCAAGACGTTATGACAAGAAAATTTTCATAATTATATCGAATTTAGGACAAGTTTAGGATTAGAAATCTTTATAATGTACGAATAAGGTTTTCGTCAGTAAATACATTAATTTTTTAACATGCCACAAAAAATGTATATTTAATGGATCTGGCTGAAATGAGGATGAAGGTTAGACAAATTACGATGCTATCGATTGGATTAATCTTGTATTATGTAATAATACCTGCATGTTCCAAATATCTCAACAATTGTTTAAATTTATTTGCTTGATGAGGTTGTAGTTTACAACAAATTAAGACCACCTTCCTTAATAAATGATGATTTGCTAACACTTGCCTAAAAAAAGTACATTGATTGATATATATCTCCTTGTGTTGAAGTTTATTGTTATCCTGGGATTGAATATTCTTTTCCGTAAAAATTTGAAAAGTTTACATTGGTTTTGTTTTTTCTCTGATCGAATTATAAAACTGTGTGACTTGTGTCAAATTGTTAAAGAAAGCAAGAAGCTTTGTCTACTTTCACGAAAACAAATGTACTATAAGTATAACTGGCAAACAATATGAAACGTAGCTGAAATTGTAAATTACATAAATGAAGACGAACTGACGAAGAATCAATAACACTGGAATAATGCAATCTCGTATACCCTCACAGAATATCTATTGGAACAATTACCGAATGAGAATTCCTCATCTAGGAAAGATGGACCAATGAAATTATTGGAATTTCCGGATTGAGTCGTTACTTTAACATGGTCACTATTTTAAAAATACTACATTCAAATAATATAAGTTTCCCACAATAACCTATTTGGAATAAGAGATGGGCCACTAAATCAAACAATCACAGCGACACTAGATATTTACCAACTGCTATTTCAAATACAAAATCCAAAATTTTATTGTCAAAGTGGAAAAGACATCAGGAGGTATCATTGGGACATTTTAGGTTTGGTAATCCTAGAAAATGCATAGTATATCAAACTCTTTCTTCATAAAAAACTCTAATAAAAAGTTGGTCTGAGAAGGACAAAACGGATGAGTAAAGAAGCTAAATGCATTCAGAAAAGAAAGCGAACATTGGCTTGTCTGAGCAAAAATATAAGCTGGAAAACTTCAAACTCAGCAACTGGAAGAAAATTTCGAAAACATCACAATCTCTAACAGAATTCTGTGTTCCTCACAGTAATGAAACGAGCACTCCAAACTAGGCTAGAAACCAGGCCTTGCTGCAGAAGTGAATGGAATGGAAAAGACACACAGACATCGAATGTGTAGAATATACCGAACTGTGCGAAATCATAAGAAAGAAGATTACAGGAAACTTGTGAAAGATAAAACATCAGAAATAGTCATGAAAGAGGTGGAGTTGGCCGTCAAGAACATAAAGAATGGCAAGACAACGATGTAGAACCAGCCTGAATATTAAAGTAGGCTGGTGGAGAAATATGAAAACCCATGGCCAAAATATAACACAATGTCTAAAACCCAGACAAATACCAGAGCCAATGGAATAGCGCAATCATAGTAATAACCCACAAGACATGTAACAAAGAAGACATATTGAATTACAGAATATGTTTTCTGGTAATGTACTTCACTAAAATCATATTCAAACTCTAAGGGAAGTTATCAGGAGAACAAAAGAATATCAAATATTACTCGCCTTGACCTTCTCAGAAACCATATTAACCAAACTAATAATCAATGCCCTGAGAAGTGTAAATAAAGTATTTATAGAAGCTTAATAGCTGTACAGGGCAGCCAAAGTCAAAATCTGAATTTTTGAAGACAGTTTAGAATTACCAACATTCCGGGGAGTCAGCCAAAAGTGATGGGACCTCACAAAAGGTATTCAAAGTATTAAAAGTATCTTTTAATGCCCCTGTGAATACTTTAGATTGGAACCACTAAGAACTGAATGTAGATAACGAATATGTCAGTCTTTTGAGATAATGATGAGTTGACGGGATGGTCTCAGTTGCCAAAAATTGAGAGGAGTTGTTAATAATTCTAAAAACAAATTTATTGGAAAAGAATGTAATGCAAAATAACTAATGTAAACCTGGAAGCAATGTAGGTGGCGTTGTAGTAGTTGCTTAGAACACGTGCACTAAACACATATTCTCAACAATCCCAACAACTAAACATCATAATCAATAATACAAATCTTGAAGTAGTGTAAGAAAAAATACCCATTTGGTACACGCATTTCAGTAGGTGGCGTTGAGGTAAATGTTTAGAACACATGTACTCTAAAGACATATTCTCACCAACTCGTCTTATTGTTAAAAAGTTTAATTTAAAAAAAAGTAGTCAATTATTGCAGCCGTACGGAATCTATGACAAGATTTTGGTTAATTTCATTTGTCGAGCATCAAAATTATTCGGCATTTAATGAGGAAATTTGAACAAAGCGGTGAAGATTTGCCGGTTCATGTTGGAAAAAGTTGATAGAGTTGGTGAAAATGTAGTAGACTGCTCTGCCACCTTTACCACATATTATTAACAGCAACTAGACAGACATTCATTACACTTCGTTTAGGTATTAATTAAAACCACACTTGCATCTGTGATCGCAAAAAAATCAGTTAACTCAAAACCTAGAAACCTCGAAAGTCATCTAGAATACTGCTAGCCAATATTACTGCTTAGTAATTAAAATAACGAATTTTGACGAACAATTATGAGTTATGGAGTTCAATTCGATATTAACAGACTTGTTAAGAGAGATAGAAAAACACTGACAGTCACAGAACGACATATAATTACATAGAAATGCACAAGAAGACTCAGAAAGACACAAAAAGACTTCTAACGTAAGAGAAAGAAGCAGAAAGACTCAGAAACACAAAGAAAGATACAGACGTAGAAACATACAGAAAGATAGAAAGACACAGAAAAACGAACAGCAGTCATTCTAGACAGAATGATGGAAGCGAAAGTTTCTTACAAAATAATATCTGTGTTTCTCTTTCTTTGTGTCATTCTTAGTAATGGATATAAAATTCAGGAAAATTAAAATAAATATCACTATTTTGTTACTATTCTAGTTTTAATACTAACATGAAATTTAGTTCTAAATTTAACTATAATTGCGAAGGAACATATATGACGTAAAAGTTTTTAGAATATTTCATAGATACTCAGTCTTGGTTGAAAAAAAGACAAAACATTAATATTATTATAAATGTAGCAATTCACATCATCACTTCTTGAACTTGTTATTTAATACTTTGAGCTGGACACTTTTTCAGTTTAAACCCCATATAAGTTTCTCATCTTTGTCTCTACCATCTACAAACTTGATCTGTTTTGTGGAGTTCTAGATTGTCTCTACCATTAATAAACTTGACTTATTTTGACGTATGACGTATGTCAGGTCATTAAAATATAACAAAATTGGAATATTTTATAGAACAAGAAACAAATTTTGTGCACGTAATGTTTATTAATTGGCAGCTATATTTATTTATTAACTATAATTTATTGATTTGCTATAAATTAAGAGACATTTTTAATATATAAACTGGTTCTTGTTTCTTACACAGAAAAATAAAGGACGAAGTGTCAAAATCAATGCAATTTCAGTTTTTGCATTTCATTTCCATATCCATCTATTTTTATATGCCTAAGTGTGGACCTCCGTTACGAAGCTTTCCCATAAAACAGACAAGAATATCCATGAAAATATAGAAAGACACATAAGATATAGTTTGGAGCGGTGTTTGGTGGGTAGGTGTCGTTGGACTTTATTTGAAGACACTGCAGGTAATGCTCTTACTTTCACTTGTGAGCTCTACCACGATATGATGCACACCTTTTTAACTTCTCAAATTCAACAATGCATTCGGTTTAGGAAACAAAGAATCTTTTGCAAAAATATGCCTTGCGCAAGGTCACCTTATTTTACTGCTCCCCACATTTTTCTATCAGGATTTCCAAAAAGAGCTATGCCAATAAAACAAACACTATACACTAGTAAAGTATCTTTGACAATAGGCATTCGCGCCATCTCGTGTTATAGTTTTGGAACTCTGGTTCTGTCAAAGCAGTAATTTATGTTTGTTGTGTTATAGATTAAAAATTAATTGTTCCATAAAATGCAAAGAAAAACATCAAACCGAAAATGCGGTGTAATTGATTGTGAAAATATATCAATGAAAAATCCAATATTAAAATTCTACCGTTTTCCTGGATTTCCGCTTGAATTAGAGAAGAAGAAAAATGGATTACAGCAGTTCGTCGTCAAGGGCAATTAAATTAAATTTTCACGTTTTTAGTCATTACTAAAATTAATCACTTAGTTGTTCTGTTAACAAAAATAAGATTCAATAACTCTTGTAATCAGAAAAGTTAATTATGTAAATGCTTTTCTTTCAAAAATAAACTGGAATCTAAGGTTAACATAATTCAAAATTTTTTACATAATAATATTTTCTTTTGAGAATAAGGAAAAAAACAACTTTTTAATTACAAAAGGGATGAAAGGCCATGGCAACCAGGAGCAAGTTTAAGGATTTGCTGTGCTCATTTTGTAGGAGGAGAAAAATCAAAGAATGTAGATACATAACAAAGTTTACAATCTATCTGTATTTCCTGCAATATATCAATTTTTATACTCCTTTAAATGAGTAACACTTTTTATTCTCATTATTTTGATTTCTTTAAGAGCGGTTCTTTATTATTAGCCAAAAGCTATAAATATTATATGATCAATATTAATTTCTTTGTGAATTAACATAAATATTTGCTTGTGTTGATGCTTTACTATCATTGCTGCAACTTCAACATTTTTATCTTGACCCATTAAAACTTCATTCTCAGTGAAATCCACCAATAAATTATATATAATCAAATTTATTTGTTTTTTTATATTTACTTACTATTCTTAACCTCAATTGGTGCTTCATCGACTTCTGAAGATGCAATTTTTTCTTGTCTTAGGTAATCGTCATCTTTCAGCCCACAAATCAGCATGTAGGTTTTGCTTTTTTATAATATATTGCAGGCAATATAGTTGGAATATAACTTTTGTTATGTGGATTGTTTACTTTATCTCTCTAACAATATGATCACTGCAAATCATTGAATTTGTTTCTGGTTGTCTTACCCCACTACTGTAATTAAAAAATTGCTTGATAAATAAAATCTCAATTTTGTTAATAGAACAACAAATATGATTAATTTTATGCATTCAATAAGGACTAAAAAAACTGCTGCAATCCATTTTTTCTTCATCTAATTGATATGGAAATCCAGGAATGTGGTATAATTATAATTTTGACACAACCAGAGTTCCAAAAATAAGACACGAAATGGCGTAAAGATACTTTACTAACATAGAGAGCAGCTGAAAGAGAGTATTTAGGGTAAGTATGATTCAAATTATAACTCCCAAAAAACGTAATTCGGAGGACTCTCCTTTATCCGGTCTCTAGAGGTATTGCAGTTATGAGACATTATTTTTCTTACATAGCTTCTAATTTTTCAATAAAAGAATAACGTATTTTATTTCAATTTACAATAAAAAATTCAACCATGTATTGGCTACATTGTGTATATTAATTTTTCTCCTCGAATAGTTTGTTCTGGATAAAAATTCTTTTAATCTAGTAGCCCTGACATACGTAAATATTTACTAAATTGTTGTAAATAGAAAGCAATTTAATGATCGATGAAATTTATAAATAAGGTATTAACCAAATACCTATTTCAATTATATTAAGTTTTTACTCAAATAAACAAAACCGTTTGATAGCTTTTAAATGACGCAACTTCATACGAAGTTCAACGCGAGTTTGCTTTCACTTCCAGTAATCTCATACGATATTTATGTTTTTTCATGTTATCACAAAAAAGAACGTGATCGCCAATGTGATGTAAGTAAGTAAAAAAAATATGTATGTGTAGATTGTACACGAAGCTAAGCAATACATTGTTGTGTGTCCTTGAAAATGCTCTAACAACCATATTTCTTCGTCCATACAATTTCTCAATTAAAGTGCGACATCGTTAAAATTGATTCATATCTACGAGTAAGTCACGCAGGTTTCTGTACATAGTCAAAACAATAGACTTTATCAATTCAAGTGTGTATTAAGTTCTCTTAAAAGATATTTTAAACTCAGATGAATCCGGAACCTCTACCACTGTATTCATTTATTGAACTTCACAAACAAAATTATTTTATATATGATAGCCCTAGCTTTTAAATTCTCAAAAATTTTGTTAGATATTATCGGGATTTATGCAAGTTTCATCCAAAATTCTGCTTTAAAAATTCCTTCCAGCAAATCTAAAGCCAAATTAATTTGATTTGATTCTCAAAAAATGTTTTCCACCATAATGACATCTAACGAATTCAATATTTACCCGAAAATAAAAATCGAAGTTCTAACAGCATTTCAAACTTTTTGTTAACAAAATTACTCTCAATTTGGTAAGAGTTTTTATACAAGCCACGAAGAATTGATTTGATTAACTCTTTGAGTTCCTTGCTGGCCAAAATCCTCGTGGTTAATAATCCAAAATATATTTACTCAAATGTATATTTATTGGATGATCTTGTGTTGTAGGGATGAAGAGTCAATTACAAACGTTTCTTAATTAAATAATGTCCATCCGAATGTTATTATGACTATAAAATTTCCACTAAAAAATTAATTTTCTAAACAAAACATTCAACAAATCGGCCATAAAATAAGATTTTTCAATAATTCATAAACCATGTCAAACTAATATTAAGATCCTTTCCATTTGTTTTTACACTTAATCGATTTTGCAATAATAATAATAATGTTTATTTATCAAAAAATGATAACAATACATCACAATTAATACTAATTTTTAACAATTAACATAGTTTATTAGACGCCACTTACTAACTACATAGATAAACAAACAATGGAATGTCACCAAAAGGGCTTTCATTTCAAAACTAGCAACCCAAAATATCTTTCAAAATATCTTGAAAAGAAAAAGACAGAAAAACACGTTAATTTATATACACGGGGGGGACACATTTTTGAAGTCATGGGTGATAATTCTTTTTAAAGGTCTCTTTTTGCCTATCTTTTGACATAATTTTTTTAAATCAGATTATATTTTACAGAGCAATGCCATTGTAAGCTTTCAGTTTACTTCTTGGGTTCAAATTAAATTTTAAAAAGTGATATTCACATTCACTTTCTGAAATCCAATATTTACAACAGCTGATTCCAAAACAATTTACATCGAAGTAGTAACACGACTCATCTAACCTGAACTAACTATGAAATGTACAGTCGTCATATTTATAATTCACATCGATTGTTCTCGTAGTTCTCGATGGACATTCCACGGTTATTCAAGTGTTCGATGCTAACACGGTTTTGCTGAATAGAAGGTTCCGGATCGTGATGTTTTTATTATCCCAGACGGTCAATGTTTTATTTTCATCGGAATAACTAACGTAGGTATCTCCAACGGCGGCGAATATAAATTTTATACCAATATTGTATTAGCATTAGAATTACCTTGTACTTAAATTAGTTTTTCAAATTGTCCGCCATTGTTGGTAAGCCAATAGTAAAGTCGCAGCTCGAATTGCTCCCTCACTTTTTGGACCCTCTCTGGTGTAATGCGCTCAAACACCTCAACTATTTTCAGGAATATCGCGAGGTTGAGTTTTATACACCACAGTTTTTAGTTGTCCCCATAAAAAGTCCCTTCTTCCAATACATTAATCTGAAAATGTCTCATTAAGCCAATTTGGTACAGGCAAGGCATAATGTGGAGGTGCTCCGTCTTGTTGAAAAAATAGGTTTTGTTCGTGTAGCAACAAAGATCCATCTTGATCTTTGGTTTTCTAAAGATTCGGCTATAAGGTTATTTATCATAGTTTCTAACAAGTCCAAATACAATTCCCCAGTTAAATTTTCCAATAATTTTATTTTCTAGAATTTCGGCCCATACGTTGATTTTCTGAGGGTGTTGGTTGTGCTCTTTCCGAAAAAGTTGTGGCTTGACAAATCCATTTTAAAAAATCTTACTTCGCCAGAAAAACAAATAATTTGAATAACATTAGGGCCTGCATTTGCCCTTATTCATAGAATTTAAACATTCTGTCATAATCATCCTCAGCAAGCTGTTGTAAAAGCTGTATATCGTATAGAAAAAATGTATTTAGGCTTAAAGTTTTATGCAGAGCCAACGAAAATATTTGTTAACTTGGAGACTTTTGGTATTGAGGATCCATGGCAAAATGACCTAAAATCTCAACCTGTGCAGCTTCAGTTGAAACCCTACGATTCATGACAATTTTATTGCACACACTCCAGTTTGTTAAAATTTATAAACTAAATCCAACACATATAGATGCCCTATATTTTTATCGGGATATCTGTGATGAAAAACATGAGCCTGCACAGCCTTGTTGTTCTTTCCCTAAGAAATATTATTTCAATTCTTTCTTGTGTAGAGTAAACCATTGTCAAAATTTGATGGTCACTATACAACGAAACCACTATTAATAATAAATTGTTTACATTTACAGTCAAAATATTATGGGATTTTTTCTCACTTGTTTATTACGCTGTTTATACTCATGCTTTTTTTTTCAATTACAATTCAAAATTTTTAAATTTTTTACGGTTTCTAGGTCATACTCTGTAAAAAATAACCTGATTTAAAAAAATGATGTGTCAAAAGACTGGCAAAATAGAGGCATCACATGGGTTCCCTTTGTATTTATACTGCAGGGTGGCAGATACTTATAAAATATGTTCCCCGTAAATGTAAATTAACGTGTTTTTTGTCATTTTCTTTTAAAGATATTTTGGGTGGCTAGTTTTAAAATCAAAAAGACATGTATATATTTTATTGTTTCCTCCGGTATTCTAGATGAAGTTGTCAATTATATAAAAATATTATTGTAAAACAGAACAGATTTTTTTCAATGATATTATACCGATACTACAATTTCTGACATTATTATTTGCTTACGTTTATTTTATATATATATATATATATATATATATATATATATATATATATATATATATATTACAAGAAAATATCGGGACGCAGCTAAACTTATTAGGTTACAAGGAAATACTCTTTTAACTTATTTTTGAGAGCTTTCGAAATTATTTTATTTCATCGTCAGTCAATATACTACAAATAACACAAATATTAACAATTTAGAAGTAAAAAACTAATCACTTACGTTAGTCGAGGTTGTGTAAGCAGAAAAACATCTATAAACTTTAGAATATTCTTACAAATTTTTGTGGCAATTCAACTAACAAAATTGTCACGTTGGCATATTTGATTTGAAGACATGTGATATATATTTTTTAAAGTACGAGTAAACAATATTTATTCTTTGTAACTTACTGATAGATTGAAATATTATTAAGGAAACAAAAATTCATAGGGTAGCAAAAATGTTGAAATTTATTTAATCAATCTCAGAAATCTGTATTATATTCAGATTGATTATGAGTGTTTGAAAACTTATTCTCCATTTCCAGTAAGTTACAATAAATCACATTTAAATTTTGTAAATATGTCTTTTTATTTATGGTATTAGTTTACCCGTACTTTAAAAAATATATATCATATGTCTTCAAATCAAATATGCCAACGTGACAATTTTGTTAGTTGAATTGCCACAAAAATTTGTAAGAATATTCTAAAGTTTATAGATGTTTACAACCTTGACTAACGTAAGTGATTAGTTTTTTACTTCTAAATTATTAATATTTGTGTTATTTGTAGTATATTGACTGACCATGAAATAAAATAATTTTAAAAGCTCTCAAAAATAAGTTAAAAGAATATTTCCTTGTAACCTAAGAAGTTTGGCTGCGTCCCGATATTTTCTTGTAATATTTGAAAGTTATCAGCCGTTATTACCGAAATCAATTATATATATATATATATATATATATATATATATATATATATATATATTTGTAGTGCCTAGTATTGAAAAAGAAAATTAAAACTAACGTAAATTGTTGTATTGTTCAAATAACTATAATATGAAAAAAATTATGCCGTTTTCAGATGCAGAGCTTAAAGCTATCAAATAGAGTAATCGTGAATTAGGTACTAAATTTCTATGGACGTATGCCAAATATTTGCATTTCACAAATTAGCTGTAAACTTTGCGCAAAATGTGCTCGAACTTGTATCAGGAGGATTCCGTTGAGCACGAATGGTTTTGAATTTACTAAATGGGATTACAACTTGCAATAGCCATCATAGTGTTTGCCATAATTTCATATATTATGTTGATAACACGCGCTGATGTTTACTTCTGAATTATATTACCTCATGTAAATATTAGTGTGAAATTACGAGTCGGTAGACGTTGAAGTGAGAATGATATTATAATTGTGTAGGTTTTTAATAGTTATTCCTTATTTGTAAATAAATCCAGATTTAATTTGTCCTGAAACGATCAGCAAATATTTCATTACTATTACGTGAACGAACGAACTATGTTCCAAAAGTAATAAGAATTTTGTTCTTTCGCCTTTTTGAATTATTCCAGTTAGAGCGATTTTTTAATTGATTAAATTAAATTAAAAAAGGAGGTGGTTCTCAATTCGTCTGTGTATATGTTTTGAATGCATATTCAGCCATTACATTAAAATCAAACGTTTAAACGGTATTTTGGTCCCCTATTTTTTCTATGACGTGAAAAACATATCGGTAATTTCGTTTTTGCATTGATCAACCATTTTTAGAGTTCCCTGTATCAAATATAGGGAAACCTTTATATTCGGGAAAATTTAAAAAATCGACCACCGCCCTTTTACCTCCCGGCCTAAAATTAAAAAAAGGGAATACTGAACGTTGCCCAAAGCTTACAGGAAAATTAAGGAGAAACCCCAAACTTTAATTTTAGGAGGCAAATAATAGAATTAAATGAAAAATTAAAACTTTTTAAACGCGTCATGTAATGTATCAAATAGAAGGGTGAGTTGGACATCCACCAGATACAAAATACAAGGCTTTACAGTAGATTATGCAGTTATTTATCTGGATTTTCATTTGTTTGTTGCCGGACGGGCTTATATAGATCTAATTCGCGGAAGGTCCCTAAGTAGTATTCTAAAAGATATTCTAAAAATCGGAGCTCTTGGTTACACATACTATTCATGTCGTTTTGAGACTAAAAATTATCAAAATTGAATTTCACTTTATTTTGACGCACTTGTAACAATTGTCAAAATTCTGATAAAAATCAGAAGACGCTACAAAGTAACGAAACCGTTGTGACAAATGCCTCAAAATAAAGTAACTACTACCAACTAAAAAAAAAGTTACGGCCAACTCCACTCAGAAAATAAATTATTTAAAAAAACTATAAAAAACGCTTTAATAGTAAACTGAACTAAACCGTAAACAATAATTTTCAATTATGAGAAGTTTCAGTTACTGCAAAAAAAGTCCAACAATCAATTATGATCAATTATTTTGAAATAAGATTAAAATAACAATTTATTTATTAATAAACTACATCAATCCTCGAAATTTCCTTGGACTTCTATCGTCTTAATATGATTGGTCTCACAACGTTTCAATAGCTTTGGATCTTCTATCGTCATCAGGTGAATGATAAAAAAATCAGATTACCCCACGTATTTATACTCTTAACCGGTCATGCTATTGGGTTGCCCCTGTCTTGTCCAATCAGCCTAGTAGGACCTGGCGATTGGTTGTCGGCGATGCATAGCGGCAGTGGCTCAAGAAGGATCTCCAAACTTTTTTAATTTGGACGCTGAGCTCCTTGATTATATTCTCATTAGAGATTATATATGCCGTCTCGATGAATATTCTTTTTTACCGGTGCTCTTCTTTGTGAATTACCCTTGCCTGGTCCCAGTTGATGTTGTGGTGTTCGGTCCATGCGTGATTAGCTAATCCAGACTTTGTTAGCTATGCGGTGCTCCTTAATCCTCGTGTCTAGTGGTCGTTTAGTCTCCTCAATGTAGAGATTGCCACATGCAAATGATATGCTGTATATACAGTTTTTTGGATCTGCAGAATTCTTCTGCTTTGTTTTTGTGATCATGCTCCTCAAGGTTTTGGTTGTTGTTTAAAACGATTTTGATATCATTCTTGAGCCACTTCCACGCATCGCCGACAACCAATCACCAGGTCGAGCTACGCTGATTGGACAAGACTGGGGATTAAGCGACCGTTTAAGGGTATAAATCCGACGGGTAATCTGAATTTCATATAATTCATTTGATTGACGATAACAGATCGAAAGCTATTGAAACATTGTCAATCATTTCAAGATGATGGAAGTCAAAGGATACTTGGAGGAACGAGTTACATTTTCTACCAGCTTCACACTAACAAAACTAATTCAATTCATAGTGAAAAAGCGTTGAGTGCAATATAATATATTTTCATATTAAACCTATTTGTGTAAACGGCTACCAATCAAATAATTGTAAAATTTGTAAAATTTAGTATCAAGCGCTCCACGCTTTTTTGGCGTTTGTGACGGTTGATCGTTAACAACAGACCCGATAATGTCCTCCAGTTCTTATTCTAAATTGATGGTCTTCCTGTATCCTTATTCTGCAATACACTTCGAGTTCTTTCAAAATGTTCCACTAATTATTAGGTACTTTCTGCATATGAGACTTTTAGGATAACGATTGTTAAACACCCGTGCTCCTACGTGAAGAATTTCTCTGTAAAAAAACACTTTTTTTTTCTACCAATGGTGACTTCAGAATTAAATTTGGAATTTATTTAACCCCTGGAGCTCCTAGAAGTCGATATTCATTTCACTAATACTATAACTTTGGAAAGTTATTTTTCAACACTCATTTCTTTGGTTAATTATTCAAAAGGCTCTAATATTTGACAAAATATTCCATTTTTGTTTAGGCACTATGTCTACTAGAGTGGTGGGTAAATCTACAAATAATTCTTTGTTTCAATAGACGTTCAAATATATACTAGGGCCGGTATTCACAGTCCGGTCTTAAGTAGGTGCTTAAGCATGCCTTCTTAAAGACTGCCTTATCGGTATTGTCATGAAGTATAGTATAGATAGAAAGACAAAACTTAAGATCAAAGAGTATAAAATAGGGAGGGAAAAACCCGTCAGAGCTAATGTAAAATAGAACAAATACGAGTTTCAGCGCCTCTGTTGAGTCAGGCCAAATGTAAGGCTTTCAAGAAAATTCGAAATTAGAAAATAAATCATTTTAAATGAAAATGCATCTTATAGTAATACATATAAATATAAACTAGCAATGTTAGCAAATTCTCTCCATTGCTTTCCCTACAATAAACGACTAAACAATAAAATACTAGTTTATTTTAGATTTTCTTGGGAATAATACCACATCAGAGTTCAAACTTGTGTATATTTTAAAACCAAACGTTTCAAAATCCTGTCGGATTTCGTTTTCAATGGATATAAATTTATAAAGTAAAATTGAAATATATGACAATTATTTTGACAAATATGTTTACGTTACTATGGGAAATTTTTTTTTTTTTGATTTTAAATATACAGGGTGCACAAGAAATTCCAAAGATCATTATAAATCAAAAAATTTTTTCAAGTTGGAAGAACTTGAAAAATTGTCTTCAGAATTTATTTGTGGCGTTCCTAGGGACGACTTTCTTTTTAAGATAGTGCATTTGCCAAAAAATGTGATCAAAGAATTCTGATAATTCAGTGATCCCATTAAAGTCATAAGGGAAAACCTAGGAAAAACCTCATGAACTATCCCGATATAGGGTTGTTCAAAAGGATATGCCCATTGTTAATTTCATCTTTAATTATCGGCAACCAGACATGACTGAAATCTACGGAAGTAGAAGCGATGCAGTCGTTTTCATTTAACAGAATTAAGGCAGATTCTTTTAATTTTCATTTTATGCAGTGTTCTTCTTTGTGTAATATTGTTGTGTTTTGAAATTGTATTTTATGGCCTTGGTCCCAAGCATGTTCACAAATTTTTGATTTTTCGAACTGACGTTTCTTTATGTAATTTTGATGTTCATTTATTCGAACATTAAGAGGTCTAGAGGTTTCTCCAATATAAAACTTATTACATTCACAAGGAATCTTATAAATGCAATTTTTTGAGTTTTGCGTAGCGTTTTTTGGTTTTGTTTTTGTTATAATATATTTAAGCGTATTTGTTGTTTTAAATGTAGTTTTGATGTTAAATTTGTTGCCTACTCTTCTCAATCTCTCTGACAGGCCCTGTATATATGGTATTGTTGTTGTTATAATGTGGTTTTCCTGGTTGTCAGTATTATTAGGTGAAGTCTGGTGTTGGTTATCAGTTGTTTTGTGCTCAATTTTATTTAACTCTTTGTTAATAAATTTTTGAGGGTAATTGTTTGCAGTTAGAACATTTTGTATAAATGATTTTTCTTTGTTGAATTTAGTAGTATCTGAGCAGTTAGTCAGAAAACAATAAAATACTATTTTCATTTGTTTTTCAATCATATTACTACATAAATATTAGTCTTGTCTGGACCATATCTGAAAATTCCATTCGTGGTCCAACAAATGTCTACAAGATTACAAAATTTATAAGATTTCCAATTATACAATTTATGAATAATAATCAAATGTCAGAATAAAACAAATACTTGTATATTCAGAGAAAAATAGCGTTATCGATTTCTGTAAATTTCATTGAAATTCTGAAACCTTGAATGAACTAGTCGGATATGAGTGCAATCAATTGCTTCATCAAAACTGGGTATATTCCAACTGCCCCATGACCAATTCCCAAAAGTTAAAAAAATCTCTGATTTTATAATTTAGCTTCTTGAGTTCGGGGCATTTTTATATATCACTAATTTTCCTTGCAAGTAAGATTCTACGGCAAAACTACTCTTGAAACTGGTGATTTTGATACTGTCGTAGTATCACCCAAAATGAGTTGTAAGAATAAATTTTTTCGCTATTGTTAAAACATATGTTCATTTAAAGTATAAACAACTTCTACTGTTCTTCAAGTCAGTTTTTAATTATAAATAAGAAGTATATTGCAATCTTTTTGTAATTACCTGAAAACTTACAGTTGCATAAAATCGCAAATTTATTAACAATTGAAACACCGGTGAAATTGGTAATCTTGGGTTATTTATTTTAGCCAATCGTTTTTTGAATTCGATTTGTGAATGAAAATCAAAAGTATCTTGTATATCTCCAATGTAGCGTTTAAGAATAAGTGCTATTTTATTATCGTCATCGAAATCAAAATCTATATCAATATTATAGACAATATCAATATCATATAACCTCAAAATATCTATTATTTTTACTACTTTTTATAATACCAATAAATTTAAGACTGTCTCAAGTAAACTAATATGTTGACTTAGAAAAAACTTTCTTTTTTTAATGAAAAGTAAGGTTAAGGTGTGTTTATAAGATTATCTTATTTGACTATGAATACATGAGTTATTTTTACATGTAAGTCATGTCTTAAGCAATGTTTATAAATACATATCTTAACAGATACGTCTTAGCAAAGATAGCGGTCTGTAAATGTAAACGCTTGCTTAAGCTTATGCTTAAGCCGAATTAACATTTAAGATAGAACTATGAATACCGGCCTAAGTGAAAAAGAAAGCGTACTTTGTAGCGGATACAAAGTATCTATTATTTCTTGTAAAGTATCGAATAACTACCAGTACTGAAACGTTACTATACTTGACATTCTTGACATCACTAACCAATTTATAGTGAATACATATTTACGTTCGATATAAATGACATATGTAAATTTATTAAAAATAAACTAAAAGTTCACTGTAGAAACTTTCGTGTACTTAAAATAAAGCGACTTAACGATAAAACATTTGAAAGAACTGAAAGTACGGTATTTCAGCGAATTACAAAATCCTTTAGGGATTTGCTAAGTGATTGCCTTAAGTAAATTATCGTATTCGAAAATTAGTCCCAAGCGGACGACTTACTTGAAACGATTGTCATTTGCCGGCACCTAAGGGCAACAAGTTTCTAATATTTTGATGAGTTTCAAGTTGAGTACGGGATTGCGGTCGTAAGTGATATTGAATTTGGTTTAGTTTGCGGTTATGCGAATGGAATTTGATATCGACGAGTTAAGCAATCCGATTTGATTATCGTGTTGATATATAACACACACAAAACAATAATGAAGGATTTTGTTAAGGTCGTTGCATTCAATAGCTAATTTAATATTCAATATTAATCTATTTTTTTTTTCTATATAATCCGGTTCGAATAAGTTTTTCACTTTCGTTTTTAGGGTTCCGTATATACAATATACGGATACCCTTATAATATCACTCGGGATTTCTGCCTCTGTCACATCACAGCAATTTTCTCCTAAACTACTGGAAATTTGGTACCAAGGTTGAAATTCGGTACCAATGTATAGTTTGGTGACCCGATTAGGAGTACATATCGTAAAAGAAGAAATTTTGATTTTAGGGGTACTTCTGGGGGGAAAAACTAAAAAAATCGACCGTTCCCCAAATGATCACCAAAACTACTGAACCTAAAATTTTGAAAAAATAGGAAATATAGATCGTTGCATGAACTTTACAGAAAAAGTAAGGAGAAACCATTAATATTAATTTTGGGGGACAAATTATTGAGGTAAATGAAAATTTAAAAATAAAAAAAATTCAAACGCACCATGTAATATATAAAATGAAAGTTCCCATTCTGAGGAATACAAATATATTTTTTTCATATTTAAAAAAAAATCAGTGAAAAAGATATTAACGAAAATATACCAAAATTTACCCAATTCTCCCCCCCCCTTATCTCCGAAACAATAAAACGTAAAGTTTTAAAGTTTTGAAAAAAAAACCTGAAGTTTACTGGAAAAATAAGGAGAAACCTCTACTTTTAATTTTGGGGGGCAAATTACAGAATTAAATGGAAAATATAAAATTAAAATTGTTTCTAATCCATCATGTTATATATCAAATGAAAGGGCTCATTATGACAAAAACAAATATATTTTTTCCATTTTTAAAATAAATTAATTAAAAGATATTAACAAAAATATACTCATTCCCCCCTTATCTCCGAAACCATAATCTGCAAAATTTTGAAAAAAAATACAGGTATAGCCCTTACCTGAACTTTACTGGAAAAATAAGGAGAATTCCCGAATATTCATTTTGGGGGGCAAAATATAGAATTAAATGGAAAATAAAAAATTATAATTGTTTCTAGCGGATCAAGTAATATATCAAATCAAAGGGCTCATTATGACGAATACTAATATATTTTTTATTATTTTTTAAATAAATATTTTAAAATATATTAAAAAAAATATTTAAGAAATCACCCATGGCCCCCTTTATTCCTCAAACTATAAGACCTAATTTTTTTGTTTACAGGAAAAATACGAAGAAATGCCTAATATTAATATTTGGGGCCAAATTATAGAATTAAACGGAAAATATAAAAATATTTTTTAACGCATCATGCAATACATCAAATGAAAGGGTTTATTATGAGGAATACAAATACGTATTTTTCATATTTTTAAAATTAATTGTTTACAAGATATTAAATATAAAAAATTCTCATTTTGAAAATAATCAGGGGTACTGGTGCTCACTTGAAATTTATAAAATAAATTATTTGAAAACCCCCATAGTAATTTTAGGGGCAAATTATACAATTAAGTGGAAAAAAAATTCAAAATTTTCAAAAGGCTCATTATGTGAATTACAAATATATCATATTTTTAAATCATTTGTTTAAAAGATATTAACAAATATATTAAACATCGACTTAATTCCCACTTTAGAAACTACTCTATTTAAATTTTGAAATATATATTTGATTTGTATTTTTAAATAATTTGAATAATATATATTATAATTTATTTATAATTGACCTATTTCGCCCTATATCTTCCAATCTACAGAGCCTCAAAATTGAGACAGTAGATTATAAAAGGCTTCCCTGAAAGTTTATTGGTAAAATAAAACTCTAATATTAATTTTTGGGGGCCAAATTAGAAAATTAAATACATATGTATTATTATGCAAATCAAGCAAATCCTGAAGCAGATAAAATAAAAAGTCTATGTGTGGAAAATGAAAGTGTATATATTAATAAATTCAAAACGCTTCCTTTAAAAGATATTAGGGCAACTAAAAAAAATGCACTCATTCCCTGCTTGTCTGAAACGGGAATATTAGAATCTTGAAGGTGGTACGGAACCCTTAGTATGCGAGTTCAACTCTCACTTGACCAAATTATTTATATTACCAGCCTTCCCGGACTTTACATGCTTTAGAAAGCAAGACGATATATCGTTTTCAATTGGGAATCGTCATCAGTGGCGCTACCTTTAAAAGACTGAAGTCTCGTTTAAATATCTATTTATATCAGTCTATGTATGTACACCTAAAAATATATTTTTTGAGATTTTGTTCTTTTGATGGCAGCGTAACTGATGAAGGTTCCCGACTAGAAACGATATATCGTCTTGCGTTCAGAAGCCTATGGTCTCGAAAAGATGATATCATTTTAAGTTGGGGACTGTCGTTAGTTGCGCTTCTCTCGAGAACCCGAAATCTCAAAAATCATTTATGTATTTCAAACATATGGTAGTTCCCATTCGATATTTAAATAATATTGATTATTGAGATCTAGGAGTTTTGGGGCCAAATTTCAACCTTTTCCGTGTAGTAGTTTGGAGGAAGATTGGCTGTGATGGGACAAACGGACAGAACAGGAGTGATTTTATAATGCATTCCGTATATTGAATGTAAGCAACCCTTAAGTTAAGCTAATTTATTTAAAGATAATAAAATTCCAAGATTGTCTCGTGAAGATATATTAGCAGAAGATCGTGTGTTTCCAGTTCAACCAATTCTGATAATTTTATAATCAGAAAATAAAGAAAGTCGCAATTTTCACACAATCAGCAGAACGTGTGGTCCATTCATCGTGTGGCTGAATCAGACGTAGTTTCTGGGATATTAAGCACCATAATATGTTTATGGTTTCGTACACTTTTCTTGCATTTTAGTAATAGTGTCATTTTCTTGATATGGTTAGTTTAATAAATGGTTGAGCCAATAGAGCCTCCCGAATCGAGTGTGGTGCGAGTGTAATTCCTAATACAAACGAACCTAAGAAGGTCGCACAAAACTGCGTCCTGTCTTATGGCTGCTCCAAGTATAATAAGGCTAGATGAAACATTTGCAATAGAGTATCAGTATCTTGTTCTTTTTGTGGATAAAGAAAATGTCAACTCTATTTATAAAGCACTCTGAGGAACCTTCAGGAATACAAACAACGAAATAATCATGGGAATTGACGACATGCAAGGATTATGTGAAATACTTTTAATAACGAGAAACCAGATACATCAGTAGTATATCATGCATTAAATGAAATGGGATCATTTACGGTCACAAAGTCACAAGAGTCTTCCATGCAAATAACTCCATCAAAGTAATCACAGATCAAGAAGGACAAAGACGAAATATTTTAACATCTACTTTAATAGCATCTACACCACAGGTCAAAGTCCATCTGATTGACTATAATCAACATTTGCGAATAATATACATATGTATATATAAAAAATATGGCATATAGGTACATAATAAACATTGATTATTTAGAAAAGATTTGGCACACGTGAGGCATTGCTCTCTATTAATGTCTTAACAAAGAGATGCAAAGACATGGACGTAAATGTTTCATAGAATATCGCAAGACATTCGACTATGTAAAACATAAATAAAATGATCCAGAAAGAAACCGGAATAGACCAACAAGAAATAAAGATCTCATCTCCAACCTCTACTGGCATCAAATTGAAGAGGCTCTAGGTACAATGAATGACATCAAGATTAACATTAGATATGCAAATAAGATCTATAATTGAACAAGCTAGAGAAGTGAAATGAAAACTTTCTTCGTAAGATCAGTTCTTAGTCTGGAACTTTGGATTCGTATAGTCGGATAATATATATTCTTAGTTTTGCTATACAGTTGCGAGAGTTGGACACAATAATCCAAACCAAAAGGAACTGGAAATTTTCGAAATGTATTTATATAGAAGAATACGTTGCTTATGGGTACATAAATGAAGAAGTAAGTAGTCAGAGATATGGGAAAACTAAAAGAGTTAATTTTAACAATAACACAACGAAAACAACTTCTATAGGCCACTTGAAAAATAAGAATGCTTGAGATAAGATAAATAAGCGCAACAGGTCAATAAGTACACGTTAAAATTGGTAGTTAAAGGATCTCATAAGCTGGTTTGGCATGCCCTTTAATAAATATCTTTAGAGCTGCAGTATCCAGAGCCATTTCGATAAACAAATCCGCATAAAATCGGCGGCTTAAAAGATAATCTTTTTTTATTCATGGGATATGAAAAAAGGATTTCAACTTGTTTCTACAGACGTTGAGGAATGTCCATTACTGGTGAGAGTGGTGATCCCATTTGAGCTCCTCTCACTTCAGTAGAGATTGTTGTCATAGATAAAGAAAATAATCTTGGGAAGAAATGTTTTACGTAGACGACAACCTTGCTATTATTAAAAATGAGATTTAGAGAAATATTCAGGTATGGGTGGTTCTTAACCCCTAACTTAGTAATCCACTTATTTTAATTAGTCCACAATGGACCACACAAGCAGAATACGCAACCAAACAAGAAAGTCCGATTTCAAAGGAAAATAAACAGTTCTTTCCAACTCAACGCCTGACTAGATAAATATTAAGCTATAATGTACGAGCTGTGTAGATTAAGACTGTCAACAACATTCTACATGGCAATAAAGAAACATGTGATAGGCATTTGGTAAACCGATTTGGTTGCCCGTAGCGATTGTTTAACAAGATTTGTAGTACATTCAAAACTGAGTAACATTTGCTTTTGCTTCAGACTTGGAGAAAGTGCGACCGAAATTCTTATAAAACATCAGCACGCTTACTATATTGATTTGTCAGTGGCTCAAAATTTCCGATGGATTAAAGCATTTTCAGAGTAACCATTAACCATTCAGTGGAAGGTTTTAACCTTCAAGAACCGATTAAAATGTTGATAAAATCAGGAATATTGTTCATTCAGATGGTCGATCGAAAGGCTAAGGGAATAAGTTGAATTTTAGTCACGCAATTATCAACTTTTGACCAATGAATTGGAAATAACAAAAATTTGTTACAAAATATTCCCAAAAAAACCTTTCACGAGAAAAAGGACATCAGCAAGGAAAGGTACAGTAACTATTTGGAAATGATTTAAAAAAGTATATGATTTAATACCAAACAGTTAATAAACACTCTTACCGGGTTCGTAAAGGGGTTATGCTATTGAGACCGAATACCAAGAATTACTGGGTGTATAACATAACAATGCGTTTTACTAATTTCGACAAACCAGGAAAAACAAAAGGACGTTAGCCTGAGACATGTGAAAACGTCTAAATGACTGGGTGAAGGTTATTCAAACTGTAGACTGCTACGAAGCATCGCTTCAGCGCTATGACTGCCCAAAGGAATAAGACAACATGCAATTGTAATTATATTAGAATAAAAAAATTACATCTTCATTACTGAATTATCATATGTGTTCAATTCTTAGAAACTACTCTGCATATCTTATTAATTTTGTTGGACAACTTAGTTTTATACGATCTATTTGAAAATGTAACAGCTATTGTATTATTAATTCTAGATTTGCATAAATCTAATACCGCACTGCAATAATTATTTCTGCATATTGATAAACAGTTGGACTCTTCTGATGTATAACATAAAATCGTGCCTAGGCGGTATCTTAAATTCTTCCTACTTTTCTCGAAAGCATTATAGAAATCTTTTCTTATGGTATTGTTCTTTAACGATTTATTAAAAAAAAAAACAAATAATAGGTAATATACCACTTTGCAGATGGAATCTGCAGTTGCTTTATTGCTGGAATATGAATGTATTTAATTACCTGGAACTAAATATCTTTTGCCATTTCATTTATTATAATTAGGCAGTATTATTGGAAATATCTAAGTGTTAAATTATTATTGCTATAGGTTTTTTAACATAAGAAACGCAATTCAATACATGATTAACATACATTTAAACTGACGTGTGTTTGAGGCTATATTAAAACTAGATCACTCCCTAATTTGTTAGATGTGATTCGAGAATTATTAGGAACAATTATACTCCTACATTTGCAAGAGAAAATGTATAATTTCCAGATAAGAGTAAAATCGTAATCGACATGGCTTTCCACTTCTTTTGCATTTTCTAGTACTCTATTACTTAGAAACGAAGAAAATCTCTGCAGAAGCTAGATCATCTGCAAGGTACGGCCAGTGCCGTAGCCAGGGGGGAGGGGGGGGGTTGATTGATGTTGGGCTGATTACGACTGCAAACTTTATGTTTTTGTTCATGTATTTCCAGGATATATAAAATTGAATAAATATAAAATTTAATCGTATGAAAAACATGATTAATTGATTAAAATTGAATCTTGAAAACAAAAATTCCAAAATTTCGGAAGGGGGGGGTTGAACCCCCAGACCCTCCACTGGCTACGGGCTTTGGTACGGCAAACGGCAAGTACAACCAAGAGATTTCATTCCTTTGTAATTTATCTACACAAGTTTTATTTTTGAAAAATGATAATGGTAACAGCACTCCAAGTAGTCAGCACAAAAAATGAATGTTTACCTAAAACATCAAGAAGACCACATTGCTCCATTGTTGAAGGACTACGAGCAAACATTAAACACAAGGGGAGACTCTTTTAAACACCAGATAAAATGAGGAACTAGACAATAATTTAATATTTTTTCGCGAAATGAATTTCGACATATAGTTAACCTACGAATCCTTTCGTGTGATTTATACTTTAGGACTCACAGGGAGTCTCTGTGAGCAAGTTATTCCTGACACGCCTAGTTGTCGAAACTCATACGCCATAAAATAATAACCTACGGATGTTTTCGTGTAATTTTTTTACTAGGAATCACAGGAAAACGGCATTAAACACAATACGATTCAGAGTCTCTGTGAGCTGTAGTTATTTCCGACGTTTGCCGACATTTGCATGTGGCTAAAGGATTACCTCATATAAAAATATTACAAATTTCTTAAATTTCCATGTTTTACTTTATTAGGGCTCTCGTATTGGAACGCTTTATAATAGATGTTATTTTAATAGTTTTTTTTTAAGCTACAAACTTTACTTTAATTAGAGTTTGTTTATTTTTCCCAGTATGTTTGCACTCCAGGAAGTTTTCGCTATTCACGGGTGTTTCTCTCTATTTGTACAACACGAACAAATAAGGATTACTACGGCGGGCAATATTTTAGCCTTATCATTACATTTTGTATATGGTTTTAACGGTTCTCCTGGCTGGCCTTAGATGTTATAATCGGTTAATCTAAATATTTCTTAACGTTTAAAATGAAATTCAAGTTGAGCCAGTTATAATAGAGTTTTAAGAATTAAGTTCCTATTAATTTCGAGATTTACACTCCAAATTTTCCTTTGATAATTCATTTTTGACTTTGTTAGTTCAACATTTTAAATGAATTCGTATTACTTTTATGTTTTTTTGGGCAATAACACCACAATCGAAATAAAACGACGTATATTGAAGGAAAACCAAACGTTTCAAAGTCTATTCTGACTTCGTTGTCAATGGCTTTATATTTATTATTCATTAATTTATTAACAACTACCATCAGGGACGTCGTCAGCTTTTTAGAGGGGGGCAATTTGGCAGATTTTAGTTTTTACGGAGGGGCAGGTCGACAGGTTGTTCTGATTTTAGTGCATTAGATATAAATAATTATAGGTTTTATTTTGTATGTAACGAAGGACCAGTATTCAGAAAGAGAGGTTCAGGGAGCAACTGGCCATGCCTGGAGCGACCATGACTAGCATTTCCCCTCCACTTGAACAAAAAGGAAAAAGCAAATACCCTTATTTTTGATTTTGATTGACTGGGTGAAATTTGAGTATAAATTTTTGATGAAGAGAGAATGAGTCTCCTCATATGAACTCAATCATTTGCAAACATTTTTCTATTTATTATTCGTTTTCTTATTTGAAATAGAATTTATAGAGATAATTTCATATTTTTGTTTTTGATTTTTTTTAACATTTGGTATTTTTGTTGTTTTCAACGTTTAGATATTTTAGGTGTTTCTGAGACGTTTTATCGTTTTGCATATTTTTCACATTTTTGGTATTTTTCATATTTCTTATATATTATTTTTTTATGTTTTCGACATTTTTGCATCTTGAACGTTTTTGTCATTTGGTGGTTTCAAAATCTCCACAGGCCGGTATCTTTTCATTTGCGATTAATTACATAATGAATTTCCCAAAAGTATTTTCAGTTCTGGTTTTCCGGAACACCAAGATGTGAAAAGATCCCCTAAGTACACCAACTCGTGTCAATCTAAAATCCGCAATAATTCTGGGAATGCCTTAGGGGCAATGAAGAAATTTATTTTATCTTTGTTTTCGGTGCTATTACATTAAAGTCGGCACACGCTATCATCTATTGTGCTGCTGTAGCTATAACCACTTGGTCCTGAAGGGCAAATTGGTTCTCTTTAAAATAATATCGATAGATTGACTAAATAGCAACTTCGGAAAACCTGAATAGACAGACTTCTTAAGACTACACTGAACAACAGCCGAGTACCCTCTTTATGGGTTGACAGTTTACTTCTACACAAGCCGATTGCGAAGGTGCAAAATAGACGGCTGCACAACTTTGTACAACAGCTGCTCATAACTGCATTTGGATTAATGACAACTAGACTGCATTTCGGAATTGCGATGAGGTGCCACACCTGTGTACAACAGAATAAACAACCAATGTCGTGAAGAATGCCCATGGCTCCTTGGGACTAGATGGTGTTCAAAATTACTGGTTAAAGACGCACGAGAAACATAACGATCCGTATCAGGCACTTTGAATTGTACGACATAATAAGTGAACAGCAGCATGGAAGCGCAAAGAATTCAATGGGATGCACAGAACAACTCTGCAATCACGCCCTACCTGGCCTATCGTCGCTTAAGTTCTGACACTGCCTAATTTTAAAAAACTAGTCGTTATGCGTTATGTAGTTTATTTGAAAAACTAACCGATTGATCACTATGTCTTATCACTAACAACAGTTAGTGAGAGTTGGTTTCCTATAAACCTTGGTTTCGAATAAAGCTTCCGTTTTAGTTATTAATATTTACAGGGAAGGTAATTTGTTATTTTTTTCCGTTCCTAAAGTAAATTGTAATGCCACTAACAACGAACTCGTTTTGGCTTTTTTTAATTGATAGCTTTTTGATCTCATGTGTGGTGTTATTTCCAAAAAACATAAGATTAAACTAGAAGATGGCACAACTAATATTCAGAAAACAATTGCTGACATCCAGATGCAATTTAGCCTACAGAAATTCCAAATAATTAATATTGTTGAATACAAGATGCCTTGAAGTACGATTATCCTTACGCTCCTGCAGTGAACGTGATGGTGGCCATTTTGATTATTTACTCTACATGTTTTCTTTTTAGGAGTGTAATGTTTACTGTACGAGTCTAAGGGAACTACAATTTTGACGTGGTTGTATTCGGTAAAAACACTCAATTGCTTATAACTCTTTCCGCATTTGCAGGTCAGATAATCAGTAAGTGCTGGAGATGTTTGCCATATATTGTTTCTTCGGGAAGACAAAAGAGATTTTGGACAAAAAGAGATAATAACACTGACCCCGTTAATGCACGTGGTCAGAACTAGAAAAAAGCCCGTTTTCTTGAGTTTACCGGCAAGCAAACTTGCCAACCATCACCAGCCGCGTGTCAGAGTTTACCACTAGGTAGAGTTTTACAAAAAAGCAATTGAGTATACAGGGCTTTCGTTTCAAAAAAGCCACCCAAAATAACTTTTAAAATATCTTTACAAATAAAAGACTGCAGTTTCAACCCCTAAGCGGGGGTGAATATCACTTCTTCGATTTTAAATACAAAGTATCATGTGATATCTCTTTTTAAAGGTCTCTTTTCTGCCAATCTTTTTTAAATCATATCATTATTTACAAATTAATGACCTAGAAACCGTAAAAAAATTAAAATTTTGAAAATTATTGTCAATTACACCAAAATTAGTTTAGTTTTAAAAAATCCGCCGTTTTGAACCAAACTTCTTATAAGGGGTTTTTTCGGTTATGTCAGACACCCTACGAACCTACTAATTTTGGCGTATATCGGTTTATTTTTAAAAAAATTATCCGTCATCTTGGATCCGCCATTTTGAATTTACTAAATCTGATCACCCTATACCAATTTTGGTGTAATTGGCAATTATTTTCAAAAACAAAGTTTTTACGATTACTAGGTCATAACTCTGTCAAAAATAATCTTATTTAAAAAAATATTTGTCAAAAGTTTGGCGAAAATTGTAAAAGTAATATTCGCCCCCGCTTAGGGGTTGAAACTGTGGGGTGACCGATATGTGTAAAATGTGTTCTCCAGTAAATATAAATTAACGGGTGGCTAGTTTTGAAATGAAACCCCTGTTTCTCAAAATAAATAATATAATTCTAGAGTGTTCTGACCCGTTACAAAAATACGTTTCGCCAATTGGCTCGAATTTTTGAAAATTCTTATAACGTTTGTAAACTAAAGATTTCTGGGACTTTTTTCCTTATGTTTGGTTGACAAATCTCTAAGCCTAGCCTTTGCGCATGTTTTTTAGAAACCTCCTGTATATTGGTAAATAATGATGACTGTAGGAAGTGATTCCAAAACTTATTGTTATAAAATGGGTAACAATTATATATGTTTAGCTTTAACGACGTCATAAATACAGATTTAGTAATAAAGTGTGACATATCTTGGAATTTCGCACCTATCCATTTTATCGATCATAAATAACCACAATAATGATAAAGGAATAATAGCTTGACAATACGTGTATGATATTCCGATGTAATTATGTGACCTGCAAGTAAACCATTTTGTCAGGCGTTCAATTACTACAAAGCACAAGTTGAAAGCAATTCTATTGAATAAAGTTGTGAACGGTTCGATGGACAGTAATTACAATCGCATTAGAGGTAAACATTCCTGCTGTTATGAGCTTGTGACAATGTGTCGATGAAAACGTTATTTTATTTATGCCATTACTGTGCATAATTCATTGTACATTGAGATAATCTGATATGATTTGAAATACATAATTTTAATGAATACTGTTTGAGTTATATATCTGATAAAACATCGTAAACGTGATTTCATGTCTCACAAATTTCGTTGGTCACGTTTTAGGAATTGTATTCGTATGATTTATGTTGTTACATGATTTTATTGTAATGAATGGACTACTAAGTCTAAAAAATGAACGATAATTAAATGAGTAAGGAATCAGATTCCGGGCCGCTTAGCGGATTTGAATTTAAATGGGGTAAACGAGATTGGTTTGGGTTGAGTGTATACGCCAAACTCTATTTAAAATATTTTGGAAGCATCAAGTTAATAACAGGATGGCTAAAATCAGAAATTAATATTTCGAGAGGGTAAATATTCTAAATATTATCCATATGAATTAATTTATAAATTGAAATGTCACAATGAATTAGATAGACTTAGTTATATTGGATAAACTATTGAAAACTTTTCTTAAATTTATATTATCATCTACAAAAAAAGTGTACCCTCAAAAAATTTATCTTTTTTAAGCAGTTAAGACGAAAATTTTCTTTATTTTTCAGTCAATTTTGTGTTATTCTTTAACAGACTTGGGCGATTTTGATGATTTAAACTGCATTATATTAAGGAACATTACAGAAAGGTACCACATAATTGTCTACAACGTGAGATTTGCAGTTTTCCAGAAAATAGAACATTTCAGTGAATTACAATAAATCTTCACTATTTTCTCTAAAACAGCTCAAACAATTTGAATATATTAATACTGAATTGTTGTGGCTGATACATCAAGGATGTGAATCCATGATCAGAATATTTTAAATTGTGTACAAAGATATGTCCCAGCTTGATTCTGTATATTTTTCTATAACGTAAAACATACCATTTTTCTGAAAATCGGAATAATATGTACAAAAAAAAAGTTAATATCAATGTAAATGTCAATTTTTTAAAATAAATACCTAGTTTTCATGTCAAGATATACCATGAAAGTATACTGTACAGTGTATTTGCAATGGTTTTCATTTTGATTCATTTGAAGTCAGTTTCTTTTAGAGACGAAATTAAGTTACGGGGCTCATAGTAGCGTGAAATGACCGAAAATATTCCATTAGTTTATCGAAAGGAAAATTTGTTATGCCGGTGATCTTTTCTTTATGGTATACGGTTGTAAGTGTGTGCGTGCGTGCTTGTGATGTTAGGTGGTACATAACCAGTTGCATACATAGGATGGTTAAAATATAACGTGGAATTGAATTAGTTATACAGGGTGGTTCAAAAAACGGTGTATTGGGTGGTACATAAGTAGTTGCGTATACAAGGTGGTAAAAATAAGAGTGGAGCAAAACCATAGTTATACAGAGAGCTTATATGCGTTATACGAGTATAATTACAGTCATACAGAAGGCTTCACAAAATGTTAGAAGCAGTTGAATATACAGGATGGTTGAAATATAAGGTGGAGTAGAATTACAGTTATAGAGGGCGGTTAAAAAAGTTATACAATGTGAAACATAAGTAGGTGCTTATTCAAGGTGTTTGAATTATGTGTGGAGTAAAATTATTGTTATAAGCATAAGCAGCTAGGATATTTGAATTATAGGACGGGGAATAATATAATTACAGACATGAGTTCAAAAATTTTTAGAAGTAGTTTATTATAAAGAGTAGACCATGACCAGTTGCATAAATAGAATACTAAACATATGGGGCGAAGTAAAATCATAGGTATACAGGAATAATTTAGACAGAGCAAAAATAGAAACAGTCAATAGTGTGGAGAGGATTTATACTTATATAGGGTGCTTTTAGAGATATAAGGACCGTTATGTGGACCGTTTTGTGTGGATTCGAATTATAGAAAACAATAGACAAATAAATTATATAGGAGTGACCAATACACAGAACCATATACAGTGTGGATGCAATATAGAGTGAATTAGAGTTACACTTATAGAAAGTGGCCCAAATAATAAAACAAATAAAAAAGTTAATAAATATTTGGTCTACTTAGAAAAATCATACAAATTAGAGAAGGAGAAAGAGAGGAGAGAGAGATATAAGAATACGCTAAAATAATCAATTGAATTGTACCTTAAATTAGACAAAAAAGAAGTGATTGATTGCACACGGTTTTTATTTTAAGTCAGCTGAAGTCGGTTCTTTTTCAAATATATATTATTAAATGATCTACTGCTTCAAAACCAAACCTGAGAAAATTTTATATCAAATCAAAAGTGTGTTGTCCTATACTGCCATTTAGGGGCTGCATAAAAATTTCAATTCTGATTTGAATATCTGTACCGGGTATGTATTTATTCACTGAGTCATTTATACTGAACCCGACTATTTGTTTTCCATGACCAACTTTATTCTTAGTGTGGTGAAAACTTTATAGTAATAAGAAATTGAGGATTAGAAGGAAATTTTAGATACAAATACAGATATCGTTAGAAAGATAATGAAATGTCAAATTAGTTGGCATGCGAAATTAAACTCCACCGCCTTCTATGTTCAAAATTAGTTTCTGAATAATAAGAAAACAAAGGGCAACATTATTTTGATTTCTTGATTTCTTAGGAATCTGTTAAAAATAAATACCCATAACCTTGAAATTTTTTTATTTTAGAATTTGTGTTCTTGGATTTATTTAAACATTCGATGAAACTACTATAATTTATTTTCACTTATTTTATATTCACACAAGTATAATTTATCTTATTCTTTACTAAACGGCAAGCGAATACTGAATGAATCCTTTCAACGAATTACCGTATTTATATATTTCTTTTGAGAAGGCTCTAGATGGATTCTCGTACAGTCGAGGAATTTCGATAGCCGACGGCCTCGGGACGCCAGACGGAATACTTTGGATTCCACAAAATATCGGATGAATACCGAAATATCCGATGAATGCATCTCACAACCATAACTGTTGCAGGAAAAAATTTTGAGGAGAGAACACCTAATGAACAGGCAAAATAATTCAATCCGCAAAAAAATGTAATTGCGATAAATTATCTTATAGTAGGAAGTTTGAACAAATTAAATATTATCGAATACTTTAAAAAACCGCCAGAATTCTTTTCTAAAAAAATAAGTTTCTAAAATCTTATGACAATATAGGATATTTAAGAAAAATTAAAATTTAAAGCTCTTAAAACCATGAAATAAAGACAATAGCAAGAAAATAAAACGTCTAAAATCATAGAATATATTTAACAATTCCAGATATTTGTTAAACGACCAAATAGTAATTCTCTTTCAACAAGTTTTAGTAGCGATAATGACATTAACCTACATTAACCTCTTATATCTTCATTATAGAAATCCTGTAAAAATCCGTTTACCCGAAAATTGTTCACAACATTTAAGACGTCCTAAATATTGGTTGGTTGAGTTGAATGGTAAACAAACAGCAATATCGGAAAACTATAAAATATATCTCTATTTCGCAAACCAGTAGAAAAAATTCTCTTCACAGCAATTATCTTAATTCATTTAATTGTCTGCAAACCATTTGGATTGTGTTTTTTTTTAGTTTAGTCTCGCCATGGGCACATCAAACACCGTAGCTTTGAATTACATAAACATAATTTATGATAAGATAAAATCATCATGTCAGTAAATAATAATAATAGTTCTGTGAAAGTTTAAACGTTCGCACTACATTTTCATAGCCCAACCGAACATACCTGAACATTTTAATATGCCACATTAGCAACGTTTAAGTTTTGTTGTTGTTTAGTAAATGTGTTTAGAACTTATATTAAATTAACGTAAATTATGCAAGTTTGTAAAGTCAGCGCTTTTGATTTTAAATGCTTCCATAATATAGTTAAATGAATTAATCGATATTTCATTTCGTAAATATGTATTTCGTTAGATTGAATTAAGCAACTTGAATATTCTCGAACGGATGTTATCATAACATCATTCGATTAATAATATTGCCCTTTTCGGAATAATCAATATTGCAACACTCGATACAGAACTTCGTCTTCGGCTATCATTTGTCATTTCCATGCTGTTGAAAGAGCTTTTGGCAAGATTCACAGGATGTGTTTTCTTCCTTAGGCGCTCCTCCCGATCTTTGATATAACTAACTTAACTTTTATGGTGAAATAACACTGTCTTAAATTTGAAGACGCGAGATGTAAAGACCGATATTGCGTACAAAAGAATGACACCTCGAAGAGAGTAGAATACTGTTTGTTGAATTATTTGAAAGTGATCAAAGCGGTAAGTAAATACGAAGCTATAACGAAAATGAAATGAAAAGATTAAAAGAATAAAACCATGGAATAAAATATATTAGACAGCAAAGATATAATCGACTTGCTGTAAATTATAGGAGAAATGGAAATATTTTATATGGGTGTAAATAACACAAGAAGCAACAGAAGATTCTTCAATCAAGTAAAGAAAAATGATCCATTAATTACATGAAGTGTTTTTTCTAAATTTGGAACCGACCCCCTCTTCAAAATATAAATACGTTGATGACAAGATTCATAGGCAATTATAATTAAAAAAAACATAAATAGGTGAAGGTACGTTGATAACATTTTTTGTTTTGGAAGTATGGTGTTGAAGAGCTGCATTCATTCCTGGATTACATCAATAATCAAGGACCAACAATAACATTCCCAGCGGAGATCGAAAAATAGCTGTTTAGTGATGCTGCAATGCCTAGAGCACGTATACGTCAAATGTATGGCTACCTAAGTGAATTTCAAAATTCAAAGAGGTCAAATTATTGCTTTACGGGAGACTAGTTTTTCATTTCGAGAAATGGCACGAACAGAAATCCCACTACTGTTATGAAAAGTTGTCAAGTTTGGTTTGATAGCACCGAAACTCAGAGACGAGTAGGCCCCGTATGTCGAAGGGGCACAAATGAAGTTCAAGCTCGACGTCTAAGACCGATTTTCTACAACTCGAAATTTGACTGTGTCCGAACGGTTTACCGTCGTAACTGCAGTTTTTGTACTGCACCATTATTGACCCATCTTTGTGCTACTTCTGACCGCTGAAATTCGACGGCAACGACTACAGTGGTGCAGAGAACGACAACATTGGAATGTGGAATGGCATCAGGTCGTCTTCTCTGATGAATCTCTATTCTGCTTGGGTGAGCATGATTACCGAAGAAGGGTTAGACGCCGCCGAGGGGAGTGTCGTCAACCTCAATTTGATGTGGAGCGACATGTACACCGAATATTAGGCGTTATGGTATGGGGTGCTATTGCACTACAAGTAGGAAGTAGTGAAACCGTATGTACTCCCTTACCTTGAGAGAGTCATAGTTACGACGGCAGCGGGGGGTCTGGCTTCCCCAAGGACTCGTCGTACCGCAAACGACTCGGATTCTAGTACCAGCTTTAACTTAGTTTAAGCAGCTGGTCCGACACCTAAAACGACGGCCTCAGAACCTGGCACCGCTGTGTTTGGCTCGGTCGTCCGACGGGTATATCCTCGAAGCTCGAGTCACACTCCATAGTGTTAGCCACTGTTCCGGCATTTTCCAAACCCATGGCATTAAAGCTTACGCAGTCTGCGACAGGGGCCTGGTATAGCGTACACCTCGCCTCTCGGCCGACTCAACTCGAAGACCATTTCTTTAATGTGCAGACGATGGTCCCGGTCTGCTAGCGGACCGACCGTGTTAAACACAGTTTTAGGTTGCAGGTGTGGACTAGGGTAGGATTTTCCTCTATCCTAGATTGCTCATTCCCCCCTAGTCCGACAACTCAAACGGCCGTCGTCTACCATCCCACGCTACAAGGGTGAATGCGTTCGTATGACCGACCAACGAGGTCCGACCAATCACCCATGGGTAAAATCTAGCTTTTAGCCATTGCCCGTGCGAGGCCAACCCAGTATGGAGAGCCACCGGCAACCTCACCCAGTGGGGGCTCATCTCTCCACCCGCACTCCCCATTTTGGAATCTTACGAATACCCCAGTTCGTTTAAGAGTTCCACGCTGATGGGTGGCACGTTCGACTCCCTTGACGGGAATCTTCCCCTTTTACTTTTCTGGATGAGACGGACATCCACTTTCGAGGTGTAGGCGCCTCCACTTGCGGGACGCTATGGCCGAGCTTTAGGAGTAACAGGCAAGAAGTTGGCAAAGGGCTCTCGTCTCGAATACTAGGTCGCGCCCCATACAGGGCGATGACCCGACATTTCAAGCGAGGGTCCCACTGTTACCTGCAATGTCGTCTCATCGCCACAATCCCGAAAGAAAGCAGGTCTGACGACTACTTGTATTAAAGGCTTAACAAGTCGGCCTCGTTCCCTTTCGCTCAATCCCGAAGGCAAGTTTGTGTGGCGAACTACTTGTGTAAAGTTTTGACAAGTCACACTCGAGGGTGGGGGCCCTCTCCTTCCCTAGTTACTAACGGGCACTACTTTGGAATAGACTGTCGTGACTCCGAAAGTTTTATGGGTAGCCACCGGGAAGTATTTTTGACTACCTCGTCATGTCTGGGATATAATGGGTAGAAGGCTAGGAAATTTACCACAGCCCCCACGGACTTTGAAGGTTCTAAGACATGATAGCCTCAGTATCAAGTCATCACCAACAGTCAAATTTGACCTCTAAATTTTTTGACAAACATGAAATCCTGCACCTAACAGAACAGAGATTGATACCGACTCCAGATTTGTTATTGTAACGTTTCCAAACACAGGTAAGTATCACACAATATTCAAACAGTATTTACACACATGACTACTGGTTAATCATATTGTAGGCATCCCTTTCTCTCTGAAAATTTGTGAGGAATAGTTTCTGTATAGACTGCCATAATCCGGGCAATTTTTCGAAATTAATTTACAACACCTGCTGTTCCAATTACAACCTGAGGAGAGAAAACTCTAATCAACCGGGAGTATCATCAAAGACCAACTCCACAATCTGGCCTAAGTTACTTAAAATCCAACCATGTTCAAAAGTGTTCTTTGCATGGATGTGAAACGTGGCAACTAAATAAAACAACAGCGAGAAAATAAAATGTCATTGTAATAAACTTTTTAAGAGAATCTGCCGGAATATTTAGGATTGAAATTGAATTGAATTTGAAAAGAGAAGCTTGGGCTGTTCATGAAAGTAAATAGAACCATAATAGAAGATATCCAAGCAAACCAGTTAAAATGGTATGACCACGTACAAAGAATGAAGGACAAACGCCTAAATGCCTAAAGTTACGCGTGAAAAATAATTTAAGACCAGGTGACATGAATAACCGCCTAGAATGGAGACTGGGAAATATATTCAAATAATGACTACTAATTATGTCGATAATTTTGTCATTGTTCAATACAATGGGAATGGGAATTTGGACAATAACACAACACCACCCCGCAGTACCTTTAATTTCGTCTTCATTTTTGAGTCTTCCTCAGGCTCTTAAAGTTCTAATGTGAGTTGCTCAACGGTTATCATTATAACATTGCGTGGCAATGAAATTGTATACAGGGTTTTCCATATCAAACGAGCCACCTTGAATATCTTGGTTACTTTCAAAACTAATGCAATAAGAAAAAACAGGTCGATTTTTGTTTGGAGGGGGAATTTTTTGTGGTGAATTAGCGCTTGCGCGCATTCAACATAAACAGGCTAATTCAATGACCTTGGGATTGGAGATAGGGAAAATAGAAAATAGGGGTTGTCGTATATCATTTGAAAGCCTTTTTTACGGACTAGACCGTCGTAATAAAATTTGTTATTACAATTTCTTTACATGTAATAATAAAATAGTATTAAAAAAAAACGAATTTACAATACTATGCCTCTAAAGCAAATGTTCAAAATGTCTTCCGTTGACTTCCATGCAATAGTACAATCTTGACTGAAAGCCGTCTCTGACATGGTTCAGCATTGTCGCTGTTATCTGACGACACTCCGCTATAATTGGTTGGCGCAGTTCGTCCAAATTCTTAGGCTGAGTCATAAAAATTTTGGATTTAACAAAAAAAATTCAAAGGGTTCAGATCAGGTGATTGGGCAGGCCATTCTATAGGACCTCTTCTTTCAATCCAGCGACCAGGGTAATCCAAATCGAGGTATTGGCGAACTGGTGCGGCGTAGTGAGAAGGAGCTCCATCTTGTTGGAAATGCAATTGCTCTTCATGTACTAGAGGATCATTTTCTAATTTTTCTATTATCAATGCATTAATTTCATTTTCCAATATATTGTGATAAATTTCACCATTTAAATTACCAGGAATAAACAGGGGTCCAATTAGATGATTTCCCAAAATCCCTGTCCAAACGTTTAGTTTTACCGGATGTTGACTATGAGCTTCTCGAAATAAATGAGGATTTGTATCGCTCCAAAATCTACAGTTATGTCGGTTAACCTCCCCATCAAGTGAAATAGTGCACTCATCCGAAAAACAAACATTGTACAAGAAATTTGGTTTTTCGACCATACGCTGGGTCATAATTCCGCAAAACTCTTGCCTTCGATCCCAATCATCCTCATTCAATTCATGAAATAATTTAATTTTGTACGGATGGAATTTGTAGATACTTATGCAAAATTCAAAAAACGTTAGTGTTGCTAATACCGGAAGCTGCAGAGACTTGCTGGACAGACTGCGTGTTTGGTATAAGTTGGACATGGCCCAATGTAGCCACAGCTACCTCTTCATCATTTACAATTCCAATGGGACCTCTATTTTTATTCATTACTGAGCCCGTCTCAACAAATTTAAAATAAACTCCAATATGACGAACGCTACGTTCGGGATGGTTTTGATAAAAACACTTGCAGCAGATCGAGCACAATTTTGATTTTGGTAATAAAGACTTACCAGCTCAACACGTTCTTGCAATGTGTATACCATAATTATCTTTTGTTTTCAACAAATCAGTAGGTAATAACTTGACAGATAAATGTACAATGCTTCAAATGATCGAATAAATGTCAGAACAGATAAACAAACTTGCTGTAAATATCAGCAAAAAATAATGTAAAATAAATGAATGTTTACATTTAATGTTTTTCTTGTATTGTTTGTTATTAAAAGGTGCGGGAGTGAAACAGGATGCTTTAAGAGCGTACCATAAAAGAACTCCTTCTTAATACTTTTCCATGCAGTAAAAATTTTTAATTTAATAATCCGGTTAGGTTTAGGTCCGTTAGGTTTTCTGTTACATGAACAGGTATTGCAATAAAAAAATTTATTATGATGGTATAGTCCGTAAAAAGGGTTTTCAAATAATATACGACAACATCTATTTTCCCTATCTCAAATCTCACGGTCATTGAATTGGTCTGTTTATGTTGAATGCGCGCAAGCACTAATTCACCTCAAAAAATTTCCCCCTCCAGACAAAAACGACCTGTTTTTTCTTATTGCAATAGGTTTGACAATAACCAAGATATTCAAGGTGGCTCGTTTGGGATGGAATACTCTGTATAACAATCAATTTACAACCTTTAGAGACCGTGGAAGTTTAAAAAATAAAAACAGACGAAACGAAGCAACTAAAGATACAACATAGTTGTGTTTTTGACTATCCAAATTCCCTTGACCTTCACTCTAATATTCAAATAATTTTTAAAATTTTAGTTGTTGATTAAAATTTAAAGTAAAAGTGAAATATTTATTTTAGAAAATCTACGTTACCGATTATGTGAAAATTGTGCTATAATTCATTTATAAATAACTATTTTAGGGAGATTAAATTGAGGCAACTTAGACAAACTCTACCTACTAGTAAGAATAAAACTGAAATCACATCCAAAATCAATATAAAGAGTGAAGTAACATCACTTATTAATATTCACTCATTTGGGATCACGCACAGTCATTTAATTTATCGTTTAAATTAATTAGCACTATTTTGCAACGAGTTTACAAAATCCGTGCAGCTGCCGTTTTAAATTGTAAAATTCGAATGACATGACATAACTGCGCTTATTTATCACACTGCATGACTATCTAATCAATGAAACAAAGAAAAACTGCTGTGCGGCATTGCACCGTTTTTGGAATCGTCAAGATCTGGCCTTGGCAGTATTAATAATCAGGAACTAGTTTAGAGATTGCAAGTTCAATCAACGGCTAAAAAAGTGAAAGCTGATTTAAAATTCCAAACTCGTACGTATGAAGTACTTAAAATAGATAACTGACATAACAGGAAATTAATCACATATGTGTATAACGATATAGAATCCAAAATTGTGAGTATAAATATCTTCATGGCATTGAAATAAATACGTCTCGATCGTATAATGCTAGTGCACACATTAAAGTTGAAAACGTTTATTTAACAATATAAAGCCAAATTTTGGCAAATAAATATTTGAGAAACAATACTGACAACACTGAATAAGGCCAAGTGGGCAAACAGTCATTTCGAAGAGAATGTTGAGGAGTTTTCTGAATGATACTTGTGGCATATTTTTCAATGTCTAAGTGCTTCTTGGGAAATAACACCACAATTTAAAGAAAATTGCTGTATATTCCAAACGTTTCGGGGTCTAGATCAGACCCCGTTGTCAATGGTTAAGAAACTACGGATTAAAAAGGCACAATTCTAAGATGTAAATTAACATATTTCTTTAAACTGTGGTGTTATTTCCCAAGAAGCACTTAGACAATGTTGAGGAGGTCTTGGATTATTTTTCCTGTTCATTAAGGTTTTCCATCATCTGATTTTTGCTTGCAACAGAGAAGTATTGGAAAATTGTATATGGAGAACAGTGTAGTAAGGCAATTTCGTAAAATTCCCCAGATTACTGGCTGTCCGTACAGAAATTCTTCCTTACAGTTCTTCTAAGAGAAGATGTGCCACTTTTTTGCTTTTTTGCAATAGAGGTTGATTGAAGTTGCCCTGATTTCTGCGTTGTTTATCGTCATACATCGATTTGGGTTGGACAAATATATTGCTAGAAGAGCAAAAAAGCGGCACCTTCAATATCAGTTCAATTGAATTGTAACTGTCAAAATTTTTTGCCAAACAAAAAAACTACAATACAAAGCGATAGACAACGACTCCAGAGTTGGAGTCGAAACGTCTCCAAACACAGTTAAGTCTCACACAATATACAAAATACTATTTATACAGGGTGTTTCTAAAATAGGGATCCAAACTTCTGCTGTGCATACCTATATCTCATTAAAGCAAGCTAAAAAGTCCCTATTAAAAAGCACCCTTGGGAAGTGATGTGCCCTTCAAAGAGCTCAAGCAAAACTGTTTTTTTTTTCTTCTATTATTGGCAAAACAGTTGAAAATAAATAGAAAATAAATTATAGTTAAAAAACACGCTTTAATAATAAACTGAACTATAAAGTACAAAATAATTTTCAATTATGAAGAGTTTGTGTTACATCAATAGAAAGTCCAAAAGTCAATTATGATTAATTAATTTGGAATAAGATTAAAATAAATACTAAATTATTAACAACATAATTCAAATCGTAGTACAAAAGCGTGGGGTGCAATTTAACATATCTTCATATTAAACCTATTTGTGTAAACAGCTACAATTCAACTAAAGGGTGTTTCAATTTGAGGTTAATTTTTAAATTGTTAATAAAATACACAAATTATTTGAGAATGATCAAATCTTTTATTTCAAATGATAGTACAATTGTTTCGGTTTAGTAATGGAAAACAATATCTTGTAAGTGACCACCTGCTGCCGTACGAAAAGCTTCTAATATTTGCCAAAATTTTCGATAACTTTCTGGCATAACTGCGGTTCAGTTACTTGAAAACAGTCAATAATATTCTCCTTTAGGTCATCAATTGTTTGTAGATCGTTGTTTCCTTCAAATAGCTCCATAGAAAAAAATTTAGAGGTGGGCCAATTAATGTTTCCTCTTAGAGCAATTATTCGATTACCAAAAAAGATTGATTGTTTCTGCTACTGAATGACATTTTGCACCGTCCTGTTGGTACCACATATCTGTACATCAAGATGCTCCAATTCATCCCACAAAAAGTTAGTAAGCATCGTTCGATATCGATCACCATTTGCAATAACAGCATTTCCATTGTCATCTTTAAAAAAGTATGGACCAATCACTCCACCAGCCCAAAAACCACACCAAACAGTTACTTTTTGTGGATGCATCGGTCTTTCCATTATTACTCGTGGATTTGGTTCATCTCTGATTCGATAATTTTGCTTGTTAACAAATCCACCCAATTCAAAATGTGCTTCATCGCTGAAGATGATTTTGTTGAAAAAAATTCACATTTTCAAGTTTCTGTTATATGACCCAATTAACGAATTGACGACGTAAACCAAAGTCTAATGGCTTTATTTCTTGCGTTATCTGAATCTTGTAAGCCTTTAAATAAAGATCTTTGTAGAAAATTCTGAATAAAGTGGTTTTCGGAATGTTCAATTGCTGTGCACGATGACGAACTGATGTTTTTGTTTGTTCAACAACACTAGCAGTAACAGCTGCAATATTTTCTTCCGAACGTCCACTACGATGATATGTTTTGCTTTCTTCATCTTTTACTGAACCAGTTTCCACAAATTTTTGAACAATTTTTCCAATGGTAACATTTGACGGACAATTTCTCTTCCATATTCTGTACGAAAATTTCTTTCAACTTCTGCACAACTTTCACTAAATTTAAAATAATTTTTAATAATAAACACACGTTGCTCAATCGTATATCTCTCTATTTTTAATAACTGGAATATTCCTACTTGTCATCTGTCAAATAATATATGATATTCTAGTACAAAAAATATAAATGGCGGCAAATCTAAAAATTAACCTCAAATTGGAACACCCTTCATTTGTAATATTTAGTATCAAACACCCCACGCATTTTTACTATGATTTGAATTAATTTTGTAATAATTTAGTATTTATTTTAATATTATTCTCAAATAATCATAATTGATTGTTGTACTTGCTATTGCTTTAACACAAACTGTTCATAATTAAAACTTATTGTCCCCTTTTTAGTTCAGTTTACTATTAAAGCGTGTTTTTTAGTTTTTTAAACTATAACTTATTTTACAAGTTTTCTCGAAGTTTATTCATTAAAAATTATTTTTCTTTTTTTTAATTTTTAATATTTTTTACTTTAAATTTATTTTTTTTTAAATAAAACTTAAAAACGGTCCATTGTAATACATTTATTTTAATAATTCAAATACTAACCTGCAAACTAGTCTAGATATTATGTTTATTCAAAGAGACCACTTGCTGATAATTCCAACTGTTTCCGAAATTCTATGCCAATCAGCGAGCTCGGTAGTTAACTGTGCGAACGTTCTATTGCGTAGAATTTCTCAAACCGTTCGATTCGTTGGCAACTGGCTACTATGAATAAACATATTTTCTTTTTATTCTGATGATCCCAGGATATTATAACAAAGTTATGTATTAATTTTATTTTCATCGACCCTTGATAGGTGTACAAATTTTCAAGTTATTCAGACTTCTTTAAGTTGGTGAAAATTACGTTGAAAGTTTCAACATACATGTCAACCTAATAAAAGCTTGTTAAGTTTCCGTTACATAAGTACATTCATACATCCATACATATATACAGGTCAACCTAATAAAACCATGTTAAAAAATGTATGGGTCTAACATATATTTTTACGTTAAATAACATGTGATACTCCGTTTTTCCACATGCCAACCATATGGCTCCTATTTAGGTTGCTGAATTTTCTTTGTCCAATTAATTAATCTGTACATGGACGTGGAAAGGTGTTAATGGCAATTTAGCGGGTAGAAACCATAAAATCAAGAAAAATATGAATTTAGCTGGGGGTGATAACCCAAAATGCTTACTGATTTTGCAGGGGGTGAATGTCGACAATCAAAGAAACCATATCGCTATTCCAATTTCGTGGGAGGTACTACAAGAATAAATCGTGTATATACATGTTAATGTATAGTGAATATGTGTAAACTATATAATCTCGATAGTCTCGGGAGGGGCACGAGCCTCTAGTGCACTTTCTGGAGCCGCCAATACTGTGATAATTTGTACCCTAAAAAGGCGAAACATAATGAGTATTTCGAATAAACAACTTAAACAGTAAAAATCCAAAAGTTTTTTATCATTAATCATTAATAGGGTGAATGTTGAATTGTTTAGATTTCGGCGTAGCAGTATTATTTGTAAAGACTATTCATAAAATATGTCAGGTAACATTTCGTGTTTTTTTACTCCACCGTCCACGTCGGCCCATGCATTTTCTGCAAATTTTAATTAACAAATAAATGTAGGTATATCTAATATAACTTAAACCTTAAACCACAAAACTGCCATTTTTTATTTGTCAGAATTCATGGAAATATACACACACAGTTTCGTTGACTTAAATTTCATATATTCACTTTGCATCTCTTGTATCAGCACTTTCGTCTCATAGTATAAACTTCTAGAATATTTTGCACTTGAACTAGTTCAAATGATAATCAGAAAAGCTTGCCACTATTAGCTCATCTGGAGTTAGCTGTTTTTGCGCTTTCTTTCTAAATAATCTCTTCATAAAGTTTCTTTATGTTTGTATTTTTGATTGCAGAAATTCTACTTCACAAACTGACTATTATACTCCACATTATCGAATAAATTCTACATCGATGAATGATTTATAAATAAATTTACAATTATTGACACCGCAAAGTTTGTACTAACATAGATTATTCACCAAATTCGAAATTGTTGTTGTTAGTCATTATTTTATTTATTTTTAAATCAGATAAACTTACTTACATTAGGCATCTTTTCGATTTGACAAAGTTAGACCAGAGATTTCGCTTTTAACTCTTTCATATGAGGAATCCTATTCGTGTGTTCTCCCACTTACTGATTTTTGACAATCTAAGAGGGCACAGTTTTTTCTTGCGAATTCCCAAAAATTGTAACAAGAAGTCAGTGCCAATAAATAATTATTTATACCAAACGTTTGGTTGAAACAAAATTACAAATTTGTTCACCACATTTTGAGAATATAAAAAAAGTGATTGACGTGTCACAGTTTTTATACTTTTAACTATACATTATGTAATAATAATGAACTTTATGATATTTACCAAAATACTTATGTGGTGTTTCTGTCTTGTTTCAGGACTTGCACCACACTCATCTGCTATAAAAGTATACCACCATGACAAACCTGAGAACTCCAGAATACCCTCCATGGCTTCAAGAATGTACGACTCTCTTGATTCGTTAAACATCACCTTAAGTAATTCAGAAAGACAAAAACGCTTACAACCTTATGCCGACTTTTATGTCGCTCTAAAACAAGGTCGTTCACAGCCCAAACAACAGATACATTATCAGCAGCATGGTCGATTTAACACGTTGAAACAACCTCAAGCCGTTTATGTAAATAATAACCAAGTGATTCGTCAACCAATTTATGTACAGAAACACCCAACACCATTTTTAAAAAGTAACGCAATACCTGGTCCATTTCGACCTATGGTGTCTGAAAACTACAAACCTAGATATCAGCAGGTTTCTAGAGTTCCTGATAATATTCCTAATTACATTACAGTATATGACAAACTGTCACAAATGAAGTTGTCACAACCCAATAGATATATAAACAACAATCCTAATCCCCCTAGGGATTACTACCAGGAAGATTACCAAGAATATCAAAATATACAACCAACGAAAACTATTATACAAACTTTCACTGCTACAAACGTAGACATTCCCAGTAAACAAGTAGAACCTTATCAACAGTACCAAAATGTTGATTATAAGCAAAGGCCTGTGATTGTTGCGACTGAAGCTCCTCTTGACATAACTCGAAATGTTGCTCCTCAACAGTTCAAACCTATAGTAGTTCAGACGCAAACAGCTGCTCCAACGTATATTATTACCAGGGAGAAATCAAAACAACCAATTGAAATTTACTATGGCAAAAAACCTATAATTATTATACAAAATAAGCCTGGTGATGGTCCCATTCCAATTATATATGCCAGTACGCCAAAGTACAATTCAGCTTCAAATAACAATTACGGGGACAGAATAAAAATTGTTCAAGAATACGATGTAAGTTATCAGGTAACTCCTGATTATGAAGATCAGCAAACTCTGGAAGTGCCACCAAAATACCAAGATACTCAGTTATATCAGGTTACTCCAAAATACGAAAACTATCCAAACAACGAATACGTCCCCCAAAAATATAAAACCTATCAATCATCGACTGAAGGCTCAACTAGCCTTACGGAAATTTTAAAATATTTGCAAGCGACGAATTCTCTCCCCAAATCACTTACACCAAACGATATTGATAACAGCATAAAGACACTAGTGAAAATACTATCAAAACTCAAGAAACAACAAAAGTTTTCTAGACCAATAGTTGTAGAAGATCAATCTGATGAATATTCCGATTATGTCGAAAAAGATAATAGTAATCAAAATGAAGATTTTATAAACAGTGTTAATGAAGATTTTCCTGCTGATACGCCGGAAGGTGGAACACCTGGAAAGCCGGGCGTCGATTATCCAGCTTTATATAGCATTCCTCAGACAACTTTTAGTTGTAAAACGCAACGATATAAAGGATTCTTTGGTGATCCAGATACAAAATGTCAGGTGAGCTTCTTAATATTCACTAGTAGATTTAAGTAGACTTATTTCTTGTTTTGTGAATTATAGAATTGTAACTCTAGATAGTTTAATAAACAGTGCGGAGACCACTTTTGATATAAAATTATTTGTTACCTTATTTAAAAGAAATTATAAACGTTGGGACCAGTCTCTTCACAAAAATTTAAAAATATATACGGCTTATTCAAGTAAAGTCTAGCACAGGCGCTACTCTTGTTTTTTAATCGAACATCTTTATTTAGCTAATATCACCGAATTATAGCAATTATCGCTATTATGAGTAGGACAAGGTTAAAATTTTATATTAATTATCATTTATTTTCAGAAATTAAATATATAAAAAAATAATATATTGATGATATTAAATTAAATTAAAAGATCAAAATGTATCTAGTTGTTGGCAGTAACCCAGTTATAAACCTTCTCCCTAACTTTGTTTACAATTTGAGGTGATATATTTCTTATTTGTTGTTATTCTTTCTCTGCTAGTTGTCTGTGTTGCATATATTATGTTCTTTAAGAAAAAAATCAACGACGTAAAGTCTGGGGATTTGGCTGGCCACTCAATAGCACTCCATCGTCCAATCCATTTATTAGGGCAGATTTCGTTAAGTAAGCTTTTACCATTAAAGCCTAATGGGGTGTTGTCCCCGTCATGTAGAAACTAAATATATTCATTCGGTAGACTCGGATCTATTACTGCCAAATTTCCATCTATAAAATAAAAATAATATGATCATCTAATATGCCTGAGAACGTAGGTTTTCTCGGCCAGAGTTATAGCTGATTCTGCTTTTTCCGGTTTTGGACCGCGTAATTTTTTTGAATTAATTTATTTGGATATCTCAAACCAGCATATAAACAAAGTTTTCCGACGTTTCGCCTACACTTATAAGGGGCTTTTTCAAAGATGAGAAAACAAAACAAATGTTACTTACCTTGCGGGGACTCCATTTGTTTCGTCTTTTTTCACAAACACACTTTGAAATCTCAACTTGTTACAATGACGCACAAATTGAAAATGAACTAATACTTTGTATCTACCCAACAAAGAAATAATACTTGGCCCCCTGAAATTCCGGTTAAAAGAAGGATAGGAGGCACTTAATAGGATTATTAGGGATTGTTTTATGGTATTTTTGAATAGCTTCCTCGAATTTTTATTAGTAGGTAATGTAAGTGATTTATTTTGTTGATGCGATTTCTGTTGAAATGTGGATGCAGGGTTGCCAGATGGGCGAAAGTTCAAAACCTTTGTCTCGGTTGAAATTCTTGGGATTTTTGGCGATTTCAAGGGCCTCCCGGAATTTTCTGGTGAAATAATACGGAGATTTGGCCACGACTGAGGAGTTGTCGAAAAGAATTTGGTGGCCCGTTTGCGATGATGTTCAGCTACAGCAGAGTTTGATAGCAGGTCGGTTTTCAAACACCGTTTGTGCTCACATAGACGGGTGTTTATAGATCGACCTGTTTCACTGATGTATACTGCCCCGCACGAGCATAAACACCCTTGGATGAAAGAGGATTTTGTTTATCCTTTTTAGAGGGTAACATTTGTGAGATTTTTGATAGTGGTTTGTAGACTGTTTTTATCTCGTGCTTATGGAGAAGCTTCCCAATCCTATCCGTGACCTTGCTGATATATGGCAAATATGCTACTGATTTTCTACGCAACAATTCTTTCTTAGGAAGGGGATTTTGGTGACGAGAAATGGAATTGTGAATCTCTCTTTTACTGTAGCCGTTGTTTAGTAGCCTGTCCTCTACCCAAGCTAATTTGAGATTATGACCTTATGTTTTGTATATGCCCAAAATATTGAAAGATTCTTCTCCGGCAAATAGAGGAAAGTCTGTTTTTGATCTCGAGTACTCTCAGTATAGACATGTTAGGGAATACGCTGTATCCGACGCTCTAGCACAACATCTCGAAAGCTTCAATCCTTTTTATCGGCTTCTTTGATCTTCTATGATTGTGACTTGCTTATTTTTTCATATTTTCGTCAAGTTTGTCATGGTATTTCAAGCTACCGCAGTTCGTCTTTTACTTTCTGTTTTACATTTCCCCTAATTACATATGCCTGAGCCTACGTACGTGACTGAGGCCACTTTTTCTAATTCTTCTGAAATATTTTGTTGCATTAGAGTATTGCCTCTACTAATGCCAAGTTTCGACTTTCTTCTCTCACGAAATCTAACATTTTATGGAATTTGTTTGTTTATCGGCAAATCGGAGATTAGTAAGTAGTTGGATAAATCTGTGTTTAGCAAAATAAAAACAATAATAAAGCCTGTATTATTCATAATGGACTATAAATGTTACAGCTTGTTCGAATCAGATTAACAGAGACATTACAAAAATATAAAAATATACAGGGTTTTACATTAAAATATTTTTTTCCCTGAAATACCCTGTATATTTAAATTTTGTTCGGAGAACATACAATTGAATTCAAACATTGACGTGTCCGACCGTTTTTTGTAATTATAAAGACAAAAAATAAATTTATTTCATAAGTGGTTTCAAGTTAAAAAAAAACTCTTTTCTAAAATTGCAGAAGTAATAATCCATACCATATATTTTAGGGATTGCTTAATAAGAACCTGAACTAGTGGCTACATAAGTATTTGTTGAAACAAATTGAGAATAATTAGGACAAACAAATGGATGCGAAAGTTTCATACCAAAATAATTATAAGCGTTTTTTTCAAATTCGGGTACTTCTTACACCTTTAACATTTTTTTTTTTCATCTTAAATCCCAATTATTTGCAATATTTGTATAAATAATTGTACGTAAATTTGGTATTATACTTGTTTATTTACTCAACTTTCCGGACACATTCTATAAATTCAGAAACTCCACTTTTCTATGCTCCATGGATTTCTGCTTTCCTCTACACCCCTACCGAAGAAGCCAACAAAAAAAAACAACTTTGAGGACCTTTAAACCATAAAAAAAGGATTACTAAAGTTGTGCCCATGGACACTCTTGATATTTAAAAAAAAGTCTTTAAATGAAATTCCACCAAGAAATTTTTCTAAAATAACACTTACAAAGGTACAGGAAAGTAATAGTAAAGTCAAAACTATTGGTAAAGTATTACTGAGAACATTTTTTTAAACCCTCCATTAAAATGTGGCTCAGGACAAAAGGTCAAAGAGTTCCATTCTAGATGTGGTGGATCATAAAATTGACATTGAAACAAGGACTAAGGCATTTCGTTAACCTTCAGCACATTCCAACATATTTAAAAGAAAGCTGCGAAACCTAATCCTGATGAAAATTTTCAATCCAAAGTCAATACTGAAATTAAATGGTATCTTAATCAACATTTCTGATAATTGAAATTGAGAAAAACCTAAAATTTATCCTATTGCCGATAAAGTGTTTTGAGTAGTATAGAGATGTTGGTATCCTTAAACCATAACTATAGTAATTAGTTGTTACTTTCACCTCTAAAGTTAATAATCTAATCTGCAATAAAATAAAATACATCCAATGGTTCATTATTTAGGTAACATGTTTATAATTAATTTTTTAAAATTGTTAGACATAGCACACTTATTTTATATTCTTATATATAAAATGACCTATCCCGACCAATTATTTCCAGTTTATTATACCAATGGTGAATATTGTTACAGGTTTGGCATTATTGTGATCTCAACGGTGGACAAGCATCTTTTTTGTGTCCAAACGGCACTATATTCAGCCAAATTGCGCTCACCTGTGATTGGTGGTACAACGTCAAATGTTCCAGCACTGCACAGCAATATGTTCTCAATGAACGACTATACAAATATATTCTACCATTATCTCCAAAATTCCCAGAAGATTATACTGGACCGCTGGTTGACAAGTAAGTAATTTTGCATTATTCCACTCAGAAAACTAAGCTTATTCTGCAATTTGCTCGTTTAAATTTCATATTTAAATTCATAACAAAATAATAACAGCCATAACTTTAAAATTATATAGAATTAACAGATATTTAATAAGGAAACAGAAACAATTTTCTTAACTTTACGACAAAATTAATTACGTATTAGCAAGGCGACATTTGTTTGTGAACGTCAAGAAACGTGTTGAAATAATTGCTTAATACGGAGTGGTTACAACGAAGAATTCGATTATTCGAAATTAAGATTTTTGTGTAAATTATTTCGAAATTTTTAACGCATAAAATTTAAAATTTACAAAATAAACGAAATCTGCTGTTTTCAGTAATTTACTTGCAGATATATTAATTTACTGAACATTTGTTAATAATTCAAAGTGAGAGATTCAAATAAGGCCAGAGATTCGAGATCGGTTAATACAATTATTGGAAGAAATACTTGAAAGTTGAAATACAAAATGTGATCACATTATTTAAAGAAGAACATTTTATTATATCAATGAATAATGAATTGTATCTGAGCAGGTGATACTGAAAAAAAAACATTAAAATCGAATATTTCCGCTAGGAATGCCAATACCATCCGTAACATTCAGAACAGTAAACAGCTGGGAATCTCCGAACGGCAACATCATATTAGATTTGAAGACGCGAGATGTAAAGTCCGACATCTAGGATTTTCGGGGTATGACACCTCGAAGAGAGTAATCATATTAGATACTGGTGCCGTTGTATGCACTGACAAACCTTAATTCTAAAACCTTCCGAAATTCAGCCGACGATGTCCAAGTACTAACCATGATCGGCGACTCAATGTTAGTACAGGGTAACGTAGCAGTAAACCTGCAGTTAGGTACTCTGGCATTAGATCCTAGTGAAAACAGTAGCGTTCCTCAAGTGATTGCATACATATTCTAAGAGAAATTATTGGTGAGACCAAAGAATAGCAAATACCAACTACAAGATGTAGATAAGCCATTCATAGAAATATTGATCAACATATACTGGGCCCTGATTCTTGAAACCATGGCCAAAGTTAAAATAAGAAAATTTGAAGGCACCCAAAATTTTCCACTAACAGCAGATGCTGACAAGGTAACGCAATGCTATTGAAGCTATTCACAGAGTAGTAGATAGACCGGAACTACAAAGGACTAATGATGAAGAATTTCTCAGTCATTCGAAATTTGCTAATGGCAGAAATTACAATAGAATAGAAATATGTCTAAATACAAATAAAGAAAATGAAGGTAGACATGTTGCTGGGCATGGGACACGTAAATCTAACCACTAGTTTCTGCTCTGTGTCTTTTGTATCTAGTTCGTTGTTATACATCATATATAGTCTAAACAATTATTTAATACTGACATCTTACATGATATTCTTTTTGTCTGGAGTTATATAGTCACGTTTGGTCCTACCATCCGGGCTTAGCCAGGTCCATTTGAGCTGTGGTGTCCATTAAAAAAGGAGCTCATAGTGTGATGCCATTGATACAGAAGAAAATCTAGAAGCGTTTCTCTTTGTGGTTTCTGTCTCCATACCCAATCACTGCCATGGTGAATTCAGCGTCATCCATTTTATATCCCATCTTGATCTCCTAAGGCTATCATGTAATGGCTTAAATTGCGCTATAATTTAAGACACAGTACATGATCGCCATTTAAATGTCACCATAAACCATAATGTTAAGAATATGAGCCTATAACTTATACCGTTTATCATTTTCTACGAACTTCGCTTAATCCTAAGATAACCTATTTTATATGACTGAGCTCTTGCTCCAAGCTGAGGAATTTGTAAGTCAATGAAGAATACATATGTATATGCAACTTGTTCATTTAATAAATATATCAGGTTCGCTACTACCAAAAATAAATAGTAGGATTTTGAAATTAATATCAATTTCACCGGCACACAAAAAAAATGTCTGTACACCGGACGCCACCCATCTACAGGCATGTTTTTCGACCCGCTGAATACGAATTTCAAGTCCGTTTAGGCCGTCCAGCCTTCAGTTTCGAGTAAATTGCAAAAAAAAACAAAAAATAGCGAAAATGTTTTGGCAAGAAAAAAAATTGAGGCTCTAAGAAAGGCATGATTATTATGTTTTTTGATCTGTCAAACACTAATTTTAATTGTGCTCCAATCATAAGCTGTTTTAAATTGAAAAAAATTGGAAAAAATCCTTAAAAATTGCAAAAATTGCGAAAAATTGGGATTATCTTGGTATAAAAAATTTGTGGACGCGGATTGACGAAAATTTTTATGTTATTTAATCTTTTTGATCTGATGTTGCAATAAATTAGGCCCATAATGCCCCCAAACATTCATAAAACGACAAAAAATTGATAAAATAGCAGAAAATTGCTGCTGAAAAATGGAGAAAATCTGTTAAACACAATTAAATAAACTTCTTGTATTTTTTATTTATAAAATACAAAATAAAAATCTGAAAATGCAAGTACAAGCGATCATGCAATGAAATGAAGTCTACAGATCGAAGAAGTTGAAATCCCAACGCGATGGCAAATTTTTACTAAATAAAAGGAAAGATGGCAGAAGAGGTATCCACTTGGTAGATCATTTGAGAATGGAATAGTACAATACCCTCGAAAAACCGTACAAAATCCAATTTGTGCACATTCTTGGATCTTAATCTTGTATTTTCTAGATAAAAAATACAAGAAGTTTATTTAATTGTGTTTAAGAGATTTTTTTCTATTTTTTCAGCAGCAATTGTCTGCTATTATATCATTTTTTTGTCGTTTTATGAATGTTTGAGGGCATTATGGGCCAAATTTATTGCAGAATCAAATCAAAAAGATTAAATAACATCAAAATTTTCGTAAATCCGCATCCACAAATTTTTTATACCAAGATAATCCCAATTTTCCGCGATTTTTTCAATTCTTAAGGATTTTTTCCAACTTTTTTCGATTTAAAACAGCTTATTATTGGAGCACAATTAAAATTAGTGTTTGGCAGATCAAAATACATAATAATCATAGTTTTCTTAGAGCCTCAATTTTTTTTTCTTGTCAAAACATCGAATTTTTGCTATTTTTGGGGTTTTTATCAATTTACTCGAAACTGAAGGCTGGACGGCCTAAACGGACTTGAAATTCGTATTCAGCTGGTCGAAAAACCTGCCTGTAGATGGGTGACGCCCGGTGTACAGACATTTTTTTTGTGTGCCGGTGTTTTTATTCCAAAAACAAAAAGTCCCGCATCTTCATTTATTTTGTACTTATCAAAGCATTTTTATTTTCAGGTACTTGGCTTTAAAATTTCAAGAAATGGAAGACAAAATGCGAAAAGAGAAAAAAGGTAAAGAAAAAGCAAAAGAAAATGAATCTTCTTCCGAAGAAATCAAAGTCGAAAGTGCGGAATCATCAGAAAAAGGGGATTCTGAAGAATCTACTACATTTTCAATAGAAACGCTTGAAACGATTGAGGAAAGCAACAAGAGGTAGTTGTGCGAGATAAACTGATGCTATAGGTTTCTTATTTTAGTAACTACGAAGTAGTTTTTTGGTATTAGTTTTTTAAACTTGAACGAAACGAATTTATTTTTCAATATAAAAGCATTTATATTAAATTGTTCTCTCAAAAATGTTATTTTGTTGTAGTTCGGGAATAACATACAGTAGAACCTCGATTTATTCTAAAATCAGTAAAATGAAAACTGGAATTATAATTCAGTCAATTCAATACGAAAATAAAAAAGCTAATCACGAAGCAATTATAATATTGAAATAATTTCTTTGTGTTTTAATATTTTGTTTATTCCACAAATTATGTAACTAGCGTCAATATTTGATATGCGATTATCAAAACATATTCAAACTGGGTTCAAATAGTAGAGATATCCATTTGATGTCAGTACTGGAAATTGAACATTCTGACAGCGTTTATTTCTCTATACGGAGTACTTTCAACTTCATATATATTCACAGAAAGTCATTACAATGTTATTTCGTAAAAAAAGAAATGAACAGTGAGTAGGTGAATTCCTTGGTGTAGAAGCCATGGATTGTCTTGTTCAGAATACTTCATACAAAGCTTATAAGTACCACCCGTCTTAATTGTTTAAAATTGTGGTGAACAGTGTCGTTAAAATTCAAGACTATATTGACTATAATTTTCGTGTTCGGGAAGAGTGTTGTCGATCTTTTGTCTTGGCACTTCGCGCTTCTTCTGTTGGAGCGATTGAGCCTTAGTTTCGACGATATATACATAAACAGTAACACTAATATTGTACCGTTATTTACAAGATTTACCGAATCCTGAGTAACTTTTCAGAGCATTAGCCAATTCTGATGGCAGGTAAGATTATAACTGACTTGTTTAATTGTGGTTAGCGAATATTTATAATTAAGTCCTTGACTTCTTCCACAACAGATATTTGCATCAGTTGTTGTGATGGAAAGTCCAGACAACATGCCATCTTCAACACCTTTGTAAAAACAGATTGTAACTTGATTTAATGATCTTTAACAATATTTCGCAGTTCTAAAACACATGTATTCTTTTGAAGAGCTGACAATAGACTGAATATCTGAAATCACTAACAATGAACGAAAGTTTTCAGACATGCTCACCGAACCGACAATGAGAAACCGAATAAAAACAACCAGCGAAATTTAAAAATATCATACCTTTTTGTCTGCAAATAGCATAAAACAAAGTAGACATATGCCTTTGTGCCATATAAATGCCAGGTTGTTTCTTTGAAAGTGATAGATGTAATACTTTTATTGCCAAAATTTGTTGGATAATCAACATTGTGGTACAAAACATCAATGTTTTGGTTGCGATTTGCAATAAAATGGTCACTGTGTATCCTGACAGACCAGAGAATTTCATCGAATCTTCTAGATACGGTTTCAGTAACTAATTCTTTCACAAAATCTTTAATTAACATACCTGCTTTTTCTTACATGTCGAACGTTTTCCATCATGTCGAGAATTTGGAGTCTACTGACAGAAAGTATCTATATTGTGAAAGAAGCATTCAGAGATAAATATATTATTGAAATATTAAGTAATTTTCGTCAGATATAAACAAGCAATGCAAATACGTAAGGTAGCTCTCATAAAACATTTGCGTCCGGATAGAAATAGACAGATGTAAACGAACTACAAGGATTTTTTGATAGTCATAGTCCGGAAACTCTGTTTATAAATTTACATACGGCTATTTCAATACAATTTTCAGAAATTTATTCTCTCCTACTGAAGATTTCCTACACCGTGTTTGTGGGAGAACCAAACAATTCCTTATTTAATTTTGTAACAATATGTTCGATGACATGTTTTTCGTAGATATCAGTCTTTTCGATGAACTTTGCGTTAAAATAGTCACATAATTTGTGAGGTAAAATCAGTTATATTTAGTATTAAATTATTTACAATGTTTGATTTTTCAAAATTGCAATATTTTCATGTTTTTTTTGCAGTATTATTGACTATAGAGTTTCTCATTAAAATGTGTAAATTCTCATCGGAAAATTCCCCAATCACATTATTCCGATGTTCAGTTAATCGAGTTCAGGATAATCTAGGTTTTACTGTTATTAAGTTATATATTGCAGATATTATTTTATTGAGCGTAAACATTTTAAGGAAGGTACTAACGATCAGAATTTGATTAAGCCTTTCAAATATTTTTTAATAGTTGAAAGTAATATCAAGACTGATATTTATTGTTTGTTTTGTAATGCTCATTGTGTGTGATATACTTGAATATTATTCATATAAGGTAAACAACAACCATTAACCATTAAAGTTGTTGTCAACAAAATTTAGTTACAGTAGTTAATTGTTTTATTTTTGCATAGATAATTGAATTAAATTCAATATATTATATAAATTATCAGTATTTTTTAGTTTTAATCAGGATTAAAACGTCTTGTTATAGAGGTATCTACTTTGAGACCTAATTACATATATATTATGTAACCTTTAAATATACTGGTTGTGCAATTAACAATATTTTTATTGACGATACATTGGAATTTTTCTGAGATGTCCTCTTAATTAGGTAATTGAATAAGTTGATACAAGTATGAATTATGGGAAACTTGGTTCCAAACTAAGTTTAAACCATTTTTTTTCTATTTGGTAAATACAATTAAACGTAATTACATTGATGATTAGAAAAAACAGCTTATTATAAAAAAAGAATTAAACAATTTTCTGGGCAAATTAATGACAGTTCCGTTTCAATTCGAGATAATTAGATTCTAAATAATATCTATTCACCAATAACTGAATTTGCAAAAACGGCAAACGATCTAAAATCGTCCAAATAAGTAATTACTCAACTTATGAGTTTATTAAAAAATAATTAATATTGACAAACAATTGAACAGTTCAAGATTTGTAATTGTTGATCTACATTCTATTGTTTAGTTTTTCATCTCGATTATATTCTTCACGGCACATGGAAAAAAAATCCAGGTAATGGGAATTAAAATCAAAGTAAAATTTTGGTATGCTGAGTTTGACAGATTGATTCGTGCATCAATAAACTACCTTTTGCTCTCAAAGGTAGACCTGGAGGTATTTAAAAGGATGCTAACCGGGAAATCCAATCGATTAAGCCTTTAGATTTTGCAGGAAAGGTTTGGACAGAAGTGTATTTGCGTCAAAAATGCGGCTGCTTTGAAACTAATTCAATTTTGACTGCACCCTGGGCATGAAAAGGAGTGAATTTTGTGAAAAACAAAAAAATAATTAATATTAATTTATTAATAACATGCCTAAACCAAATTGTAAAACGTCAAATGTATACAATAAATAATCCCTCGGAAAGTGTAAATGTACCCTATTTGAAGGGTGATTTTTTGCTGAAAAAAAGGATTTATATTTTCTAAAGGGATTTGCGCAGTTTAACTCCATACAGGTTCATATAAAATTATTTCAACCAATATATTGCAATGTTTTTATTTTCACATTCGGGTTCAGTTCAGTTCTTGGATTTATTTAAAAACACAGTCTAACTCACTCTAATTTATTTCCACTACTTTTACACAAATTTATATTCACAGAAACTACTATTTACATTTTATCTTAACTGTACAAACGACCGACGAAAACTGAATTAACTCCTATCGCCAGCTGCTTTATATTCATACATTTATCTTGGAATTATCTGGTACGTCCACGAACCATCGGGAAATTCACGTTCTGGAACCTTTAAAGGAATTCCCAGTAACGGCAGCGGTCCGCCGGTTGAGAGACAAACATTTCGGGTTCCCAGAATTTATCGGAATAATGTCCCTTCCATGAACTGGTTGATGGCCGATTGCACCAGCGGTCGGCTGAATTCTCGTAACAATATGAAGGAATAGGGAATATAGACAATTGAGTATTTTATGTTTTTTACAAAACTATTGTTTGCATATGTTTTTCCCCACTTTAATTTATTACTACATATCCAGAACCCCACTATAAAAATAAGTTTAAACCTGTGTACTAGAAACGTTTTTACCACAATAAAGGGGTGAATTTCCAATCCCTGAAGGATTATCTCTAACTGTAAAATATCCCCATTTCTATAGATAAATGGTAAGAACATTTGATTCATTTTTCAAAAAATGACCCATTTCTCCCACAGGCTGAACTTATTATTCTAGGTAACCAAACTATTAATTATAACCTATATTTACTAACATTTATATACAGTGTGTCTGTATTCCTACATAAAGTACTACTACTAGGTTTTAAAACAGAAAAATATATTAGTAATACCGTCAGCGTTTCTTTGCTTTTTTAATTCGTGAAGAAATAGTGATGTATAGTTAATATGACCTTGTTTACTTTAAGAAATGACACAAGCTCTATATTTACCTCTTTCAGTTTGCCAAACACTTTTGGACTATTAAGAGTGCACCAATTAATATTCATATATAAACATACTAGTTTTTATAAAAATAAATTAATAGTAAAAAACTTAAATTGAATCGAACCCATTTTTATTATATTACACCATATATATATGATATAAAATCTTGTCCCGAGATTTACTTACGTAGATGTATTTACCTAATTATAAAATACACACTATTTTTTCTTAGATTTACTTATGTCGAGATTAAGTTGCATGATTATTGTATTCTTGTTTATATACATAACTAAATCTCGAGTCAAGCTTTTATATCATATAAATTGTATAATGTAATGACTTGAAGGATTTAATTCAATTTAAGGTTTATTTTCTTCATTCTAAAGCATTAAGTAACAGCTTTTTAAAATTGTTTTTTACTATTAATTTATTTTTTACTTTTTAGTTAACGCTGTGTTAGTGCATCTAAATGATTCTGCTTAAAGCATACTTGTGCCTAACGAAACTTAGTTCCGAGTTTGATATTGGAGCTTTCCTTCTCCTAGACAGGTTGGAAACAAATCTTACTGACGCCCTTCTCGCCAAATTACACAAGTCAAAGTATGAAGCCAATCAAGGCATACCTAATACTATAAAATTAAGTTGCGTGATTTGACCCGAACAATTCGCCCCCAAAATTAGTCCTCGGCTCTAAAAACCCCAGGATTACAAAACTTCAGACCAAATGGTCCTACACCAGCTCCTTGAAGGGCTGGACGCAGACGTCAGTTTCTTCGTATTCTTCTCAACAAAACCTTTCATTTAATACCCATATTATAGGAGTGCGTAAAAAATAACTACATCCACCTTCTTGGATTTAGACTGAACTCATTTTATTTTATTATATATATATATATATATATATATATATATATATATATATTATAATAACTAGGGCGCTATCTTGGGCGGTCCACCCTATTAGATTTAGAGGGAAGTCATTTTATTTATCGTATTCTTCTCAGCCAACCCTTTCATTTCATACCCATATTATGGGAGTGAACAAAAAATAACTAGTCCGCCATCTTGTGCCGGCCGACATATTGGATATAGAATGACGTCACTTAGCTAATCATGCTTTGTCATCCAAACTAAGTGTGTGTGCAAAATTTCATGTCTAGGTTTGGGATAACTGCTTGAAAATACAGTTGCAAGAGTTGATACCCAATACTCATACAAACATTGCAAGCACTAGTGGATCCAGAGGGGAGGCTATGGGGCTGAAGCCCCCCCAAAACCATCTGAGTGGTATGCTTTTTTAGTGTTTTTGTGGTAAAATCAAGCTTCAATGTCGTCAATCCGCCCCTGATTGCAAGGTAAATAAAAGCTTGTAATAGAGTAATTTGTAGTAGCAAGTTATTATTATGCAGTTTTATAGGATGAAGTTGAACTTTGAAAAATTCCCTTCAAAGGTGAAACACTTTCGTAAAAAAGGTAAAACACTTAGTTTTTATATTTAATTCCTTATTTAGGAAGGAACGGGCTGAAATAATTTATATAGTGAAGCTGTATGACAAAATGATTTGATTTACACTTTCTGAGAGCATAGCAAGACATATGCAATCTTCACTTTTATTACAAAGTCTCTAGGGTTAATCGGCGATTTTCAAAAATTTAAAATTGGCAAAAATCAGTGTATATTCAGTATCATGCTCTTCAATATGCATTCCGATCTAATTTTACAGCAGGCAATTGAAATGAGGACGGCAAAAAATTCGTGATTTGCCGATAACACAGGCATAAATACTAAAAGTTCTGAGTGTCTTTAAAATCTAATCGATTGCATGAATGTGGAGCGATCAGATGGGCCTACAAATAAATTGTTATAAGACAAAGATGTGGTGATAAGCAAATAGTCAAATTCGGCATTAGATATATAAGTACATGCGTCGTCTATATCACATAAAATTGTAAAGATGTGGAACTATGAACTCGCATTGAAGTGATCAGAGCAATGATTTTGAAAATGATGAAACTCTCAATACTCAAATAAGATATAAATTTGTCAAATGAAACGCGTTTTCTGTTATCCTGTACGAACGCTAAAGATCACTCCGCCTTATAAACATCGTAAAGAATGGAAAAAACTACCTCCCTTGGACAAGTCATGAGTCGTGATAAATATGCCTTCCTGCAACTTATAACATAAGGAAAGAACAACGCATCTTAGACCTGCATTTGTCAAAACGGTTCCCCGAATAAAGATGGTCATTTAAGAAGAAGAGCATAGGCCGAAATATTATTGATATCTCCTAAACTATTCACGCGAGAAAGAAATGTTAAGTATCAATTTTGTTCAAGTATAAAGATTTTTTCAATTACTTATTTACAACTTTTTGCAAACAAACTTTTTGTAGACACATTTCCTTATCTTGAGAAAAATGTTGGTTTTCAGCATTAAATAATTTATTTCAGAGACCTTGACTTCCAACTATTATAAGTGATCCCTATATCTTAAACTTATCAACCGTAGTTTCAACATTACCCCAAATTCTGTACCTAAATTGCATTAAATTATGCAGTAGTGTTCACATATCAATTTACCGAAAACGATCCAGTAGATCCTGTGGGATTCAAATCCCGATATTCACTGAGTCAGGAGAATGATTGGCCTAAATTGTGACATTTGTGACAATATTGATGCCATTCAAAATTATTTACATAATTTTCGTAATTTTCCTATATAAAACTTTTCTTAATCTTATTGCATTATATTCATTACATTAAGTATTTAAAAAAAACGTAAAATTTTATAATCCTTTATTTTATTATTTATATAAAAAGTTTTAATTCGAGTAGTACATTGTGTGTTACTTTTATATGAATAAATTTAATAAATTTATTTTTATCCATGGTTGTGTTATAATTAGAAAACATTGTTCATTTTTGCAGTTATAAAGTACTTCGTTTTTTCTGGACTTTACTAACATATTCTGAGCTACATGAGTTTGTTAAATGTTACCAGCAAGCTTTATTTCTAATTATAACAAATAATTTTCATGTATTTTAATGAAAAAATATTATGTTGTCTAAATTTCAAAATTTCCAAAATAGTTACCATGTCCGGTATATTTATTAATTATAAAAAAAATTATATTAAATTAGTTATTTAGTTTTGTAAATAGTTTTAGTACTATGTTGTACATAAATATATTTTTAAATAAACAAATCATGAAACCTTTTTCTATGTTTTATTCAACATACACCTAAATCCAAATGAATTTGGTACAAATTTAACTTGACTTGGTAACCCAAGAAACGAAACAATAAATGGGTTAAAAAAACTAATTTAAAAACATGAAACAAGATTTATCTGCCAGAACTAAAAACTTATTTGTTGTTCTTTTTAATGCGATTGTAACCATAAACTGGATTCTCCACAAAAAGGAGGACTTCTTTATGGAGAACCTTGAGGAGTTGGCACTAAGAACAGCAAGTCTTAAACCTAATTTATGGCTGCTCTATTTGGATGATACATTTGCAATCTGACCTGGGGGGGGGGGCATTCATCACAAAATAAAATTTGCCATGGAGGTTGAAGCCAATAATCAATTGCCATTCCTTGATGTTCTTATAAATAGAAAGGATGATGGAACCCTTGGCCATACATTATATAGGAAAGCAACTCACACAAACAGATACCTTCATGATAATTCTCATCACCACCAAGCCCAAATATAAGCCGTCGTCAAAACCTTAGTAACCTGCTTACAAAGACTAACTGACCAGGATAACATCAAATAGGAAATGTCAAGGGTACCACGGACACAATATCGATACTATTTTCAATACTGACAGAAAAATAAGCACGATTTTGAGGAATCCGAAGACGAGGATCTCTTTAGAGCAATAAGGAGTGTACGAGATCCCATGTGCAGACTGTCATAAAACCTATGTAGGGTAAACTAACAGAAGAATTCAAGCTAGAAGTGATGAACACCAGAATGCTATAAGAAAGTAAGAAAAAATAATATCTACTTCGGAAGACGCCACCACGACGTCACACCGATTAGACTTTGAGAATACGAGAGTACTGGCAAATATAGAACACCCGAAATTGAGGCAATTGAAATCGCGAATAGGCCTCACGGTCTAAAGGCACGCAATGAAATCCAGCACTTATCAAATTGTTGGAAAATGTTACTAAACACCGTACCAATAATAATCAATACAAGCAGGAGGCGTGTGCACTGAGCGCCAAAGAACAATCACACGCAGCCGTTCTCAGTACCAACCGATAAGCATCGAACTGCGACTATATCACAGCGCCCGCGCTTCGGTACATCTTAGTATTCGAGGAACTAGAAGCGTAAGCAGAAGGTTACGACAATTATGCGAACCGACCTGAAGAGGGCAGATGTGATTCTGCTTAAACGTCGTCATTATACCATCCATCCCGGGAAAGATCAGTTATCAACTACGCGGATAAATTCCCGGAAACCACCTAACACATTTAGTGCCCGCGAAAACTTAAAAACATTGACTTCAAAATTATATTGAACAATTAATAATAAGTACGTAATAAAAGAAAATACTTATTTTATTTTGTGTTAAAACATGGTTTCTTGATTTTTAGTAAGTTACTTATGTGTTTTATCTGAAAGTCGGGTTAGTTTTTAACATTATTTTTTGCACATTTTTTAGTGATGTAAAGGAAATGGAAGATAAAAACTAAATGTTTAGAAAAATGACAACCATATTAGAAGAAATATGAATGAAAGTTCACAGAATTAGAAAATAGATTGTCGGCTTGGAGACCGTATTTGTAATTAAATTAAAAATGAAAGTCAAGGAGACCATCGCTTTATTATGATAGGTCTGCCATAATTTGATCAATGAATCCGAGGAAGAATGTGCTTAAAGACTTAGTTTAAGTCGTCAACAATTGTCCCATCTGAGAGTTGTGAACAGTTGAAATTCAAATTTCTATGAAACTAAGATGGATGTGTTTAAATCGGCTTCACTAATCCAGACGAATTTTAAACTATGAAAGAATGTTAAATAACGTTGCGAAACAAAAACGATAATATGGTATACTTTTTCAGTTTCAAAGATTTTTAAAGAATAGTTATGAAAGCATTTGTTAAGTTTTTACAAATATAAAACACACGTTCGACTGTAAAAATTTTATATTGCTAAAAATCAAAAAACACTCAAAATTGCGAACTTTGCAACATAACTATCTGGTATAAATAAATTCGAAACAAATATTTGTTTTTGTGTGCCTCAAGAAAAAGTAATCAGACATGTGTCAAAAGCGTAGCATCATCATTAACCCTCGTATATAGCCTGTAATTTTGGGAACGACACAATGAAACAGATAAGTTAAAAGAGTATTGTTCAATATGTCTGATATAGCAAGAATAATTTATCTAGTATGATATAAATTTAACAGATACTACAAATATTTGTTGGTATATGTGAAATTGTAACTGAATGTTATGTCAACAACAACCGGCTACAACTTAACTCTTACTATTATGCAGTCAGGAGTATTTTTGGAAAGCCTAACTCCAGCCAATTTCCATATACAGGGTGAGTGAAAAGTAAGGAAACCTTTGAATAACTCTTCAGAACTACTATTTTTTGAAAATAGATAGATACAAAAGTTTTAGTATTTTCCCCTGGCTATCTAACGGTGACCATGACCTTGACCTTGACCATGATCTTGACGGTCATATCGAGGTCAAATGAATTTTTTCACCTGAGAACCCCCATTTTTTATTCCGGTTTAGGATAGAGTGGAAAATATTACGGCCAAATAACATTCACCATAACCTCGTTCATGACCTTGACCGCTACCATTAGTCAAATGACTTTTTATTGAAAAATCAATAGATTTTCACTAAAATCATTATAGGGGGTTTTTGAGGCTGCTGATTACTAATCTGAGATCAGATTTACAAAATTCAAAATGGCGGATCTAGGATGGCGGATCTAGGATGGCGGACGCAAATTTTCATCAAAAATCGGATGACCTTGTTGGTCGTCTTCAAGCTAATTTTCGTAAGTAAAAATTTCCGAATCCGATTTTGAAGATAAGGGGTTTCTATTTAAAATAAAACATGTTGACTTTGAAATGCGTCCGCTATCTTGGATCCGCACAGTGAAATATTGATGGTTTTAAAAAAGTGGTTTATTAGTTTTTAGTCTTTGCACTCCACGTGATATTCAAACAGTATAAGTTTTTTTATCATTTTGTCATTTAATCATCTACCAACTACCCTTTAAATCTTCTTAGAACCATTCTTTTGATGTCTGTTGAAAAATTCAATTTGCTGCTCTATTGATTGTATTTTCAATAACATTTATTTATTAATCTGAATGTTTATTAAGTAACAATTAAACAAGGTACAATTAGACAAAATAAACAGAACATGCAAAATATACAAAATAACTACTACATTAAAAGGAAATTTCGGTTTTGCTTGAAACTACAAAAGCCACCGAAATTCTGTTTTGGTTGGAAAACATTTTTTTTAGACATGTTGTTTTAGATTAATCTTTTAATTTGTTTAAAAACTAATCAAAAGACAGTTTCTTAGTAATAAACGAATTATGGAAAAATGAAACAGATTAGATACAAAAGTTTTGCCTAATATGATTAGCACATCTGGAATAATTTATCCCGTAAGATATTATTCCTCAGACACCAAATGTATATCTTCGATCCTTGAAAGATTAAGAGCGAAAACTAACTCAATGTTATCATCCGTTCAATATGTAATACTCCGAATAGATTACATCAAATTAACCGATTTTTTGCTAAATGTGGAATAGATCTTTTTTTGTAGGAAAGGTTTCTAGACAATATATGTAATAAGTGTATCTAAAGACGCCATACCAAAAAGTTGTGGAAAAGTAGATATTTATAAACAAATAGAGACATTTTTTCTGTTTTTCTTCTATAACTTCGTTGATATCGGTTACAGTAAAGAAATTGTTAACAAAAGTTGGTTAGAATAAAATTTTATAGACAGTCAATGTGCCTAGATAAAAATTAAAATTAACACATTTTTTAAATTAAAATTTGTTCCAATTTCGTCTTAATTCTGAAAAAAGGGAATGAATGGTCCGAATCAGTGCACTAATTAGTTGTATGCTTTTAAAAAATCGGAAAATTGCAGCAACTACCAAATCTGAAATAATGAATAAAAATACTTTACAATTGTCGAAATGTATGTTGGCACTGTTTTAAGCGTTTTTTCTAATTCACGATTAGGATCCCTATAAACAACTTTAAATTTCTGGGTTCAGTTTTAACCTTTTTCAATTCTACCAAATTGATTTTCGAAAGCGGAAATTAAGGGCCTGGGAAATATTTTTCATATTTCATGTCAATGGCGAGATTGACATGATGATAAACCAACAAATAGTAAATATAAATGACAGAATTAAATACAGTCAGAAGTGACTGTCACTAACACAAAGATCTTACGTACAAGTCATAAAATACAAACAAAACTAAAAATAACCTAGTGACGCTTTTTAAATCAGGATGTCCAGATCCCTTAGCCATCGGACCACGTCAGCTCTCCCTTGGTGTAGTTCTTGTATTGGGTCAGGGTATCTTGTATCAGCGCAGTCCAAGGCAATATGCTGAGAAGTCTAAGAGGCATCCTCTAGCTACAGCCTGCATCCCCAAAAAGTCCCCATTTGTGCGTCCAGTACTGAGTCTTACCGTGGTTGGTTCGAATGCGGTTGAGGGCAATCCCTTCTGCTGAGATCAAACCCTGGGGGCGTTCTGCTGGATCTGGTATTATATGCGACTCTCTGGGTTTGTTGCCCCCATTCTTCCCTCAAAGCATCAGTCAGGTTGAAATCCACATCAGAGACGTAACTACAATTTGTTTACAGGGTTAAGTTTGTGAAATGAATGCAAAACGCTGAAATATAAAAAATCTAGTTTGCCTTTGTACATGACAAATGTGTTTCAACTTTAGATGCATTAATACACCAATCAGTGAGTAGAGATTTTTAAGTGACATAAAATTCAACAGCAAACCGCATAAGCCATCACGTAAATAATATTTTATATTAAATATTCTGTTTTTAATGTGAATTTAATTATTTGATTAATATATTATTATCACAACCTTTCCGAAGTTGTTCTGTAAAAAAATGTCAGACAGCGGACAATAGAGAATGTATTAAATATTTAAGTTCTCCTAGGGTTGTTGGTACTCTTTTTTCTTTAATATTCCTGAAGTTGATTGAAACCGCAAATGACGAAAACTTTTAGGTTGCAAAGAACAATCTTCCAATTATTATATCGAATATTTTGCCAAAAATTTGAGGTCATTCATTTGTCAAAAATATTTCGAATAAATATGAGTAAACAATTTTGGTCAACTCTGTTTCTTATAAAAATATACATTTTACAATTTCATGAAATAGGATCGAATTTAGACCACTGGGCGACCGACCTCTGGTTAAAATAAAAATCTTAGCCCTTTCCAAAAGTACATGTCATCCGACTTGTAGTAAATTTCATTATAAGTAACTTTTTTTTTTCTACAAGCTATAGGAGCGTATATAAAGAAGAAATTGCATTTTTTAACTTTTATTTGTTCATAAAAAATAAATTCGCAACTTTCTGACATGGAGCCCATATATACAATTATGATGCATATATATTTCTACAAAAAATGGCTCTATTCCCCATTTAGCATGAAATTTGCTATTTCATACGGAGTATATAAGTTTATTTTAATATGTTTAGTACAGCAGAAATAATGTATCCCGTAAGATATTATTTAACAGAGACCAAATTTATATCTTCGAACGACTAAGAGCTTTGGTGGTATATAATATGTGAAATTGTAACTCAAGGTTACATCCGTTGAATGCGTAAGTAAATTGCAAGTCATTTGACAATCGATATGATCGCGACACTCAGACGAATTCCAGCATCTCAACAACAACCTGCCACAACTTAACGCTTATTATTATGCATGTTCCGGAGTATTTTTGGAACGCCTGACTCCAAGCAATTTCCATACGGAGAGTTTTATGGAACGCACGACAATACAAACCAATTTAAATTCACCACCCTTGTTTTACATTCACTTCCAGACACCCAGCAATCGGAGTGTTGAAAATACGAAATAAATTCGTGTGCACCGGTAGACCACCGATGCAGAGGCATCTGTCATTGCACTATTGCACATGCTCTAAAACTCCGGGGGATGACACAATCTAAACTTGCAAAATAATTAGATTAGTTTCGCGGTGATTGAGTCTGCGAAAACACAAATGGTCTCATCAGACTGGAGCCCTCCAGAAGTTCTGCTGTTGTAAAAACATCGCATTGAGTGCTAACGAAGAGTGATCGATCGGTTTTCACTTGACAAAACGCTCTATTTGAAAAAAAGTAATCATCAAAGAACTTTTCGAAAAAACCATCCGCGTCAAATCCAACGCTAGTTCCAACTTACCTGTTACAAAAGATTGTATAATTGCTCGGTGAACTGCTTCGGAATCTGTTTGCCACGTGCGATTCAACAGGTTATAACTCGTGTCAAGTTCAAGGTAACATTGACATCGATTTTAGCGAGGAAACTAAGGTAATCGTTTGTTCTACTTTAAAGGGATACTCTCGTGGGAGCGATTGAAGAATTTTCATTAATTATATGCACATCATGTTTCCGCTCACAATTTCATTATTAATATTGTAACCAAATGTCTTGTACGTATCTTGATTATAAATGCATTCAATATGTAAAGGAATTTTAGATTATAATTTGTTTTGCTGAAAAATCAAGGATGCTGAAGAATGGCTGAAGAAAGAAGATCTGTGGTGTAGAAGCTTATAAATGTAGATTTTTTCTGTTTTTTTTCTTATATGAACCACTAATAAATGTACATTTATTTATTCGTTCACCTCATAAAGCTTTATTATATAAGTAATACATCACACTTATCCCTTGAATCACACTGAAGTTAGGGTTCCCTCAAAAAATTATAAAATTGAATCTTTTTGCTATGTTAAACCTTTTAAAAGAAAATAATTTGATCAGGTGCGAGTTGGACTCGCTTACTTAGGGTTCCGCACGACCTTCGATATTTATTATAACTAGAATCACCCGTGGTCGAAATTCGACCAATTGTAATGAAATTCAACTTTTTGTTCATATAGGACTTTATTTGTTTTGAAATTCGAATTTAATATCACAAAGAGACAGTAAGTGGAAATTAAAGACAAAAATTTAGTAACTACGAAGTTTCTTAGAATTAAATAATTCAGCTTTTAACAGGTAGAATAATATGGAAAATAGAATAAAGGTAAATGTCAATTCCATTTGAAAGTATTAAATAGTTATAAAGTATAAATCGTATATCTAGAAATTGCAAAATAATCAGTTTTAATTTATAACTAATACTTATTCAATTTTCATTTGTACATTTAATACCTATAGTACATGAGTGACCGAACTTTACTCGTAAATTCAAGGATTCATCGAAAATGTTGGTACATAATCAGACATTTGCTGTATAATCTATTTTTGAAATGTTTCAGTTTAATTTCAATTCTCTAACAATTGTTAAACTACTCATTATAATAATTCCACTTCATAATATATTTCCATCACTTTTTATATAATGTTTGCTAAAATTTTTCTAACCACCCTATGTAACTATAGTAATTCTACTCTAGACTATATTTTAATTACCCTGTATATACAACTGCTCATGGACCACACATCATATTTTTTTAACATTTTTTGTACCATCCGGTAAAAATATAACTCCACTTCAACCATTCTATATATACGACTGCCTATGAGCCACCATATTTACTCTTATTGTTTCAAATTTTTTAAACTATCTACTAAAACTATATTTCCATCATTATATATATGCAACTCATGGTGAGCTACCCAATATACCATTATATTTTCTAGCTTTTTTGGTAATTACACTGTATAACTATAATCCCTCTCACACTATATTGCATCTATACTATATGTGCAACTGCTTGTGGGATACGAAATGTTGCATTTTTATTCTAATATTTTTAAACCACACTGTATAACTATAACCCTCTACTCCAGCATATATTTACACTCTGTACATGCATCCTTGTATAATATTTTTTTCACGCCCTGTATAATTGTAATTGTACTGCGCCATTTATTCCATGAACCCCGTAAATTCAATCACTAATAGTCTATATTAACTCTTTTAGTTTCTAATTTTTTAACTACCTTCTGTAACTATAATTATAGTGCGCCCTATATTTCAATCATGCAATTCATGGTGGCTACCCTATAAATCAATTCACCCTGTATAATCATCTATCTATCCTATATATGCAATTGCTTATGGGTTACAAAATGTTGTTTTTGTTCTAACATTTTTTTAAACCACATTATACCTGAATATGTATTCCTATATAATATTCTTGCACCACCCTGTAAATGCAACCGCTAATAGGCTATCCTATATAATTCTTTTTTCTAACCGCCCTGTATAACTATAACTGCACTCCACTCCATATTCTCAATCAGTCTGTACATGCAACTGGGCCACCCCATAAAACATTTGGATTCTAACATATCTGGAATCACCCTGTATCTCAGGCTATTTATACATGCATATGTAACGACTCTCAAGATAACTTTATTGTGTGCCTGAAATTAATATGAAAACACATAACTTTTTACCCATACAAAAATGTCCTAACTAGCACTTTTTACTTTAAAATCTTGAAGACACATCAATTCGCATTGAATGAATTTTTCAAGAGCAGTTTTATTCTCAAGTAGCTCACCAAATCACCCTATATTGAACAAAATATATTTGCAGCATATATATCACATCTTGTTAAAAGAACATTAAACAGTTTTTAATTGACTGCTATTTTAGATGACATCTTAAAACTTAAAATTAATTTAATTTAATTAATTTGCCTTTGAGCGTAGTAATGGATACACACGGTTTACTAAAATATTAATAAATAGTTATTAGATTTGTGATAAATTCAAGACTGAATTATATACTCAACTTATGAGGATCGGATATAAAATGTATCAATTAGCTTTAGAATCTCTAAATAGTTATTGTACTTGAGTAAAACTTTTCATATGGATTCTTGTGTAAATGCACAAACTTCTTATAGAGACATTCAATTTATTCGTCAACGTTTTTGTAAAAAAGTAACGTCATAAATGAATAGAAAAGAAGGTTGTTAGAGCATACATCTTAGTATCTGCTGTCAAATTTGGAATATTAAATTAAGGCTTAAGGTAGTTGTTCACAGTGGGGCGCCATCTCACTTCGTTTTTAGCAATAATTTATATTTAATTTACTTATTTTAAAAGAAGTAAATAAAGATTCTTTATCTGTTCTGCATATCTACGGCACAGTACCTTTCGAATGGTATACTTTCAAAATAAAGGCCGAAAAAGGAGAGTGCGTTTCACCCTTCGCCTATTAATAATAGTATGATTGTAGGTAAATCATAATATATAATTCTCTAATATTCCAGTTTCAGACAAACAGGAAATGAGTGAATTTTCTTATATTCTCCTTAATATCCGTTAAACTATTCTTTTTAAACTTATAAAAAATATTCAGTTTTATTTCTCAAGACGAGTCTTTTTATTTGATCTGCTACTAGATGGATTTTATTTCTATAAAAATATTTACATAATTTTCTAATTTGGCCTTCAAAAGTAAGTGAAGCCCTAAGTTATCTACTGTCTGTAAGATAAAGGGGGAAATGGGTCAAATTTTAAAAAGTAAAAAAATATATAAAAAATACAAATAAAATATATGTACTTTAAAAAGAATGTTTTATTGTTCATTTATGTTTATAAATTAATGTTTTGTATTTGTATTTTACTATTCTTGCAAATGTTGAGTGATGACCTGTTTTCTCATTTTTTTGCAAAGTTTAGGCTCAGTAGTTCGCAAAGATAGGAGGGAATGGTTCAAGTTTTTCATATATTTTTTAATTACTTTTTGTCAAATTATTTTAGAAACATGGAAAATATATATTTTTAATTTTGAAATTTCGCCTTCAAAATTAGTATTAGGGTATTCTAGTTCCGCTAAATTCTATCATTTGCCCCCAAATGAAGATTAAGATTTTCTCCTTATTTTTCCTGTAAAGTTCCAGTTAACCTCTATATCCCAATTTTTCTTCAAAATTTTAGGTCTTATAGTTTATTTTTTATATTCTTGTTATTATCTTTTAAACAGTTTATTTTGAGAATTATCACATAAATATACTTGTAGTCCCCATAATCTCACCCCTTTCATTTAATACCTTATATTATGGGTTTGGAAAAAACATTTTTTTTTATTTAGTTCTATAATCTGCCCCTCAATTTAATATTGGGGGTTTCTTCTTATTTTTCCTGTAAACTTTGGGCAACGTCGTATATTTGTTTTTTTTTTCTTAATTTTAAGCTCAATAGTTTCGGAGATAAAGTGGGGAAATGGTTGTTTTTTTTTTGTAAAATTTTCATCCACGTAAAGAGAAAAATATCAAGTGTGCAGACGTCATTAACTTATTTATGTAAAACAGAAGCAAAATTCACAAAATTATACTTAATCATAAAAGAACAAATACCTATATGTAGATAAAGTAAGTACACGTTTAATGAATTTTACATTAGGAACAAAAGGTAGACATAAGAGCCTTAAAAAATTACAATAATTTTATTTACTGTCATTACTTTCACCATCAGTCTTTGCTTTTTGATTTGCATGAACTCACTTTCATATTTCCAATGCTGGACACTTTTCTGGTTCAATAGTTGATCAATTATGTAAAGTCTCAGATCGGTGAGACTTTGCAATGAAATCCTTAATTAATAATATTGTAAATAATATAGTTAACAGAACAGCTTTTTGCATTAACTAAACATATTTTAAATTAAATATTATTAAACATTATATTTTTATTTCTTATAAGATACTTCCCATGAAGCACTTATTTTTTTTTTCTATAGGTCCCCTCTCTGTAACTTTAGGATTTTAGTTTAAGCTTTCCAGTAGATGAGGACTTCTATATTCCTTTTTTTTTTAATTTTTTAATAAGTTAAATGTATAAAAGTAGCTCTCGGTATTTCATTTGATATTGTCTGCCAGAATTAACATAAATTAACATTAAGATGTTAGCTACGTTTTACTGTAAACTTTGAATAAGGCCCTGTATTCCCTACTTTTTGAAAATTGTAGAGCTCTTAGACTGTAAGATGCACTATTCTTATGGAAAATGACTTTCAGCTAATATTGGTGAAATTTTTTTGTTTGATAGATCTGATCTCGTAGATCAAAAGTCTCCAGCCTGAAAGTCTTTTTTTTAATATATAACTTCGTAAAGTTGATTTTTTAGCGGTTATGCGGCATATCAAGTAAGTGACTTTCGGTTGAAATGACTGTTGAGGTATAGATGAAATAAATTATCAAACCATTAATAAAAAATTATGGCAGTGGCCCATGCTATTATTATTAGCCACTCAAACAAGGTTTTTGATAATTTTTGTTTTCATTTTAACCAGTAGTTTTTTATGTAATCGCCTGAAGCGCTGCTATAGAAAAAATTATTGTCCACATTTTTGCTATCTTGTTAATTGGCTTTAGCCAAAACAAGTTCTTTCTGGCGTTTTTTTAGAATAAGTTTTCAGCATTCAAAAATTGCTAACATTGATTTCAGTGTGAATAATGCCCCTGTTTAAAACTTTCGAACAATTTATGATTTGAAAAAGTCGAGTATGACTGATTCTTAAATGTTTCATAAACCTTTAAAGCCTTTTTTAATATATAATCGTTATCAAGAGTGTTGTGTTTGTCATATTAGTCACATCCAGGGACGTTTATAAGCTTTGAGCGAATATGATACCTGTTAATAAATCTAAGAAAAAAATCCGAGTTGACAGAAAAATTTGATTTTTTTCTAGAATTATTTATAGTATACATTTTTTCAAGTTGCTTTCTACAATATACTTCTACATGTGGTATAATTATTACGACGATCAAAATCTTCCGAAGCTCACCATATCTAACGAGAGAGATATCCAATGACACAAGTTCACACTGTTGCAAATAAAATAACTGTATTACAAACAGCAGATAATAATTAAAAATGAGCACCAGAAGAATAAGTGCGGGTGTACCAAATGCTAATAGTAAGTTAGGTGGATAGGCAAGTCCTCAAAAAACTACTTCTTCACCCATTTCTTTTTAAAAAAATTCATCATCTATTGGATTTTTTAACACATGAACAATATTGCGATTGGTTACCCAATCAGGAGCAAAAGTTTCCTTCAGTAAATTTGTTTACCAAGTGAAGAAGCTGAAGTTAGTCGCGATATTGTTTTTAGAAAATAATGAAATTTATTAAAGATATCCTATTGGATATTATTGAAGGAATTTACTATAAGTATGACGATGCGCCAGCTCACTATTTTTAAAGGGTTAGACCAACTCGTAGCCTCGATCTGAATCCTTTCGTCTTTTTAGTTTTGGGGATGGGGTAGACATATATAGTGAAGAGCGATTATGGAACAGAATTTTGGAGGCTACTCCTAGATCTCGTGATAGATTAAACATATTTCAAAGATCACTTCTATTATTAACACTCATTTTACGAAAAATTTCAACAGCTTCTAACTTGAAAATTATAAGCGTTGGAACATGACTCTATAGGGTCTTTTGTTATTATTTTTTTATCCCCTATCGCGTACTGATACTCATTGCAGTTTGTCCTATGTTACCCCGTATTTGTGTCTAAATTCCACAGGGAATACTTATACCGTCATATAGAAAAACAAATCAATTCACAACCTCATATTATACAATGCACCTACTATAGACAACAAATAAATCAAAAGAACAATATCAAATTGAATTAATTAACGCTCCTGCATATTTATTATTACAAAAGCTGCAAGACCTGACTAGAAACGTCATTTTCATAATACATTGTGTCATTTAATGTACTTAATTATTATATTGGTACCCATTTGTGTGCTACTCTTAAGGTCATATATATTTCCAAGTTCCAAAAATGTCGGGTTTTCGGCATACAGGATGCAGCATTTTTTTAAATTTTATAAAAAAATTGTTAGTAAATATTAAGTTTGCATCATTTTGTGGTACATCTTATCACTTTAAAGAAAACAATGAAATATTCTAACCGTTTACAAACATTAATAATAATTAGATGGTAGCAGACTTCTGTTTTTCTTCTCATCACTCTTTAAACTCTTTTAGTAATTCCCTGTGTGCTGCGTATAGTGTGGTGATGTACCGGAGATCCGTATCCGTATCAGCGGATATCCGAGGGAGAAGAAAAATTTTTAATTTTTAATTCCTAGATAAAATTTCATATGTAGATGATTAGGTAACAATGAAAAACTGTTAAATGTTATTTGGTACCTTTATATTGCAAACATTTATCGTAGTGAAGTGAGTACCATACCGATAGTACATAACTCAAAGGTACTAAATCAACTATCTTTATAATGAGATCTATCCACATCTTGGTAATAAGCTTATTAAAATGATGAAATATTAAAACATTTATTATAGTTTTTATAAAATATTATTTAAAATATCTTTATAAGATAAATTGGGTTAAATATTCCTGTTAAGCTTAATAAAATAATGAAAGTATTATAGATCACTTTTACAATGAGAAAAAAACAACATTTAAATATTCGTAATATTTCAAATTTAATTACTTCGTGACACATAAGTCTTGACATTAGATTCAAAACACAGTGACAATTAGAGAAACTTAAAAAAGTTAAGTCAAAATTAAAATTAAGTAATGGTAACATGTATTTCAAAAAGCGCAACTTGGCAGCTTTATCCCCCAAAAGGCTGTTCCGATGTGGCTCATAGACAATTCCTGTTGCACTAAAAAATTGCTTACTTGGATAAACATGTGCTAGCGATGTGACTGAGACCTCCAAGTGACTACTTGATCAGTCTATAATTATCAACTAACTGTTATAGAGATCAATAACGTCTGTTCATAACTGATTGTCTCTTTCCAAAGGTTTATGTGCAATATTTACCGCCGCGTACTCTAAAAAAGTTAAGATCCGTATCCGTATCCGCAACCGCGGATTTTGGGACCAAATACCCGTATTCAGATCCGTATGCGCGGATATACAATTTTAATGATCCGGCACAACATTAGTATGATTGTACAGTCGTCAATTGTCCTGTTGCCTTCTTCTTCTACAGTCTGAATGTTTTAAAAGTCCAAAATCAAGTCGAATCTGGTTGAATCAGGTGAGCTAGGTGATCACAATTGTATTCCTTGAGTGATTTTGTTAAATTACATTTAAAAAGCGACCTATCAAAAACTGAAGTGAAAAGAGAATTTGTCGTGCATGACACAGATTTGCTGACATACTAGAAGAATTCCGAGTGATCCATGTAAATAATCTTGAACAAATGTCGGCGAAAAGTTCTGCTAAGGCGTTGTATTTGAACATCTCCAAATCTGTATACATTTTGTAGTGAAAAATGTAGTAGAGAAAAAGTTTTCTTCTGTCCAAATAGGATTGTTATCTTTTCTTATTGCTTATGACAGCAGAACGTCTAACTTGACTTAAGAATTTTCGGATATTTTCGAAGGCACGTTTAGAAAATTCCATTCGGACTAAAAAATCTAGTGGAAAAAGTGCCCGAACTCCATGTAGGTGGTAGTGATACAACAAATAATGTCCTAAAATTTCCCATATGTTTAGTAACAGGTATTTAAGACATATTAGGATAATATGTGGTCCTCCTCAGAGGTTGTTAATTAGAAACTGCCTTATTCAGACAGACCCTGATGAATATTTATAATTGTTCAGGTATCCGTAACAACACGATTAGAATACCTTAATTGCTAGATACGCATGGCTTGTTTACCTTTAACGCTTGAGAGTCTATAAACAGAATGCATACGGGATATCCCCGAAAATTAGAACATATTACTTTATAAATGGAAACGACAAAATAAGTATTTTGTTAAAATCTCAAAACTTAAGTATAAGAGTTGATTAAAACAAATAATTCTGTTGATTTAGCAGCAAAAAAAAGCTGACCTGATTTGATGATACTATAGGTACATGCAACTTAATAATAACGTGCAGACACAACTATAATTTTTATTGGTGAGTTGGACGACAATAATTCAGAAAACCTTATATTATCCAAATTAAATTGTAATTAATACCGATTAACAAATTTAAGAAATCAATGGAAAACAATCCTTTCAGTAAAATTCTATCACAACCTAGTAATGTATAAGATAATATGCCTTCCTAAATTTAATGTAATATCCCAAAATTTTTAAATTAAATATTGAAAACATGAGCAGCAAAAAAGCTGACATTAAATCAACAAAACCACTACAGAGTAACTACTTATGTAGCTACGTACCTGCTTAGTACCCATACACAAAATAGCTTACATATTCACATTTGTTAGTTAGTTAATTAAGCTTGTTAATTCTGTGAGGCAACCACTGTTTTTAAAATTTATTATTTAGGGATTTAACATAACGAGTCAGACAGATTTTATATGTTTGAGATTTCTTATGTTTGACTTTCTGGTTTTGCCGTTTTTTTATCGTAGGTTTATCTTTCACCATTTTAACATTTTTGACGTTATTAATGTTTTTTACATTTTCGACATTACTGACGTCTTTGACATTTTTATTTTTGACATTTTTTTCATTTTTCGTATTTTTCAACAAGACAAATAAATTTTCCGCTTAAAACTTATGTAGAATTTAAGCAAAATCTCTTATCACGTCTCTATTAATTTAGAGAATTAATATCATTATTATCATACCTGTATTATTTTCGGTTCTCGAATTTACTTTAGAAGAGTAATTATATCAAGATGCACACTAATATTAGGTACTCTGTTTCTGAGATATTAAATTTCCTGAAAACAGTTACCCCCTTGCTCTCCATTCAATATTCCAAATTTCGCAAAATGACAAATTATGTATGCACTTACCTAAAGAAAAGAAACAATTTGTTCATTTTTTCGAAAAATAATTCTCCATCTGGCCACTAATTAAATTTTTGGAAAGTTACTAAACTTATTATTTATTTGGGGAATATATACACCAGTTTTCACTCTGATACTGAATTTAAGCAAAAGTAATAGGAACCCTGGTAATTAAAATATAGCCTGTATAACTCACGGATAGTGTAGCTTACTATTAGTGACTTTATAAAATCGGATCAGTACTTCAAAATAATACCTTTGCAAAGAAACAAATCTACCCTTTTAGTATATATTAATTAACTACGTATCCAGTAACTGTTGAAGTCGGCATCAATCAAACCTAAAAAGAAATGTTTACATCTCTACCAATTAATCAAACTTTTCAAAACAGGTTTTATAATGATATTGGAAATGTAAAGATGTAGTTTCTTTACTAAACTAATTGCATTCCATTGAATCAGGAAGATTCTGGCGTTTTGGTCCCTGGTTAAGTGGCTGTTTACTGTAATAGGCCAGGGTCAATAATTTTTGAAACAAAAAAAATAATAGTAGCATGAAACCCATTGGTATAGCAAGAAAATACAACTATAAAAGGAAAAATAATTTATGGGCGATCTGAGGTCGGGAGTGGAAGAAATGGGGTTTTAATGGTAAAAAACGGTTTATCTATGGAAAAAAGGTAAATGGCAAAGTTGTAGGTAATAAAATTATCTACAATTTTTTGTATGTATACTTTTTGCATACCTCAAAATTTATGTGAAAAATTCAAAAAAATAAGTTTTTGGTTTTTTATTTCTACCTTTTGCATAAAACATTTTTTTAACGAAATTTGGTGAAATCTTACCTTTTTATGTGTTAAAGAGACTGTAATTTTTTTGATTCACCTTATTTTGACTTAATACCGAAGAAACACCATAATTTTCAATCGAAAAATTTTCACGTCAAATGTTTTTTTATAAGTAGCGGGGTTCTTTCTTCGTTGAAATCTGATGATGTAAAAAATATATATTACTATAGAAAATATTCTTAGTAAATGCAAAGAAAGGGAAGGAACTCGAATCCAATAATTAATTAGTCAGGACCAGACCCTTCTAGCCCCTTCCCCACTTCTCTATGAAATACCTTTTGATGGGCTAAAATTTTCTGTAGATCACTCAGGTATCAACGTAACACGGAATCTTACGTTTTTGAAGTAATTAGTAATTAAAGCAAAAATTTTAATAAACATCTCAAAATTGTACATAATGATTAAAAAAAAAGTTTTTTTTCGTTTCTTTGCATTTTCTGAGATCATTTACCACAGTAGTGTATATATTTTGTACACCCTCAGAAAATACAGATCTCAAAAAAGCACACATATTGACGTGACTATTTTCGATTGAAAATTAGGGTGATTTTCCCATATTAAGTCAAAATAAGGTGAAAATAAGTATTTTAAATAAAAGAATAGTTTGTTTGGGATATAAAAAGATAAGTTTTCAACAAATTTCATGAAAAAGTTTTTTTTTTAAAGATAAAAATAAAAAAACAAAAACTGGGTACTTTGAATTTTTCATATAAATTTTGATATATGAAAAAAAGTGTAAACACAAAAGTACTAGCTCTTTTTATTATTTTATTATTTTTATTATTACCTATAACTTTGCTATTTACCTTTTTGTCTGAGATTTTTTACGTTTTTTACCCTTTATGTTTGTAATTGGGTAGTTGACTTTATTAAACATATGGTTCGGGCTGGTGCAATCCTAAAACATAATTATTTATTATTATTATTTTATGTACATTTTCTTAAGAAATACCAATAATTTTGTAATAAACGTAAAACAAAATGCATAAAAATATAACCGAAAGTAAGTATGTATGGGTTCTGTTCTGTGATCTTGTGATCAACACTTTGTTTTGTGATGATAAACAATTTATGTAGATATCAACAACCAAATCATTTTGGTGTAAACAGAAAGTATGTTATGTTATGATTACTAATATCGAAGTGGGATTCACACAATAGAACTTTATTCGAAACTTCTTGTTTCTTGGAATGTCAAATAATTTTTCTAAAGTTTTTGCACATTTTTTGTGCACAGTGGCACTAAACATAATTTATAAACCATTACAGCATTAAATAAACTTTCAAATAATAATGATTTAAATCCGTTATGTTACTGACAGTTGACATATATAGGATTTAATGACAGTATAGACATTGTTGTCAGTACAATATTGAAATAAATGAAAGAAGTACATTCTGCCAACTTATTACAACATTACTGCCAACTTATGATTTACAAAAAATATTTACATACCGAATAATATGCTTGCCGGGAACGAAAAAGAATATTTTCCATTATATAATGCACAATGATATCAGTGATACTCATTTAAACAGGATCAGTGTGGCAAATAAAGGTATTCTAATAATGGTCGAGCAATATTCATCCCGTTCGCAATTTAATATTGCTACTACTCAGTTTTATATTTCGTGTTTAATATATGTAAAATAGCAACGTTATATTAGTTATATATTTGACCTAAAATAATATGGCATTTATTAGTGGTTCACATTTTCGGTTTAAATCTATTTGTAAATATGTAAACAAACATTTATTTACTCTAAATAAATATCAATATGCTTTATGGTTCAAATGTTAAAAGTTAAAATTCGAAATATATTTGCATGATTAGTCTGTCTACTAGATACAATACTTAGGTACTTAATAATAACCACCAACACGTATTACTCTGGAAGGAAGTCAGCAGTATGGAAGAAAATAGCAAGATTTAATATCCAGGAAGACGCCGTGTTTTATGAAACATTCATTCCTGCATTGCGAAAAGTTATGAAGTTCTTTATATTTAACATTAAACTCTATTTTAAAGGGCATAATATTAAAAAGTAAGTTGATTAAAATGATTTCAATAACTGTTCCAGACTTACATTTTCTTATTTCCAATTTAAAACTTCAGTGAAATTACTTTCAACTGAATGCTTGACAAGTACTTTTTAGATGAAGGTGTAAAAATCTCTTTCAATTAATATTCGATTTTAAAAATCATTAATTTAGAATTTCTTGGATTTCGATGCAACTTTTGGGAATTAAAAAGGAAAGCTGTTCAACGTTTAGAGTCATACGCCTATTTGTTAAAGCACTAAGTTTTCTAATAAATTGAAATAAAACAATATCATGTATAAAAAAACTCAATGCTCAAAGTATCAATTGTTGATCTTCGGGTAATAGAAAATATGGAATCAAAATACCCCCACCTTTCCCAGCACGATGGCAACTGTGGACAGCTAGCTGGTGGGGTAGGTATGCGAAGCTACATTAAAAATTTTTCTCGCGATAGATAATATTAAACAACAGAAGATCAGTTTAGCCGTGATGACAATTAATATTTTACGTTACTGAGATAACTTTTCAAATATAAATCAACTGAGCTGTCATTGATTAACTTAACTTAATTCCACATTCGTTATTTAAACTGACACATCTGTCACATTTGAATATACTGTAAAAAAATTTCTAGTCCTCTTCTTCTTATGTCGTTATTTGGGCATTCGTTCTGAGGAAACATCCCCATTACCTACATGTTCTTTCCATCTATTCTTGTAGTTTCTTTTTAATTCTGTTATTGGTTGTAACTTTAATTTTGTTTGATTTTTTCATTTCTTATATACCTACTTATACAGTGAGGACGCGTGAGTTGGAACAAATTCATTTAAAATTCAGGTGTTGTTTTTTTTTTGGAAAAACGCTCGGGCACGTCGTTTTTTTGCACTGCGGTTTTTGTGATGATATACTCATTTATACAGGGTAGGCCAGAAATAGACTGCGACCATCAAAATCATTTTTTTCAAATGGCAACATTTGTTTTTTTATTTATTTTTGAATTCTAAGCATTGAACTCTAAGTATTTTTCACGTACAATGTCCTATACCAAAAATTAACAGTTATTAAAATAATTACATTTTTTGAAGAAAAAAACATCAAAATTGAATTGTTGACCAAACTTCCTGAAAACCACACGGTTTTCAAATTCTTTTGGTGTTTGTGGCAGGATTCGTTGTATTTCGGCCCTAATTCTATTCTTTAATTCCTCGATATTTTCCGGCTTATTGAAGTAGACTTTCGATTTCACATAACCTAAAAGATAAAATTCTAACGGGCTTAGATCTGGAGACCTAACTGGCGATTCGATATAACCTCTCCTTCCGATCCATCTATTTGGGAAAATATTGTCAAGATAATCTCGCACTGTTCGCTAATAGTGCGGGGGCGCTCCATCCTGTTGAAACCATACCGAATCTGCCAGTAGATTGGGATTTTCACCATTCGGGTAAAGTTCTGTTAAACAGGATATTATGTCATTTTGTAATAGGTCTAAATACTCTTCCGAGTTAAGTGTGCCTTCAACAAAGAAAGGACCCACAATTGAAGTACCCACAATTCCGGCCCATACGTTAACTTTCTTGGAAAACTATGTATGACTTTCCATAATCCAATGTAGGTTTTCTGATACCTAATATCGAAAATTTTGCCTGTTTCCTAAACCATTTAAACAAAATGTTGCCTTGTCGGAAAAAAAGTGCGGGTTGGCATTGCATCTATCCATCATTATTTGGCAAAATTCTACTTTCCGGTCCAAATCATCTTCAGTAAGTTCCTGAACTAAATGAACTTTGTATGGGTACCATTTATTTCTATGCAAGCATTTTAGAACAGAATATTTACTTATTGACCGTTCTGCAGCTATTTGTCTAGTGGATTTGTGAGGAAACATTTAATTGTGTATCTTCTGGAAGATGTTTGGTTTTGTAATTGTCTCATACGTGGCCAAATTCTAGAACTTTTTTTCTATTTTACTAACCACCGATCGTGTAATAGGCCACTCCGGGTACTTCAATTTAAATAATTAGCAAACTTCAGTTTGTGTTCGAGTTCTGTTGCCATATCCTATCATTGCCAAAATTTCTATTCACTGCTTTTCAGTTAAGCGCGCCATAATTTGAAACTTTGCAACTGCACTTGACAACTACTTATTTGAAGTAAAATTAAAGTACAATTTCTATGCAAATAAACAAGTGCTAAAAACTCCAGCATTAAAAAAAGGTTGCCATTCATGCGACTAAATTACCGCCAACAATCATGAAAACCAGACATAAATAAATAGTACTCTCTTCGAGGTGTCATTCCTTTGTACGCAAGACAATATATATTATATATAAATATAATATATATTTATATTATATATAAATATAATATAAATTGTTTCTGGTCGGGACCACTGTGTACTGATTCTCTTGAAAATCCTAGATGTCGGTCTTACATCTCGCGTCTTCAAGTAAATAAATAGGTTCAAACCAACAAACACCTTATTAACCGACTTCCAAAAAGGAGAAGGTTATCAATTCGTCACGTATTTTTTTTTTCGCTTTTTTTTGTATGTATGTTACCTGATTTCTTCTCCTGTGGTGCACCGTTTTGAACAAATATGGTCTTGTTTAATAGAGTATATATCCGGATTGATGAAACTTCAAATTTTGGAAAAGAATTCTACTGGTAAAGTTATAAAATTTGTGAGAGTACACATGCGTGCAGTAATATTTTAGTCGATTTTTCTTCTTATGGATGTGTATAGTTTTTTAACGTTTAATCTATTAAGGAAGATCTTTAGGTGATCTCATATACTTTTCTGCGACGTGCAACTTGCAACAGAAAAGCCGAAAATTCCAAAATTCTTATCAAAAATTTATCGAAATGACATAACGGACATTTCCTCATAAATATTTTAATTCCAACCGGTAATTTTAGGCACTGGAAGTTTTAATTGCGAATTTGAAAATTTTCTATGTACGTCAAGCATATTTAAAGCATAGTCGGCTCCTTAAATCAATGAATACGAAACTCGTATACCAGGCAAATACCTATTTAAATGCAAATTTTTCCATTTTGCGAAGACGGTGCTTTTGGTTATCACATCCTCCCAGCCTAATAGAAAATTCAGTGACAACACACGTCAAACTTTAAACTGGTACTTATAGACAGGGTGTTTAGTTATAGCAAACAAAATCGCAAAGTAAAGTGGTAGAAGGAGTTGCATTTAATGAAGATTGAAATATAGGACGGACTAGAATAATACTAGTCCGTAGGCAGCCATATATACAGGATGGTTGGAATATAGGGTGGACTGGACGTTTGGTGGTATAAAAATGTTGAAAAAAATGTGAAATTAAAATTATATAGGGTGATTAAAAAACTGTTATATGATGTGGACATAAAAAGTGTGGAGAGGAATTAATGTTTCACAGGGCGATAACATAAAATGTTAAAAAGGAAATAATTTATGGGGTAGCCCACTAGGAGTTATATACTATGGTTGAAATATAGGACGGATTTGACTCCGTAAATATAGGATGGATTCTACTCCGTCCTATAGTTTACAGAAGGCAGCTAACAAATTTATGCTTGTCCATGGGCAGTCGTATGTACAGGCTAATTGGTACATAGGTTGGAGTGGAATTATCTAGTTATACAGGGTTGTCAAAAAAAGTTGAAAAAAGTTTACATGGCGTAGTCCATAAGGCATAAATATATTTTGGGCTTATTAGGTCAACGCGTACTAGTACATTTTGTTCGTAAAAATTTACCTGTCAATTTAAATGAGAAAGTATCATTGTGTAATGTTGAGGCTTTCGATGTTACTTGGTTCTGTCTATTAAGGTTATATACAAAATAAAAAATAAAGAATGAAAACTACCTGAGTTCAAAAAAAACTAAAAAGTTGATTTTTACCGTTGTTTTCTTAACTGTTGAAAGAAATGTAATTTTTTCAATAACTGTTAATTTTCGGTATAGGACATTGTACATGAAAAATACTTAGAATTAAATGCAGAATCAAAAATAAAATAAAAAACAAATGTGTCCATTTGAAATAATGATGTTGATGGTCGCAATTTATTTCTGGCCCACCCTGTATAAATGAGTTTATCATCACAAAAACCGCAGTCCAAAAAAAACCGACGTGTGGAGCGTTTTTCCAAAAAACCAACACCTGAATTTTAAATGAATTTCTCGTCACTGTATGTGTACAAGCCTTTACCCATCTTAAAAATCTCATGATTCTGATGTCTCTAGTTGCCACAAGTATTTTTTGTGGTGATGGTGGATGGTGATTGCCATAAATTTATAATTTTATTGTGAGTTACGTTTAACGTCGTTCCTTTTTGAGCGTTCTTCTTTAATACTTTGAATATTTAAAAAAAATTTTGTTTAATAAATCTTTATCTTCTTCATGTGTGAAGTCACTTCCTATATATTTGAAAAATGTGATCATCAAACACAATTTGAATTACACTCTAATCTTTCCTCAGGAAAGCCATAGTTTTTGTTTTCTCTAGCTCTATAAATGTTTTCAGATATCAAATGTAATTTTTGAATAGCCAGTTGTAATTCATCTTCCGTGTTTTGTATTACACGATATCATTCAAGGAGCTTTCGTTCAATACACTTAAGTTGAAGGCGTGCTAGTACTCGTATTTAAAAGGATGTTCTATCCGCCTGAAAAATTGTGTTTATTTTCTTAGCACTAAATATTCAAGAGGCTTTAGGCATTTCAAGGTCACAAGACTTGATTTCATTTCTTTTCCGTCTGTAACCTTTATTACAGAACCTATACATACCAGGCAATCGATGTTGATGCTAGATTTAAAGTTTACCAAAACTTCTCCAGCGATAAACAACCATAGGCTTTTTAGGTCCATACGAAAGAGAATTTTTGCTTCTCAATTATATGCGCAAGAAGGATATATGATCTGTTGTAGATCTACTGGGAAACCCGGTTGTTCTTTGGATAATCTGCTCATAGAGGCAAAATGATTGGGATTCATTGGTGGATATCAGATTTTGCTTTATCTCCCTTTTTATTATAGTCTAAATATATATTTTCTACTCATCAAGACTTCTCCTTAAACCACAAATTTCAGAAATAACGGTTGAACATTCTGCCTCTCTGTCACATTTCAAGGATGCGTCAATGACTTCTAACATTGGACTACTTCTTCCGTGGTAAGTTTGATTGGAAATCCTATTATTCAAATATTCTGATTCATGTTCTCATTGCCTCATCTGTAGAGTCTTTGACTTAACATCCTATGTTGCTATTTCCGACATATTCATGTTCTCAATAATGTTTGCGATTTTTTTGTACGGGACTTTTCTTCGATATTTTCTTTGTGTTGAGGGCATTTTTAAAATTTGTTGTGTGTATTCTCTATTTTTTTTTTACTTTTCTGTATCTCTCGTCTTTTTGATACGTGATGTAATGTCTGAAACGAGGCTTCAAACACATTTTTTCATAACTTAGTAATATTAATTTATTGTTTTTATATTTGAGGCCCTTTTTTAACCCCCGACGCAGAAAGATAAGTTTAAAGTGTGTATCTGATTTGTGTGTCGGTTTGTAGCATCATAGCTTTAAAACGAATGAACCCACTTTGAGGCGTTTGTTTTGTGTTTGTAAGCTATAGTGATCGAGATTGTTCTTTGCTTTAATTTATGAAGATTTGCTCAGCAGTTTGAAGATCATCCGGTCATCTCCAACTTGATAAAAGAGTCTTAATAAGAATATTTTAAAGCTGTTCCTAAACGAATGAACCGATTTTGATGAATTTTTGTATGTGTTTGGGTGGGTTGTTGAATGATTGGGCAACGTAGATGGCGTAGCAATCGGATCCTAGGAACACTTTTTGAACTTCTAAATATGTTTGAGTGGGTCTCTGATTTACATCTAGGTCCGATAGATGGCGCTGCGATCGTATCCTAGGCACATATATTGTTTTTGACTTCCAAACAGCTGGATCGATGATGATGAAATTTTTTGTATGTGATTTAGGTGCCACCTCTACCATGGGCCTACTATCTACTCAGATACTGGTCTCAAGTAGGAAATTCCAAACGTAACAAGTGCGGAATATGAGTATTTTTTACTTTCTAGAGGTTTGTTGTGTAGGTTTTTTTTTGAATTTTTGATGTTATCTTGTTGATATATAACTTCTATAATTTCTCCATGGAATTAAATTGAAATCTAACAGCTTGAGGATGTCTTTGCCTCTTGTAAGATCCATATCAGTAACAGAAGCTGCCGAAAAATCGTCGTCGAAAAAGATTCTGTGTCGATAGATCATATTCCAGACACCTTAAATTCCATAGTTGTTTTATTGAAGGTTCCTGCTATTTTAAAAGACCCCTATTAATCGAATTCCGCCTTGTAGGCCACCTGCATGGTGACAGAACTTTGTCACCTTCAAACAAATGAAAACTTCTGGAAAAGAAGTTTAATGAGTTAAACAGAAAACGTTTCATATTAAGGTATCCTTACAACTGCATGCGATAAAAATGTTTTTCTCTCAAGAAGCCTAACGCTATAGTTCTTAAGATTACTTTGAGTCTAGAAGATTTCTCTCAGTCAACGTAGAATGATGCTGTGACATTGCTTCTGCAGATTTATGATTTTAAATATTGAAAATATTTCGAGTCAACAGTATGGTAAAATAAGATTTTTTAAAACAAATGAGATATGAGTTTTTTTATTATTATTTATACAACAAAACACTACCATTTAACGGACCAAAATATTTTGGTAGAACTGACGGTTGGAAGCAAAATGAGTGGGAAGGAAAACAAAATAGGAAACTTTATTGACATGTCGAAAAACGAATGTTATTTCAAGGGAATAAAATCGTTTACTGAAGGTTACAAGCATAACAAAGTGGATGACTAGTGAAATTTAAACTGGACAAAAAGCTTAGAACAGCATCATTTTAATATTTATTGATTATTATTGTCCTACACATACTAAAAATGTTACAGAAAAAGTATTTTTTAAAAGGTAATAAACTGAAATATTGTCCTCACAATCTGAGTTCAGTTTAACAGTCAATTACTCGAAATTTGAAAAGGCATTACAGAGAGCGAACTGTTGCTATTAGTGATAAAATAAAACACATCGCTTTTTAAGAACAACAGTTGCCAACTATTTCAAGATGGCAGGTTTATTGGCTGAATTATAAAACTTGTAGGACTCAAACAAAATCTACTATCAGCATGAATAAATTTACACTCAGAGATTACACTAACGTTGATGAATATGTGCATACACTGTATTTCCAATAGGAGGAAATTTAAAAAGCAAAGAATAGAAAATGTTATATCAAATGAAAAACGCCAAGTTTTCAATACTTTAAGTTAAATATCATTTAAGCAAATTTCAACAATTATTTTGTTTTATATTGCGATTCGGCAGTGGCGGACTAAGGCTAAAGCGGGCCCTAGGCAACATTGAAATTCCGGGCCTATTTTCAATCATGATATATACTTTATCTTTAGTAGTTTAGTTTTAAAGCATATAGCAAGAAAATAAGGATAAAATAATAAATATTCATTGGTTCCTTTTTTCATTAGCGTTGTTTGCTTGGAAAGTAATTTACAGACGTAACAGCACAATAAGTTGTTAGTTTCAGTATAAGCCAACCAATCTCTTTTAACTTTTTCCCGCTATTAATTGTTCTGAAGGAGGAGAGAATACTTAATTTTCTTGTGATTTGTTTTGACTCTTCGTTGCATTGAATAGAAGATGATACCAAAAGATCCATTTATTGATTAAGTATTCTGGCCACAATGCAATATTGTTTACATAACTCTTAGTTTTATCATTACTTTGAGATATTTTAAATTTATATTTTCTCCCTTTTTCATCTTCACAAATGGAATTGCTTGATTTTTCCTGCTGATATTTTTGCAGAATAGTTTCCTACACAAATGATGTTTCTGGAGTTTGGTTGGAATTAATGAAAATGATTACGATTGTTGTAATTGTTCTCCATTAAAAGTTAAAAATTTTTTCATTTGTTTTGTCACTTTAATTGTTCTATAAAAAGGAAGAAGAAAATGTTCTCACAATTTGTGGTATTTTGTATTATATATTATTTTTATTAAACAATGTAATATTTTTATTTTAGGAAATCCAGAAAGTAGTAACTAAATAAATCCAATACAATCTAAAAATTTACGTTCTGATTTGAAATAACGATCTTAAGCAAGGGAACGCTCGTCCCACTTTTCGACTTTATCAGTCAACGATTCGGCATAATTTGTATCAGTTTCAGCAATAATTAAGAATATCACATTTGTCTATTAAAAAAATATATTTATACAAATTAAAAACATAATTTTCGGGTCCCTTACATTACGGGCCCCTGTAATGTTAGGGACCCGTAATGTTAAGCACGTGCCTAGGTTGCCTAGGCGTTAATCCGCCCCTGCGGTTCTGGCAAGGATGAAAACAAAGAAACAAGTGCTATAGTCATATCTAAAGTTGTTCAAACTATTGAGGACATATGAAATTGCTTTCTACTTAATTGTAATGCATTTATGGTTCCAGAAAAATGATGCAGCTTCATAGAAAAACACGATTGATTACAAAATATTACGTATGTATATATGTATATATACAGGGTGTCTAAAATCTGAAGAGATAACATTTCTATCTAAGATACTATTTACAGATACAAACACGACTAAAACGAGAAAAAGTTGCGTATTTTAGAGCCCATTCGACTACTTACAGCAAGTTATACGACAAAAATAAAAATTATCAATTTTTGTTTTTTGCCTCTACTACTTTTATTTTAAAGGATATCGAAAAATGGTAAAAAGAAAAGTTTTTTGACACATACTTTTACACAATATGGCGTCATCAAATCTTCAGTGCTAGGTTTTGGTCCATCAAATACTTTTATTTAATATGGACCTGCACTTTTGTGTTAGAATATTGATAAAGCATTGAAAGACGACTGCATTGGTATATTATATGTATAGTTTTCTAAGACGTTTTGGGAGAAAAAAGTAATCACCACAGTAAAAACTTTTAGTACAGTCCTTCTTATAACCTAAATATTCCAATTAAAAAATTTTGGATGACAAGAAAGCGATGTTTTTGGAAAAATCTAAAGTACCAAAAAATGTTAGCATTTTTGGAACTTAAGTAAAAAATGGTGATCAGGAAAATCAAAGATTCTCGTTGATGACTTCTAAAATGTGTTTTATAATTGAAACATATGCTTATGAAAGATGCAGATATATCGAATGACAGCATCACAGTTCTAGAATATTGTTTTTTTGCTGTGCAAATTGCAAAAAAACACTGACCATTGAAACGGGTGACCGCTTTTGTATTGAGAAATTACTTTTTTAGACACCATTTTGTAGGCCTGTGCGATAGTAAACTTATTGATCCAGAATATATAAATCATAGATGAGCTATTCACAAACAGGCAGTCATAAGACTCTTTCCCACTGTAAAATCAATTATGTAACATTATACTTATTTTTGTTGTAAATTGAATTGTTGCTAAAATACTGAATATTTCATCACGAATTTGCTTACGTTAATTTAACAAGTTATTTAAAAAATATATTAAGCCCTTAATGATTTTCTATCTTCTTCTTAGGCGTATTCTCATGTCTGAGAAATAGTGATCTCATGAAATCAGGTATATCTATTTATTTAATTTTTCCATGTTTGTCGGTCCATTGCTTCCATAGAAATAATTAATTATTGTAGAAATTATGCTTTTTGCTATTTGCTAATCATCAAAGGACAATGTGTCGATTGTGGTCCATAGAACTTGGCTATTACCTAAAAACAGAACCTGATTTTTTTTGAATAATTTCAATTTTTTTCATTTTCATCGCTTCACCAAGCAAGAAAAACAAGTAAAAAAATATAGTTTTTTTTGTTTGGGAAAAAATATTTAATTGGACTATTTAGGCAATAAACAGGGTCGTACTAAAATTTTTAACTCTGATGATTATTTTTTCCTCCCAAAACGTCGTATAAAACTTAACATATGATCTACCAATGTATTGCCTCTCATATTAAAAAAAATAGTTGATGATTGCCCAGAAGAAACAAATCGTAGCAGTGAAGATTTGATGACGCCTTATAACTTGAGACCGGTAAGCGAGCGTATTTTTGCTTTAAGTAGGCGAAAGAGCCCCAAAATACCAATTTTTTTCTTAATTTAATCGTAATTGTATCTTCTCTTACTATAGCAGTGTTATCCTTTTATATCTAACACATCTTGTATATATATATATATATATATATATATATATATATATATATATATATATATATATGTATGCATATATATAGGTATATGAATCAAAGTTCTCTTTAATAAGTCGGGAAGCACTTACAGTATTATTCTCTATTTCGTTTTTTCCTTTGGAGATTTGAGTGAATCTTCACTGTAGTTACTATGTTGGTGGACTAAGAATTGAATGTGATTAGCATGACTAGGCTATGTTAGCTTCAATAATAGTGTTAGAGCATTTGTAAAGAACTCTTGTTTGGTCATCATTTCTATAAGTGAATTCAATCTCCTCAAATCAAAGCTCATGAAAATCGCAAGTTGATATTGTGTCCTTTAAACCTACTCTTCTACTTGGCCACTATTTTTTTTTATATTGGATTAGTGAATGCCCTCTTCATGAAAATTGTACCTACCCTAAGGTACGTCATTTTTAAATTCTAATAGGAAGGAGAGGTTGAAAACTTTCCCATGGTATTATTTTTAATTTTAATTTTTCTAGGCTTTGTGGTCATTTGAATTTTTTAACATTTTCTTTGGTGGATACTTACTTGATAATCACAATTTAAAACAAATTGTTTACTGTCATAATTTTGTGTCAGAAAATTCTTGAACATTTTAAATTGCCACGAAATATCCAAGAGAAAATACTAAGTGTATTGTTTAATATGACGCAAACCTAGTACTGGTAACAAAATTTTTGTGATCTGGATCAGTTCAAAATGATTGCATAGCAGGTAAGGCCTCATATATCTGAAACTCAAAAACTGATACTTAAACTGTAATTGTTAAAAATCCTAAGTTGCATATGATCTTTGTTTGTAAAATCAAACAGTTAGCAATGGCCTTAAGAAGAAGAAATTTAAATTGATCATAAATTAAACAAAGATTACCCTGACCAAAGTGCTTCAATGATGAAGGACTTTTTTGGAACACCATCTTCAGAATTGGAGTAAAACCAATCCACTATGTAGCCACATAACAGCGGTTGGCAATTGACTGACCATCACGATTCTTCAATTTTAGATTATTCGATATTCTAAAATGCGGTAGTTACTGTGTGTTTTATTTCTGAGTCATATGCGTTCTTAATTTTCTTCAATTTTCTTCTTTTGAAAACGCTACTGCATGTAATTTGCAAAATTCTGGTAATATTTGTCCTTAATGAAACTCACAGAAATAGTTTTTAAAAATCAATGTTTTTTGGAAATCTCTACGAGAAAGCAAAATGACGGAACGTATCACAGTAGGTCGAGATGCTTTTTAATGAATACTATCATTATGGCAAAATGAACTGAAATTATGACAGTCGCAAATACAAATTAAAAACTGTATCTATGCTTATTTGTAATGGAATATGTAAAGTCAACCTGCCTCCAAATATTAATTAAGAAACTAATTAAAGCGACATATACTGCATAGAAGCCCTTGGAAATGACCGATCAATTCCTTTGAGATTAATCAGAATATGATATAGGCAGATTCAAACGATACCCCAAAAAAAAATTAAAATTCTGCGCCAAAGCAAAGCACTTGTTGACCGGAATTTATTTAGTAATTATCAATATCGCTTCAAGTGTGTATATTTGGACTTTTTTAAATAATCAAGCATGTAAATGATAATTTTATTCGGTGATTTCAATGTTTGAATTTAAAAGGGATCGGCACCAAATTTAGACTCACTTTTAAAACTTATAAGGGCTTAGAGCATCTTTTGACCATAAATTAACTTTACATAAGTTATAAATTAAAAAAAATATACCATTTTGATAATGTCATAATTCTTCAGTCACTAAGTAAAACAAAGTCGTGAAATGTCGATGTAGCATAGCGCCTAAGCTCTACTACACTAATATCTACATTTTCTTAATAGTCCAGTCAATGAAGGCATAAAACGGTATATTGGTAATAAACGAAGCAGCACCGATTTTCCTAAAAATTTGAATTTAATTTCTGTAAGTAGAAATTAAATTCAAATTTTACTTCAAAGTGTGCCGGCGGTTTGCTGTTTTCCCGGAGAGGAGGGGGATGCTACCTTTTCTCGGGAGTGAAAAATATTATATGAAAAAAAAGTTCGGGAATGAATAAATTACCTAATTTTAAGCAACTTTTATTCCATAAAGTTTTTTCTCAAAGTCAACTCTTTTCGATTTGATCGCAAGTGAAAGTATCGATTTTTCAAAAAAAAACATGTTTTCATACGGTTTTTCGTAAATAACTTTAAAAATATGTACTTTAAGAAAAAAACCAATTGTATCAAAAATGTAGCTTATAAAAAAAGCAAAAAAAATGTTGGGCTCATGGTTTCGTTAGAACCAATACAAACGGAGTTATAGCTTGTTGAAATTTTGTTTTTATTTGTCAAAACAAAAATTGAAAGGTTTATCGTGAAATAACTGAAAAACAATGCATTTTTCGGGAAAAGTTTATAAAGCGTTATAAATACCACCCCAGTTGAAATTAATTGCTACCAATTCACAAATCACCAATTGTAGGTTTTTTTATAAGCTAAAAGCTCATGTAAATTGAAAATGTATTTAACCCTTATTTTTGAAAGGGCTTGAGGTGAAAGGGTGGCCTAATAGTACTTTTTACGAAACTTTAAACAGTAATTTTTTTATTTAATTTTTATCCTACAAAAAAGAAGAAAAGTTAAAAAAATCAAAACCTTCAATTTTGTACTCTACAAAATTATGCCTATCTCTCATAGTTTTTAGGTTATTTTGAAAAAAGACAATTTTTTGCAAAACTACAAAAATATTCTCTTGAGGGTCGACTTTTTTCAAAACTACATACAACCGGTCAAACTTTCAAAGCCTATTAGAAATAAGTAAGTCAAGTGATTTGTTGCAGTGGTATCAATTAATTTCAAAGTTGGTATTTAAAGGAAAATTTGTAATTTTTTTTTAAACAAGTAAAAGATCCTTTTTTATGTCATAACTCACTTAATTTTCATTCTAGAGACTTTTATAAAAAACCTAATTAAAGGATTTTTTAAGCACTAAAAATGTATTTATAAACAATTCCCGGAAAATGCATTGTTTTTCAGTTATTTCACGATAAACCTTTCAATTTTGTGTGTTTGACAAATAAAAACAAAATTTCAACAAGCTTATCTCCGTTTGTATTGGTTGTACAGAAACCATAAACATAAAATTTATAAGGTATATTTTAGATCCAAATGATTTTTTTCTTAAAGTACATATTTTTAAAGTTATTTACGAAAAACCGCATAAAAACATGTTTTTTTTTTGGTTGAAAAATCGATACTTTCACTTGCGATAAACTTGAAAAGAATTGACTTTCAGAAAAACTTTATGGAACAAAACTTGCTTAAAATTAGTTAATTTATTCATTTGAAGACGCGAATGGTAAGACCGACATCTAGGATTTTCGAGAGCATTAGCACACAGAAGTTCCGAATCTGGAGCCATTCCGTGTAATTGCTGTTCTCCCTTAACCCCTAAGACAGAATGTCACGATAAAATTTTCTGTTAATTCACCTGTCAGAGATATTGAATACTCTCTTCGAGGTGTCATTCATTTGTACGCAAGACAATATACATTATATATAACATATATTGTTTCTGGTCAGGGAACCTTCATCAGTTGCACTTCCCATAATAGAATGTCCTCTCGAATACTTCGTTATGTATTTGATACATTTCGTTAAATTTGAAGACGCGAGATGTAAGACCGACATCTAGGATTTTCGAGAGAATTAGCACACAGAGGTTCCGAATCTGGAGCCGTTCCGTGTAAATGCTGTTCTCCCTTAACTTCTAGGACAGAATGTCACGATAAAATTTTTCAGGTTACTTCACCTGTCAGAGATATTGAATACTCTCTTCGAGGTGTCATTCCTTTGTACGCAAGACAATATATATAATATATATTGTGTCTGGTCAGGGAACCTTCATCATTTGCGCTTCCCACAATAGGATGTCCTCTCGAACACTTCTTTATGTATTTGACACATTTCGTTAAATTTGAAGACTCGAGATGTCGGTCTTACATCTCGAAATGTATCAAATACATAAAGAAGTGTTCGAGAGGACATTCTATTGTGGGAAGCGCAACTGATGCGTACAAAGGAATGACACCTCGAAGAGAGTATTCAATATCTCTGACAGGTGAAGTAACCTGAAAAATTTTATCGTGACATTCTGTCCTAGGAGTTAAGGGACAACAGCAATTACACGGAACGGCTCCAGATTCGGAACCTCTGTGTGCTAATTCTCTCGAAAATCCTAGATATCGGTCTTACATCTCGCGTCTTCGAATTAACGAAACTAGCTGTCGCCCAGTGGTCGAAATTCGACCAATTGTGTCAATTTCTCTGGCAGGTTAAATAACCTGAAAATTTTATCTTGACATTCTATCCTAGGACTTTAGGGAGAACAGCAAATACAGGGAAATGATCCAGATTAGGAACCTCTGTGTGATAGTTTCCTCGAAAATCCTAGATGTCGGTCTTACATCTCGCTTCTACAAATAAGTAAAGAAATTCAAGTTTTTTTCAAATATAATTCATAGGACATTATTTGTGTTCAAATTCGTAATTCTTAATTTAACATGACAACAACGCAACCGCTAATGGGCTACCATACATATTTATTTTTTCTAACCTGTCTGTATAGCTATAATTGCACTCAATTCTCAAACATTTATTAAAATCCTCATTATAATAATTCCATCTCATTATATATTTCCACCACCCTGTATATGCAACTGCTCATGGACCACGCATAATAGTTTTTTAACATTTTTGAACCACCGGTAAACCATTCTGTATATGCCACTGCCTATGAGCCACGGTATTTACTCTTTTTGTTTATGAAATTTTTAACTATCTTCTGTAACTATAATTCTACTCTGACCTATATTTCAATCATCATATATATGGAACTCTTCGTGGGCTACTCTATAAATCATTTCCGTTTCTAACATTTTTTATCATCATCCTGTATATCTATAATTCCTCTCACCCTATATTTCATCTTCCCTATATATACAACTGCTTATGGGTTACAAAATGTTGCATTTCCATTTCCGCCACCCTGTATATGCATCTCTGTATAATACTCTTTGCACCACCCTGTATAACCGTAATTCTACTGCACCTTCTATTCCAAGAGCCCTGTAAATTCAACCGCTAATGGGCTTCCCTATATAATTATTTTATTAGTTATAATTGCACTCTACTCTGTATTTTAAACACCCTATATATACAACTGCCTATGTGCCACCCTCGAAAAAAATTATTTTGAACATATCTGAAATCGCTCTGTATAATTATAATATACAACGATTACTTTACCACTAAACAATAACAACTCTTGCATGCCACTTCCAGTAGTACATGCTCTAAGTATAAACAGCATTGGTCCCTCTATATATAATTACTCAATGTTTTGAGTCTGGCGGTGGCGGAACGCGGCACATTCAGTTGTTTGGCGTTGACATTATGACGTAAATAATGAATTTTTATTATATTTTATTTAATGAATGAACCATTATTATAAATTAATATTAGAATTCTGCACTGAAGGTCGTCAGTAGCTACGAAACAAAATAAAAATGAAGAAAATCGGTTGAGAGACAGAGGAGAAAATGGTACCTAATCATTTTGCCTTAGCCTATTTATATATAGATATATCAAATACATAAAGAAGTGTTCGAGAGGACATTCTATTGTGGGAAGCGCAACTGATGAAGGTTCCCTGACCAGAAACATTATATATTATATATATTGTCTTGCGTACAAAGGAATGACACCTCGAAGAGAGTAATTTATTCATTCTCGGATTTTTTTTATATAATATTTTTCACCCCCCGAGAAAGGGTAGCATCTCCCCCCCCAGGAAAAAAGCAACACCCGGCACAGGGTGAGCTTTGAAGCAGAGGGTAAGTAGTACTCAAATCCAAATTTTTAGGAAAATCGGTACTGTTTGGACAAATTACCCGGGAAAATAGTCATTGGCTATAACTATAAGCTCGGCTATTTATATTGCAAATCACACATTTACTTGGGTATTAGGTCAGCGATAGCTTTACTATTCGACTTTAGGTGCTGCAACGTTTCTGACTGATAACTAGCTTTCTTGGCTTTCGAAAGTCTCAAAGCGGAGGCCAAAACAAATTGACTATAAGTGAATTACTGTCTCAAGAAATATGTTCTGTAAAAAAAAATTAATTCATTTACTGGCAGTATGAGAGGTAGAGCGGCCCTGTGCATTAAATCTCTCCGTTATAATTAGGATTCCACATCCTCTTAGATAGCCTCTCAAAATTGAGATTACCAGTATCGTGTTCAAAGAAAAATGCACCAGTCACTCCTATCTAAATCGCCGCATGAAACAATAAAGTGTGAAATATTTGTTTACATTAACAGATAAATGAAAATGCCATACATCGCGTGTAAACATAAATAATTCATTATTCGCAATAGGTAATAAATAACTTGTTATTTCAGATTTATAGCGAAATAAATAGCATTTCTAAAAATTTATTGAGCGGATTGCATCCTGAGTTTCGGTAACATGATCGATGTATTGTAGGTTCTATTCTTTCTCAGCCTCTATTGTTTCACTGCATGGTATAGGCCTCTTCCAAATTTTGCCTATTTCCATTCTACTCCATTGTTTTCCCATTGTTTTTCACATAGTCAATCAACCACTTTTGCGGTATCCCTGCGCCTCTTTTATTTTCACGTGGTTTCCAAATTGTTAATCTTTGTGCCCATTTTCTGAGTTTTCTCTTGCCACATCCCGACCTACTGTCATTTGAGCCTCCTTATACGACTCACGAAACTATTACTCAACCTTAAATCTCTTAGACTGATTCCTGAGCATGATCCATTTCATCGCTCCTTGGGTTACACATAGAGGTTCTTTGTTATCCAATCCATGTGTACTTTGGATGTTCTTTGAGTTTTCACTCCTCGACAGTGGTTTCTGAAAAATACAGAAATAGTTAAGTAATTGAAAAGTACAGGTGTAGTACCTAAGAGTGAGTTTGTGGAAACTGCTCGAAACACTAGTTGTCTTCTTATACAAAAATTCTCTCGCAGGATTAAGTGAGAGAAAGTCGTTCTACTGATTTGTCAACTAATGTTCTTATCTGTGTGATGCGACGTTTCGATTCCATATCAGGAATCGTTGCTGAACATTGTTTTTTGAGGACAAGTTGTATAATATTCGAAAGCTGACTCTTTTCGCAATGTCAATTAGTAGGATTAACTACTCAATCCATATGTAGTCACTGGTAATATGTAACTGTCATATATGTTACGTTTAAGGCTCATCGGTATATCCTTGTGGTTTAATATTAAACTGAGTTTCCAAAAGACTGCCAATGACAGTTGAATCCTTCGTTTTATTTCGCAGCATTTTGGTTCTCTTTCCCCAATTTGGTTAGTGTGACGGAGATCTATGTACTGGCTTACGTTTCCTAGTGAGACATTGTCAATGGTAATATAATTTTTCGTATTGCTCATTATTATGGTCTTATGAAGGTTTATTTTGAGTCCTATTTTCTTAGATGGTTCCTTCTTCAGACTCATATTTGCCCAACCCATCTGTCTAAATACATTTTCCAGAGCCGAGGTGAAAAGCTTCCTCTGCCTAGGGAAATTTTCTCTGTTTTTATATTCTTCTCTATTTCAATGTGATAGGTGGACTGGTTTGTAGATTTCTTTGATGATGGTGATCGTGAATCTATTCCCCGATCTTTCAGTGCAGCCAGGTAGAACCAGGTTTCAGTGCTATCAAAGGTCTGTTGAAAGTCAATGAATGCTAATTGCAAAGAGACATTGTGTAGTATTATATAAGCTATTAGTATATAAGTTCGACGTCTTCAATAGAATAAAATTCGTTATACTAGAACTAGGGGATAGAGCTATATGGTTAAGGAAACTCAGGAATATAAGAAAATGACATAGATATCAATTATAATAAAACTGACTACTTAGCGACAAGAAAAGAGAGAATATTGTACGAGTGCTGAAGAGAATCCACAAATAAGTAAATTCACAATAGATTAAACATCTAGAATTTTAAGAGCTAAGAACGGTCCAACAAATAACAAAATAGGCTTGTGGGATGAGCACATAACAAAATTCAATAAAACGAGAACATTGAACTCAACACCATCTAACATAATGATATACGAGGCAGAAATGTGGGTTATAATCAAACGGAGTAAAAAGGAAAGACCTAAGCTACGAAGATTTTTTTAGATTTTAGATTATAAAAGGGTTTTTGGTTGACTAAGAAGATCGTGGGGATATCAACTTGTTATAAAAATGAAGACAAGGAGTGCAGCATAGAAACAGGAAAGCAAGCACTGAAACCAGGAAACTGGGTATATTAGTAGATGGAAGTTACACTTCGATTCTTTTAGGCTATTGCCCCCTTACCAGGGGCGACTCTAGAAGTTTTCTTGAGGATGGGGCGCAAGATAAATATTCTGATAATAGAGTATGATACCTAGTTTTTATTTAGAAGTAAGGTCATGTTATTTATTAAGTTATTGGTTTGCTGCCTGCTGTTCAACAATATCTCTTATTAGGATACTTGTTACTGCTGTTTACTGTTACTGTTTACTGCCCATAATTATTTTTACTCCCATTATTACTAAGTTTCAGGAAGGGGGGCGCGCTCCCGCGACTCCTGGCTGGATCCGCGACTCCTGGCTGGATCCGCCACTGCCCCTTACCATTTTCTCTTACTCACTTACTCTATTACTCGGGTAAATTTAGTATAGTTTGAAAACTTCTAGCTAATTCTGTTTTACTACATTTTACCATATTATTCCCCTACTTTCTCTCTTAATTATTTTTGCCATCTTGCTTCTCTTACTCTTTTATGCTTTAATTCTTGTACTCTCATACTCTCGTACCCTCTTACTCTCGTATTCTACTTATCTTCTTACACTCTTATTTCATTCTAGCAGGTTAGATGTTCAAGTTGGGATAACACGTTAATCTATCCCATATCATACTCTAGGTTGGTACAGCTAAGATGGTTTGTTTCAAATGGAAGAGTTATTTCGGAAACTATACCAAGAAGTAGCCGAATCACAGACAATTTTTGATTGCTGTTGTTTTGGCATCTTATTGTATGCCAGAAACACCTGATCTGCGGCCAATAAACAAAACTCCACTCCACACTAGCAAATCAGATACTAACTAAATTTACCTTGAAAGGCTAACTTACTAGTTTTTTCAACTAGCTCACTGATCTAGAGATGAAGCTAATTCTGTATACACGACGCCTAAGCTACTAGCTTAATAGCACTACGTTGCTATACTAACTTCAAAAACTAGCCACTGTACAGTGGCTTTAAACTCCTGTTATTACATCCTCACTTCTTCTTACTCTCATATTCTTCTACTCTCTTACTACCATACTCCTTTACTCTCCTATTCTCTTATATTAACACACTTTTTCTAGTGACTAGAAAACCATTAATAGCATTGGATGATCCATAGGGGGGAGGGGGTGCTAAAGGGCTCAAGCCCCCCAATTCATCTGAGTTGCATGCTTTTTTAGTGTATAGTTTGCTGACATCTTCTTTCAGCTGTGTCAGGCTGACCAAACAAGGTGAAGCCCCTACCCCAAACGATAATCCCAGATTTCACCATTGATTGGCTCTCTTCCGTGTCGTCACACCCCCCCCAGATCAAGCCCCAAAAGACAATCTTGGATCTGACCCTGCCTCTACTACTCTGTTTTTTTAATTCCTTACTATTTAGCATTCTTAAGTTTTAAATTTTTTGTAAAATATAATTTGCACTAAATCCGATACAACCATTTTCAGATATTAAATAATTATATGAAAAGGAGAAAAAGTATATTTTTATAGCTGACAGAGTCATCTGTTGGGGTTTATATTTGTTCATGAAAATTATATTATGTTTCCTGCTTACTATTTTCTGTACGTAAACTGTGGATATATTATTCTGAAATAACTTCAGAGATGGTGCCATAAAGTAAACAGACAATTTTGTGTAAGAAATTTTGATTATCAAAATTGTTTTACTACGCATTATAGATTTACGTCTAACAAATTAACAAAACCAAATACTAGTTTTAAAGCTTTCAAACTTACACAAAATACCTGCGAATTCAGGACGAGTCTAAATAAAGTTCAGCCGATGAACAATATTTGTACTTGTATGCAACCAACTATACAATAAAAAAATATTCGTACTTGAAAAATACTTTTTCCTGGAGATTTTTATTATTAAGACGAATTAATCTTTTGTTAAAACATGAAATAACATTTAATGGAAAATAGTTTCAAATTCAAGAAATATGATAGGATATATATGTCCGAATTTAGAAACTATTTCGGTATATTAAGCCTAATACCCTTTTGTTGCCTACATTGCAGGAGGTAGAAAATTGTGTGGCGTTGTAATGTCAGAATCAAGGCAAAAAGGTGAGTTTTTATGATTTTTTTCCGTCCAGTGCATTTTTTCTGATAAATAATTATCTCCGGTTTTAAACTTGGACTGTAACAATTCAGCCAGTTCTGTTGATGCAATCCTGAGGAAATAAAAAATTATTTCCAAAGTAAATCATAAAATCACAATGGCGGGTAAAGGTTACTTCATGATATTCGTGGCTTAAAATAAAAACGGCACACAATTAATACAAGAAAATATATTTCTAATTGGAATCCGCATCCGTGGGGCATCTTTTCAAATAAATCCTCCTTGTCTAAATATGTCATCCAACCGCGTAAATGTTATTTATAGTATCTCTACTATATTAAGGGCATAATCTTGGGTCATATGCATCTCTGCCCTTTCATAGTATTTCAGAAACCAGAAACTAATAACAGCGTTAACTAAGTATGACATCGATAATTTATTTGTTCCATTGAAAATTGTTTTACTGTACTTCAATAATAAATGCATTCTTGTATGTAATTGTGTCTGTAAGATAACTGTTATTTCTAGATGGTTACAGTTTTAGGTCAAATAACTCTACTAAACAACAGTTTAACTTGTGTAGTCAATTTCTAGTATATTTTGTAGTTTTTCAGGGAAAATGTGTTTAAAAATTGTGTTTTAACAGGTTTATAAATATGGATCAGCAGTTTTGTCTTCGATGGAATAATCACCCAACAAATTTAACAGACTTTTTTGGTAATCTACTAAGAAAAGAAATATTATGTGATGTTACATTAGCCTGTGATGGTGAAACATTGAAAGCCCACCAAGCTATTTTGTCTGCATGTAGTCCATATTTTGAAGCAATTTTCATACAAAATACTCATCCACATCCGATTGTTTTCCTCAAAGATGTCAATTACAATGAAATGAAAGCACTATTAGAGTTTATGTATACAGGACAAGTAAATGTGTTTCAAAATCTTTTACCTATGTTCCTGAAAACTGCTGAGGCCCTGCAAATTAGGGGTCTTACAGATAACAATTCTTTTAGTAAAAATGATGATTTAGAAGTGCCAAGAAGAAAAAGGGATGTAAGGTCTATGGAAAGAGATAGTCCACCTATTAAAAGACACAAAAGAAAATCATCTTCAAACTGTGATATGACATCAAATTCAAATGCTGAAAGATGTAATGATTCTCAGGTAAGTCTTCATATATTTTTTTATTATAAAATAATAGTAAGTGCAAGAAACATGAATTATATTAGGTCATATAAAAGACAACTAAATGTTTGTTTCATTTTTCCATTTATTATAATAACCGTCTAACAATGTCTACAAAACTTGAAAGGGAGGGAGTTTTATTAAATTCGATGAATATATATTAGCTCTTCTAAAAAATGTTGTTGATTTAGTGAGATTTCAAATGTGTGATGAATGTGTTTAATAAGTCCCCCAATTGTAATAAAATTAAAACAATTTATTATCTTCAATCCTACATTTTTAGTTTATTTATTGCCCTAATTTAAATTTTTTAATTGTTTTTGGATAAACTCAAAGGTCTTCTATCATTTTATTGCCTATTTGAAAGATTATTTTTGTTTTGTAGTTGTAAATATAAATCTTTATTACTTCTACTTACTCAAAAACTGCAACTCGTTTTTGCCTCTCACATAGGATCTGATTTAAACCTTAAAATATTTGGTGTTTTTGAAATGCATAGACTTTTAAGAGTAGTTGTTCCTATGTGTATGCTGTTGTAACTATCTCACTGAGAATAGTACAAATGTAGCTAAATATTGTGTTTTGTGTACAGTAGTGTACAGGAATTAACCTCTAAATTTAGCTAAGTTCTTCGCTATCAACTTATACTCAGTGTAATATTGTGATTGGGATTTATCTTAAAAGTAGTCTAAACCCTACAGGAATTATTAACCAATAGTGTTTACTTAAGTTGGTGTGATATGGCAAACTTTTTTTATTAGGTTTGTTCACAGTGGCTAGAATGGTTTGAGAAATTCTCCACAAATCAAGTATTAGCATAACCAACTGTCGAGATCACAAATGTGTAAAAATTTTTCAAACCATTTGAATTCTTAGGATCTAGTCACTACAAACAGTAAAGAAAAAAATTATTCATCATAAAAAGTTTTACATAGTCTTCATCAAATATTTATCAGAGTGGCCACAAATCAGCAAAATTGGGACTATTGGAAATTATCAGAGAATTTAATACCATTGGCACATCAGAATTTTTTTTTTTGTAACCCAAAATTTCAATAATGATCATTGTGAAACTTCTCATTAAATATTTTAACTTATATATTTTCAACTTTGTATAATAAATAGTAGGGGATAAATAATTGATAATTTTTATTAATAGTTTTCTCCAAATTTTTAATTAGGAGAAATTCAAAATTATATATATATTAACAATAGAACATCTTTATTTTTTCTCATTGTTGAAATTTACAAAAAAAAAAGTTGGTTATCTGGCATGAAGAGGTTTTCACATTTTCTACTCATTTATTCTACTTAAAAACATATACTACTTCCAATTTATTTCATTTGGGTAATTTCATGGATCAGTATTGTTAAAAGGGGTATTTTTTTGGTTTTTTGTGTATTATATTTTCATAGCAAAAAAGTTGGGTATTTCAGTTCATGTTTTAACTTTTTTACTTTCTAAATAAAATGTACAGTTCTGAAAAAACATACCATACACAAATTAAAGGATTTATTATGTGATCATACATTTATCAATCAAAGATTTAATTATTACCACAAATGAATACACGATTATGGTTTGCAATTTTTTAAATATGATATAGAATGACATGCTACAAGAAGCTTGATTCTGCCACTTTTGTCATTTTGTTGGTTTTATGTTCTTTGCTGTTGCGGGAATATGTGATGAAACATGCATTACATCTCGATATATTCCTTATTTTCTTCTGCTATTGGTTTGTGACCACTTGTGTATGAATGAGGGGCTGGTATTGCTAATAATTTTACATAGAAATTAAAAATAAAATTGTAAACAGCACCCAAATAGTACACAATTATTATTTCTGATTCAGACAAATGAACACTTGAACACAGTTTAGTCATAATACTGCAACTGAAAGAAAAACTCACTCCATCATCCAAACTATTAGATATCTGCAATTCTTTACTTGTAGATCAGTAGGGAAAGCAACATTCTCTCTAGGACTTACTAACTTTAGAATTATCCATTCTTATTATAATACTAGGATGGAATGTATTTCTGATTTTTTTTTGGGAACAACACCACCTTTATGAAAAATTCTATATATTTCAAATCTTCCATATGTTTCAGGGTCTAAATCAATGGTAATAATGACACAACAAAATCAAAAAATATAATATTGTCAAATTGTAATTTGTTAATTGCAATCTGTTTGTTATGCTTCAACAACTGACCACTGGCCAATACACAATATTAAAATAAAACAACCAAATCCAATTTCAATTAGAAATATGTAAATTAAACATGTAATTATCGCTAATAATCACAGACACTATCGTAATCAAGTGTAAATAAATACCCACAACAGATGAAATTTGGCATTGAGTGATGTCAATTGTGTGACAGAGCTGCTGCTTGTGTGTTTTATAGGAATCTCCTTTTGATGTTTATGTCACACCTTTCTCATCTGTCCTAAGACATGTGACTAATCTCTACAGTTAATTATTTTTTTCAGTGGAACTCCCCAGACTCCCCCCACCCTTTTTCTTTAAACAATTTTAATATTGCCTAAAATAAAGATCGTTTCTTCTAAGTAAAATTCAATCTCATTAACAGTCTTACTATACAAAATTTTTATAGGTATTGTTTTCATTTTAGATTTGTTTCAGACTAAGTAAAACCTTAGTATTAGTAGTAAAAAAATAGGCGTGTCCCTATGTTTCTGAATTTTAAAAGACTGTGACTAAAAACTATAGATTTATGAAAAAATGCTGAAAGAGAGCAGTTATTATAATTGAATGTAACATTTATCACATTGATGTTCATTATTCTCCAATAAAATCATGAACTTCATTTAATTAATTATTATTATACTTAGGTGTGATTTAGTAGTTTTTTTCAGTTATGTTAGTAATAAGAATCAGAGCTTTATCTGGAGATATGAGGCTTCATGACAAAAGTTGTTTATACATTTGAAAATTTTTATCAAATTAACTTACCAAGGGTAATGGAAATGCTGTGTCACATTTAGTGGGTCACAAATGTAAAAAATACCGTTTTGCACCTTAACACCAAACCTCTATTTAAAACAGTTAATGCCGTTTCAACAACTCTAAGTTGTGTTCATCAAATAAACCAGACTAAATCAGTTACAATTTTTTTCTAATTTATGCCTATCAGTAAATCTATGGTGAAAATTTGCTTCTCCTGGGTTTCAGATATATTGCATTTTTTTGGGATATCGTATCGAAAATAATCGATTTTCGGTTTAAATTCACAAAAATTACTACGTTTTAAGCTCTTTCTTCTTTGGCGTTGAACTTAGACCTTGAGGCTCTCGGAAGGAGCGATTGCCCCCCCCCCCCTCATTTCTAGATCCGCCATTTTCTTTCAGGGCACTGATACTGCCTTTGGATATATGGTGTGAATACTTTCTGCGGAGCCCAAAGCTCTGGTACAACTGACAAACTTCCCTTAAAGTATGTTTGTGATCAATTGAGCTGAAGTCACTTCATAATCCTGCTTGCTCTCGCGGTCAATGAGAATCGACAGTATTTCATATAGTTTTGCATATTCATAAAGAATACTTTGTCATTTCTTGTGTGGATTAATACTATGAGGGTGTTATTTCATTGTTCTGATATATTTTAGCCATCATTGCTTGTAATTTTTGACAGCTTGCGCGACTTCTGCCTCTAGTATTACTACTATATCATGTGTCACCTGAATTTCAATAGTTTCGAGGGTTTTATGTAGGTAGAAGTCGATGACATATTTTATTTAATTTGTATACAATAAAATGTTCTATATTCTTGAGTTGTTTTGTGACTAATATCTAGGGAATTCAATTTTACCAGTTTATTTTCTGTGAATCTTATAAACAAATTACTAGTGAGAAGTCAATTTCTTATATAATGTAAATACTCCGAATATTTTAACATTTACTCTTGTTGCTATTATATTTACAAATAACAAAGACTTATGAACATGGGTTATAATTTATAATTATGTGTGTTTTATTATATAACTATAAAATGTAAATTTGAAAGTTATCTAAATTTGGTTTGTAACTGATGAAAACTGTTGGACTAATACTTATGAAAAATAATTTTTCATAATTACTTTAAAATTTGTGTTATTTATGAAAAATGTATTGCAGGCATCTCAAAGATCGAATAATACAAGCATACCAAAGTTAAACCCTATATCGCCGGTCGATAAGGATAATAATCTATGTCACGAAGATATTCGTGACCCTTCTCCAGTAATTAAACAAGAACCCATTCACGATTCTAGCCCTCTTGTGGACTCATTTCACTCAATGTCAGAAGCATTACAAACTGTAAGTACAGACTTTTTTTTAATTAAGTCAAGAGTTTAGGATATTCATTTAATTTTCTCAAGTCATCTACGACCATTTTAAATGTTCTAACAGGATTTTAATCAACATACTTTTATAGAAAATATTTAAGTAAAACTTTTTGAAATTTTAACGATTAAATTCGAAAATAAGGGAAAGATTATACAAAGAAACTGATTATACTGAAATATTAAACAATAAGAATGGGTGGACCACTTGTTGGTTTCTTTTCCTACACTACATTTGACTACACTGTTGAGTAATTAAAAAATATTCAAGAATCTACTCTATCCGATTATTTATTGAAATATAAAATTTGAAGTGTAGAAAGAATATTGATACTTTAATAACACTGTTTTGCTATTTCTGCCATAACTTCTTTTTAACGTTGATATCATGGCGAATGTAGTTGCTTATTCATGGTTTGTCAAGCAATTTAGAGAAAACTTTAGATACTAATAAATGTGATCGGACAATTATATTAGACACAAACAGTCCAAATTTGGTTAGTGCCGGAAGTGACCCAGTGTAGATTTTTCAGATGTTCATTAATAATTGATGTGTAGCGGGCCGAATAGGAATTAGAAGCCATGAAGGGTTTCTCACTAAGCAGTGTTCTAACATTTAGCTGAAAATTTGTAATGATGAATATTTGTGTAACAATAAAGGTTCCAACTGCTCAAGATCTGTAAACGTTTGGTGTTGTTTGACATGAGTGCGTTTTGGCAAAAGAAATTATACTAACACTAGATAGATTAAGATTAGGAATATCTTGTAACATTTCTGTGCTATTCATCATGCCCAGAAGCCACAGCCGATCTACTTTCGTTGACATTAAAGGATATTACATTATTAGAGCGCTTAAATCTCTCTGTAGCCTCGTGAATAATAGTTGCTGAGTTGCACGATTTGAGAGGTGAACTGAGCTTTCGTAGATTCTACCAAAGACTTCAAGTTATTAAACTGTGCCATATTGTTGCTACATGAAGGGTAAACTATTTTTAGGTTGCGCGATTTATTACGAGTTAGTAGAATATACTCTCTTTGAGGTTTCATTCCTTTGTACGCAAGACAATATATATTATATATAAATATAATATATATTGTTTCTGGTCGGGAACCTTCATCACTTGCGCTTCCCACAATCGAATGTCCTCTCGAACACTTCTTTATGCATTTGATGCATTTCGTTAAATTTGAAGACGCGAGATGTAAATCCTAGATGTCGGTCTTACATCTCGCGTCTTCAAATTTAGTAGAATATCTTCATCAGTTAATTCAACACAGGACAGATGCAAGTTTCCATGCCAACCATGACGCTGGACTTGCTCGCTTATCTATACATACAGACGATTTACAATTTATACATGCTCTACCTTCTACGTTCATATCGACTTGCTTTCGGGACTCATACCTTACTACCTTAATATTCCTCGTTAAGAGGATCACAGTCGATAATCCAAATAAAATTACAGCTGAGTGCACTTGTAAACGATAGCACAGAGCTAAATCCTATCTTTTCCTGGCAGTGTTTGGGCCGGTGCTATATACAGTGTCGCATATCCTTATCTTATAACTTTCCATATACGTTTTGATTTGTTTCTTAATGTAGTTTTTTCTTCAAAATATCTCATAAAAATATTACCAACTAGCCGTTACCCGTGGTTTCACCAGCGTATGGAATGTACAATTCTTTGCACATATGGGCTATCCTATATAAAAAAATAGCTGTTGGAGCACTCTACATAACTATGAATCCTTCTCTCCCGAATATATTTCACCCAAACTGCAAGTGCCTATGGGCCACCCTATATAACACTTTTATTTAAGTTTTTTGAACCACCTGGTATAACTGTAAGTCTACTCCACCCTATAGTATATTTATATGCCTCTGTTTATTTGCCAACCAATATAACATTTTTAAACACCTAACTATAAGTCTACTCCACCGTATATTTCAGCTATGCAACTGCTTATGTCCTTCCTACTCTATGTCTATATAACAATTATTTCTGGTAATTTTTGAGCCGCCTTATAAAGTATAATTTCTCTCCACCCTATATTTTAACTACCTTTTTCACGCAACATTTTCTAACATTGTTAAACGCAGGCTATAACTATAATTTTGTTTCGCCCCATATTTGAGGAATTCCATAGAGTAGTATGCAGATGTTCATGGTCTACCCTATAAAAGAATAAAAAAAATTGATAATATAATTCTACTCCGCCCTCGATTTCAACCACCTTGTATATATAACTATTTATGTGCAACCTAATACAACATTTTTTGTACCAGTCTGTATAACCTTAAATCCACCAATTCCCAACATATTTCTCCCAAGCTGCAATTTGTATAACTCGAAGTCTACTTCCACCTATATTTAAACCATCCTATACATACTGCTGCCAATTACCCAACCATTATAACTTATTTGTCTATCAGTTTTTGAACCATCCTATATAACCATAATTTTACTCTACAAAATATTTTAACCACCCTGTATATGTATTTGCTTAGGGGCTACCAAATATAAAATTTTAAACACAACTGTAATTTTGCTCCACTCTATGTTTCAACTATATTGTCTATGCAACTGTTAATGGACTTCGGTACATAACCATTTTTCTGATATTTTTTTTAACCACCATGGAGAGTATAATTTGTCTCCACCTTATGTTTCAACCACCATTTATATGCAACATTGTTTTAATTATATTGTATAACTATAATTTTACTGCACCTCATGTTTCAGATATTACATATATGCAACAGCTCATGTTCTATCCAACAAGTTTGCCACCATTTTTTATGCAACCTGTATATCTATAATTCTATTCCACCTTCTATTTCAGTCACTTTATACATGCAACTACTTATCGGCCACAACATTTTTTACCACCCTGTATAAGTATAAATCTATTAATTCCCGTTATATTTCACGAAAACTGCTTATGGATCACCCTATATAACAATTTTGGTCAATAATTTTTGAATCACCTTGTATATTTGTCTATCTCAACCTGTATTACAACCATCCTGTATATGCTGCTGCTTATTGGTCACCCAACATAACTGATTATGAGCTAGTCGATTTTACAAAATTTTCTCATATATTTTGAACCACAGTATAAAGTATAATTTCTTTCCACACTTCATTTAAACCACCCTTCATATAACTTTTCTAATCTTGTTTGCATCACACTGTGTAACTGAACTTTACTTCGCCCCATAATTCACATACTCCATCTATGTCACTGCTCATGTTCTTCCCTATATAACAAAACTTTTTCTACCATTTTTTTACCCACTTTATAATTACAATTCTACTCCACTCTATATTTCAACTATCTTGTTATGCAATTACGTATGGACCACCCAATATAACATTTTTGTACCACACTGTATACCTAGAATTCTACTCCACTCTATATTTCAACCATCCTGTAAATGGAACAGCCTGTAGATCATATCATATCTTTATAATATTTTTAAACCACCCGCATAACTGTAATTATACTCCGCTACATATTTCAACCATCCTATATATGCAACTACTTGTGCATATAATTTTTTTTGTTACCCCTATAAACTATAATTCCACTCCATGATATATTTCAACCACCTGGTATAAACAACTGCTTCTAACATTTTTTTCAACCCATTTCATAAATATAATAACTGAACTACATAATTCAAATATCCTAACTGCTTATATAACAGTTTTTTATCCACCCTGTATAACTATAATTCTGTCCTATCCTTATTTCAAACACACTATATATGCAACTACTTATGAGTAATATAACATTTTGTTATTCACCTTGTATAAATATAATTTCAATATACCAGTTTTTCAACCACCTGATATGCAACTAATATAACTTTTTTGAACCACCCCCTATAACTAATTCCACACCCGTTATTTCACTTTTTTTAACCCGTGTAATTCTACTCCGCTTTATGTTTCACGTATCATATATATGGAACACCCTGTAATATTACGCTAGAAATATCGTTGAATTTTTTTTGGTTACATTGGCATATTCCGAATTCTGAATAAAATCTAAGCTAATGCAAGTATCTAATATTTGGGGCGTGCGGGGGAACCAATAGAGTAATTGTGTGTTACCTAACATCGTAAAAGTTTTTTCGCCATATCTACTGTTTGTGTCAGTGTAGGGAGATAAAATGTATACCAGATTTTAAGTCAAACTATAGGCTGTGCAACAAAAAAGTTTCAGCAAAATCAGTTTAGTAGTTCTTACGTGATGCCCGAACAAACAAACAAACAGACAACTACAATTTGTTAATAGTATAGATTATGTGTGACAATGTATATCCCATGGTCATACCAGAATCTACTTCAAATTGAAACCATGTTCATTCATTACTGAATCAATTGTCAATTTTGCTTTGTTGTGTGGTGAAATATCCCGTTCTTATTGCCCTTTTATAAGTAAATCAATAGTCGAGAACCAACGAACGGAATTTTATTAAGATTGATGTACCTACACAGATTAATTAATTCTGTCATACCAAGAGCAAACATTTTCATTGGCTCTGACTCTTCATTCTAGAACAGAAGTGTTAATTTTAAAATTACAACGAAATTGTTACGAAGTTTGTGGACGCTGCGCGCCTATAATGGCTTGAAGTTTAAGAGATGTTACTAGAACGTTTGTGAAAATTCGATCCGAACTGGATTGGATAGGATGATTTCATAAGATTCATGAATGGGCTTCATACTATACACAAAATGAAAATTAATGTTTTATTGCTTGTATTTTAAACGGGGTTAAGTGTGATTTGTTTACATTTTCAATAAAGTGCAGTTAATCAACTAAAAGTGTCGAGAGTTACACAAACACTCATTTCATAGTGGAAGAAAAACAACAAAATGTAATTACATAGCTTAAAGAGGAACAAGAAAATGGATCTTATTAGAGGCGAAACGACAAGACGAATGGTTTTCACCTAGTAAAAAAAATTGTTGATAATGTTGTACTGAAAATCAAAACATAAAGACGAAAATAAAATCCAACCAGTAATAAGTTAAGTTGATGACTTTGAACTGAAAGTGAATTGCGTAAAAGATGTACCAAGAAACAAACTGTAAAGATTAATTTAAACTAAGTCCAAGTTGAAATGGTCAACGTCCGTAAATATATAATGAAAGGAAAGTCGTTTTGAGCAGCTATTACCAAAGAACCCTTAAACTACCGAGTTTTGATAGCAATAGTTTTTTCATTTCTTTTCTTATTAAGAGATCCTATTCTATATGTTTTCTGAAGGATACTTGTGGCATAATTTTCAATGTCGAAGTGTTTATTGGGAAATAACACCACACTTTAAAGGAAATTGTTGTATATTCCAAACGTTTCGGGGTCTAGATCAGACCCCGCTGTCAATGGCTAAGAAACTACGGATTAAAAAGGTACAATTCCAAGATGTAAATTTAAATATTTGACAATGTTTATTATTTGATTTTTGACGTAACTACTGCAAAGCATTCCAGAATATCAAAATGGAGATGTTTATCAAAGTCATACAGTTCTCAAAAGAAATATGGCAACCAGTCTTAAAGCCAAGTTTACCAAGTTTAGTTTTGCTAGAATTGGAACCTGAAATTCTGGTGTTTGGTACATTTTATATCTCCTACCTAAATTTACTTTAGGAATTTAGAAGGTAGTTTGCTAACAGAAACAGAAGTCTGCAATGGAGTGGCATATAGAATAGCTACAAAGACATCCTTTGTCTCTCGAGATTACAGGTGTTATGAATATGTTAGTCCACTAATGAAAGTAGTTTTTTATTATACTATAGGGATCCAGGGGCAACCAACCTGGTGAAAGGCATATTTAGCATATTCTTGTCCGAAAATGCCATTGCCACAACGCTCGACAAATAACCAATTCAGTGCCAACCATCCGGTAGCCTATACGACAGTAACCAGATGGGATTTTACCGACAGCCATCTAGTCATCAGAATCAATAATAAAACATTTTTAAAAAATATATAACCGACTTCTACCTATAACTAAAAAGCTAAAAATAATTATAACAAAATACAACTCTAGCAAATAAATAACACATTCAATGTTGTTAGGTACCTACCCAGGAAGTAAAAAATTTAAACATTAAAAGGTGCTCATTCTGTACAAATTAATTACCTACCAATCTAGTATATTTTTGAAGTCGGTGCCAAGCAACAATCAAGTTTGATGAATTAGTAGATAAGTATGCAATGAAGGATTTTAGATTTGCTTGGCACCGGCTTCAAAATATACTAGATTGGTAGGTAATTAATTTGTACAGAATGAGCACCGTTTAATGTTTACATTTTTTACTTCCTGGGTAGGTACCTAACAACATTGAATGTGTTATTTATTTGCTAGAGTTGTATTTTGTTATAATTATTTTTAGCTTTTTAGCTATAGGTAGAAGTCAATTATATATTTTTTAAAAATGTTTTATTTTCAACTTTTTAGTTTTTTTGAACTCAGGTAGTTTTCATTCTTTATTTTTTATGTTGTATGTATAACCTTAATAGACAGAACCAGGTAACATCGAAAGCCTCAACATTACATAATGATACATTTTCATTTGAATTGACAGGTAAATGTTTACGAACAAAATGTACTAGTACGCGTTGACTTATTAAGTCCAAAATGTATATATGCCTTATGGACTACGCCATGTAACCTTTTTTCAATTTTTTTGACAACCCTGTATAACTATAGATAATTCCACTCCAACCTATGTACAAACATCCTGTACATACGACTGCCCACGGACAAGCATAAATTTGTTAGCTGCCTTCTGTAAACTATAGGACGGAGAAGAATCCATCCCATATTTACGGAGTCAAATCCGTCCGTTCAACCATAGTATATAACTCCTTGTGCGCTAACCCATAAATTATTTCATTTTTAACATTTTATATTATCGCCATGTGTAACATTAATTCCTCTCCACACTTTATGTAACTTCTTATGGACTATAAAAGAAATAATTTTTAATCACAATGTATAAACATAATTCAATTCCACCATATATTTTAACCATCCTGTATATGATTTGCTTATGTCCACATCATATACAGTTTTTTAATCACCCTATATAATTTTAATTTCACATTTTTTCCAACATTTTTATACCACCAAACGTCCAGTCCAGTCCACCCTATATTCCAACCATCCTGTATATACGGCTGCCTTCGGACTGCTATCATTCTACTCCGTCCTATATTTCAATCTTCATATAAATGGAACTCCTTCTACCACTTTACTTTGTGATTTTGTTTGCTATAACTAAACACCCTGTCTCTAAACCTACCAAATAGCAGTTTAAAGTTTGACATGTGTTGTCACTGAATTTTCTATTAGGCCGGGAGAATGTGACAACTAAAAGCACCGTCTTCGCAAAATGGAATAATTTGCATTTAAATAGGTATTTGCCTGGTATACAAACAACACGAGCTTGGTACTCATTGATTTAAGGAGCCGAAAATACTATGCTTTACTATCTATATGCTTGCGATGTACATAGAAAATTTTCAAATTCGCAATTAAAACTTCCAGTGCCTAAAATTACCGCACTATTACGTTGGAATTAAAATATTTATGAGGAAATGTCCGTTATGTCATTTCGATGAAATTTTTGATAAGAATTTTGGAATTTTCGGCGATTTTCTGCAAAACTGGAAGTTGCATGTCACAGAAAAGTATATGAGATCACCTAAGGATCTTCCTTAATGGATTAAAGGTGAAAAAACTATACACATCCATAAGGAGTTATCGAAAAATCGACTAAAATAGTAGGGATATTGGTCGATTTTCATGCACGCATGTGTTCATTAACAAATTTTATCACTTTACCAATAGAATACTTTTCCAAATTTTGAAGTTTCACCAATCCGGATATATACTCTATTAAACAAGACCATATTCATTCAAAACGGTGCACCACAGGAGAAGAAATCAGGTAACATACATACAAAAAAAAAAGCGAAAAAATACGCGACGAATTGATAACCTCCTCCTTTTTGGAAGTCGGTTAAAAATAGAGATTTATCATTTATAAAAGACGGAGACATGTAAAGCGGCCAACAGATATGGATGAAGGGATGATAAGAAAGAAGACAAGATTTTAATCATGACAAAGGCGACTTAAGAACTTTTAAATTTCGGTGAGACTTAGGACAAGGTTTGGCTTACAAAAATTCGACGGTCGCCGTGACCAGCCTTCCAAAGATTCATGAGATTCAGAATGGATTAGAGCAGAACCTAGAGAACGACAAATGTTGGCGCTAATTCGCGTAGTAGTTATTGAGGCGTACAAGTCAGTATCTTAAGCTGCAATTATTGTCTCATCTGTAAATACATCCTCCCCCCTCAAAAAAAAATTAAGAGAAAATTGGCTAATGAAAAGGGTGAGAAGTGAACTGATAGACAGGCGATCACCTCTTCGAATGAAGAACATCCCCAGAAAGAAATCCTTCTAGAAGAATCTTCTCTACAAAACAATTTCCTAATGGAATTGCCTATGTCGCGAACCTTGGCAAATGAGCAGTGATGATCTAGGTCGACTGGTTTCATTTCTAAATGAAGATGTTTAGAAACGAGACGATCAGAATCAAATAAAAACCAATGTTGTTAAGTATGTATCTAGGCACTATAAGCAACTGAACAACAGAAATTCAAAGGATCGACAGAGCCCGAAACGCCTGATTGTGTACACATGGAATTTGGCACGAAATTGACTAAAGTGCTAATCTAGAAGATCACAGAATACTCAAAATCGGTGACTGGAGCGCGTTGTATAGTACGAGAACATTCAAGAACGAATCTAATGATGTACTTATATAAATGGAAATGAATATCTTACAGATGTAGACGTTTAGGATTTTAACCCTAGTTACTTGTGGTTTATTGCAGTTAGAATAAATTGCGTATTATAGCGATGATAGCTTATATCATTTCTTTCTGTGCCTCTCCAAATTTTAACTTATTTTATTACAATAATTCCTTCGTTTGACGACGTGGGCATGGGTGCAACTCATGGCAGTGGAAGTGAACTGGTCTGGACTGTTGTCATTGGATTGAACAATACAGTCTTTTTTTAGGTAGTCGTATCTTGAGAAAATTAAGACATACCCCGCCTGATAAGTATGTTTTAAAGAGTAAAAACCCATAGATGAACTCTTTTCAGGGGACAGCCATGTGCTCAATTTGTTAAAATGATAAACGCCCTTAGTTTTTTTAAATGATAAACGCGCTCATTTGAAAAATGTAGTAACTCACAACTAATAAGTGATGCTGGCATAATTATTATTCCTATTATCAGACAAAGTAGTTACATTATCAGTAGAATGTATAAAGGACTGTAAATAATCAGAAAGCAACAATGCCCTTGAAGAAACTTGGTATTTATTTATAATAAAACGTATTTTGTTGCGTGATAGTATTGGAGAATAGTGTACATGAAATTATAAATATGTTAAAACCTAATGACCCTTTAAATGGCCAAACATTTTGAAATTTAACATTCTTTGATATAATTGATAACATTGTCTAACCTATACTCTGAAGCGATTTACTGACATAAAGTAACTTATGACTGCTGTTTTTCAGAATATTTTCATTTTGAAACACATAGTGGAACAATTAATGAAGACTTTGTTTTTGTTTCTTGCAATTTTTGTAGAATTAGTCATTAGTAGTGCTGAAAATCAACTTTTAATTAACAACTTTATAGTGTTTTCATATCATTTGATATTAATTATTCATACTTCTGCAATGGGGCACATAAATTATCATTTGACTGCTAAGTTTCTAAATTTTGCATAAATATTTGTATTTTTTTCCAAAATACCTTCATTAAATCAGTTGTTCAGTATATCACTGATGATATATTTCACTTTAGGGTGGAAGTGTGAGTGTACATCCAGACGATGTGAAACTTCTAGGTTCCCATCAACTTTCTGACTTTGCAGAAAATGACGCACCTTCAACGCCCTCATCGGAGATCACAGATACTATCGATGGTAAGTAGAACTCTGTTTCGCTAACTTCGCATCCTTATTTTCTTCTGCTTCTATTTGACGTTACTGGAATACCCTAACACATCATATTTTAAATATGGGTTATTATTTTTAAACTTTATTAATACCAAAACACATGACCTTGACCTGACACTCAAGTCAAATAATGTTTTCAAATTGAAATAAATAATGAATGAAGAGAGCGATTCATTCCTTGAGGAATAATTTCTGTGAAGTTTACCTTGAAAATATTTACCTCAATATCAAAACATTATTTGTCATCAAAGGCATGTAAAGGTCACATGATTTCCCTTTTCTATCTTCGGTGTTAAAAGTATAAGTTCTCGTTTGAAAACATATTTGACATCTAAATGACCTTTATCTCTAGTTTATTGTTAACGCACATTAGAGCGTATATTTTTAGGTGATTGCATTCCTGATTCAAAAATATATGGTCTCGATTTAATAATAATGGCTTGACCATTTAAATAACCACGGTCAAGCCAGAGAAATTTCCTAAAAATTTTGAATTCTCAGCATCTTTACTACTTTTTGAATTTTGTTTCATAGTTTATTGTAAAAAAAAACATTTAGTTTGGCCCACACATTTTCAGGGTGTACGTACACGAACTAGAGATGAGCAATAATTTAAAATTTGCCATTTTTTCGCCATACTTATTCGACGTTCTTGATAGATCTGATGATTACATATCATGTATTTAAAAGAGTACATCGATGGATAAAAATGATGTTTTACAATACTTACCGAAAGGAGTTTGTATATGTTTTCAGGATCTATATTTCACAATAACTATTGAAGACTGAACTGATTCTAGTGTACAAACACTCGTAAGTTTTTATTGAATGTTATAAGCCATATTATTATCAAAGTATTATACAGAGTGTAACATAATGCAGTGCAGATATTTCGACAGGTGATAGCACTGGTCACTATGAACTAAAAACTCTTAACAAAGACTAATCTTCTATAGTTAAGGACCTATTACATTATTAAGTTTTTAGAAATTTCTATACATCTGGCAACCTTGCCATATGTACATAAGACTACGGAATGGAAAGAATGGACTAAAAAGTGAAATGTATTTAAGTTTTATTAAATTTGTATGATGATTTTTAGAAATATATAGTTTTGTATTTATTGTATTTATTTATGACTGATATGATAGATTCTTAATATTTTTTGTTTCAAAAGACGACATTCAATGAAAAAAAAAAGTCAGTATGATATGTTTGATTTACTAAACCATTGTATGGGAATTATTTTCTACTTAGAGTTGTTTTTTAACATTTCGTCACCTTGGGTAAACATTTGGCAATAATAATTTACTCACCTACATCCTACATTGAAATTTAAAAGAAAAAACAAAAATCAAAGTATACATAGCTAAAACGTATCATACCTGACACCTCCAACATAGAATTGAGAAATTTTACAAGTAACATGAATTTGCATGTCATAAAAAAAGTACCAATAATTCAGTTGTTTTTTATATCCATGCTTAAGATTCCCACACTCATATTTCGTAAACATAAACAAAAACTTCAGAATTGAAGAGCAGCCACAGGTAATTGTTCAATATAATATTCAAAGCTAAACCAACCATATCAAACTATTATAATCAAAACAAATAAATATGAAATTACTTTTTTCAATACGGACTCAGAACCTCCCGCAATAATTCCTTTAATGACGGTCTACTCTTTATGTTTCATTAACTCTGTTAGAATTCTAAACTATTTTTGCCTTAAATATCTCTTCATTTGACACGAATGGAATAGGATTTTGTACTATTCATTCCACAAATGTGTTTTGCAAATAAATGGTTAAATACCCCGTAAGTGTTTACTTTCGTTGACAATTTTGAACATTTTTTTACTTAAACTATGAACTGTTTGAAATAAGTTATTTAAGACTTTTGTATTTATACTGATCAGTTCTATCATCGACCAAAATATCTGCACTGCATTTTGTTATACCCTGAATATTTAGCAAAAAGTGGTTCACGGGTAGCAGCCAAAAAATGTGGATAACCATAATAATGATGAGACTACTCTATCTACTTACGAAGAATTTCCGAAATGTTTTATTCCTTCGTCAGTTCTATATGTATGCATGGTTTAAATAATAAACCTGTAACATTTCAGAGGAAGAAAGTTAGAACGTTATCTAACATTTCCGGAAGCTGTAGAGCCGTTCCTGAGATACGGATGACGGCCATATTATTTGCACAACTCTGTATATATACAAAAAGCAAATTTTATTCAAAGAAGCAACCCTGAATTTAGTAGTTAGGATAGTACTTATCAAAAAGTTATATTATATAAAGATATAAGGTATACCTTATTAATAGTGTTTTGAGCAAATATGTACGCTTCCTGCTGTCTGTCCAGTTGTATGCTTAAATTTTTTAAACTACTCGGTTTTAATGCGGCTTTTACCAAAAGATAGAGTGATTCAAGAAGAAGGATTATGCGTACAGTTTAATATTTGTTTGTGTCAATTTGTTTAAATATGACGATAATACTTGTTCTATCAACCCGACGCTGCTATTCTCGCTCGACATGAGAGAGTATGACTTATCAGTGGCATTCAGTATCGACATAACCACGGGATGTCCTGTGCCAATACGTTTTACTGTTATTTAATATTATACCGATTTCTCCCTGCGAAGCGATAGTAGGTCAGATAGTAATTTATAAATACTTCATACAAATTAACTGATGTCAATCAAGTGGGTCGAAAACGTATTTATTGAAAGCTTTGCTATGGAATTAATGAAGGAATTGCTTTTTTCCAATATGTTTAGAGAAAAGCCCCCGACTATATAACCACCTATTAAGACAAGTAATAGACCGTTCAATACATGATAGGTAAGATCAGTTTAAGTGAGTTTTCAGCCCACTCCTTTAGAACCAGTTTTTATAACTGTTTTCGAACACAAAAATATGACATTTTAGGAATGTTATCAACCCTTTTATAGTTTCGAAGTCAAATAAAAATTTCGTTGAAGTGTTGAACATGACAATATAAGATGTTTATAGCAGGAATAATCCAATTAGCGGCTGTACTGTTTTGTACATTTTGATAATAACTTACACTTACTCAAATTAGGAAATCTGGATCTCCAAAGTAATTAATAAAGGTTATCCCGATACTTACAACATCAGGGAAGATACGTGATTGGTTTAGAGGGAAGGAGTGTGTTGCCACCTACAAATGAAAAAAGAAATCAATGATTTCATTCTGTCCTTGTTTGAGGCTTTATCTATTACGAATACACAACACATTTTTTTTTATAAGTTCATTAATGCTGTCTGACTCCGAATACTGTTGAAATACAGCAAATTTTGTACGATTGGATTAGTCTACTACTAAAATTTGCTGTCAAAATTAGGTTACTTAATTTGTTCTATAAATGTAAGTCATAGCTCTACGAGCCTCTACGCAACTATCTGCAAAAAATGCATGTGATCGAACATCGGGCTAAAATGTGGGAATCAATTATAATTATGTTGAAATGTTAACATATGCTTTATCTGCATCCCCATTGGCATCCTATGGAAACCCCAACAAGAAAGAAATGTCTTTGAAAACAACTTATTGAAATAACCGTGTTTAAATTTATATACTTAGGCTCGGCCTATAGCTACCAATCCAGTATCAATTTGAATGGCAGATGTATATCTGAAATAATTAATTTATATTCCTATAGTTGTTTCTGATAGCTTCTTTTACAAATAAATATACACAATTTAATACGTTCTACTATTACATACTTATATAGTACTTCATACACTTCTGTCAGAAAATCAAGAATATGCAGTTGTGATTATTTCAGAATTAGCAATGAAAAACTCCACCTGGATTAATAAACCAAAAAAAAAGAATTTTCTAAATTAAAAATGGTAGATCCAATGCAGTCAATCGTAATTTGGAATAGGTCGTCAGTTCACTGTCCAGTTTTTTCTTTTTGGCCTACTTCAGTTCAATTTGGAAGTACGTCTTTAAATTTTTTTTTTTCGCAATTTTTTCAACTTAGTATTACATTTTCCGAATTCTGAATTACAACATTTTGATTTTTCACTCTGTCCGTAAATTTTACTTGTGTTTGTCAGTTTGCAGCTGTGACTTTGGCGCACACACCGCTCGCAACGCGTTTACGTGGGACACAACCTTAGTCAACAATTGCAATTTCTGTCATGCAACCACTTGAAACTCGAAGATGCGTGGTATTTACATCTAGTAAAGATTTGTCATTTATGATGTATTACAACGTTTAATTTTACATTACTATAAATCATCTAGAAATTAATCATTGCAATAAAAACTAATTTCCCGAACAAACAAACGATTAGCAAAAACAAATGTAGGATTGCAGGTATAAAAAAGTACCGAAATTTCCAGTATTATACCAAAAGTAATCGAGAGTAACAGAGATGGTGTATAAATGCAAGCAGTAGTGGATCTGTTGATGTGCGAATGATTCAGCGAAGTGTTGATAATCTAAGAGAAGCAAGATTATTTTCTAGAATACATTTAGTGTTTTAGATACCACAAAAAATGGGTAACAGATGAAAATTTAAATAAATAGATATAAATCGTAAGCATATACAGGAATATATCTCTCTTATATAATTCTTAGGTAACTCTCAGATTTAAACACAGCTTTAAAGATAATTTGAGTATAATGGCTACTTATAGTTCGGAGACTGCAAATATAAATGTAAATAGATATTTCTTTCTGGCTAGTGTTTCCATTCTGCGCTAGTAGGGACAGGCAGACAACGTTTTTTAAATATAATTGTAACTTGTTTCCTCAGTGTTGTCGGATATTTGACAACGAGCGTTTTTCATACTCATTTCTTAGAAAAGTTGAAGACAGAATCGCAGAATGAAAATTACTAATTAATTACATTAATATGACGAAAAACGAAAATCCTCATTACTTTTTTATCATGCCTCACAGAAATTTGTATACATAGTTCTTAAATGCAGAAGATTAAATGATTCTTAGATATTGTGATTCTTTTCGGTGTTGTTTTATTAAATTATTAAAAATAGTTAATGTTACTTTGTTTTGTATAGCTGTTAGAGCTGACCTTAAGTATTTTATAATTCGCGAAATGTAGATAAACTATATTCAGTTATATTATATTTCAAATATGTAAATAATTTTTCGAGATTTCCATACCATTAGGAAAGCGAATTTATGATGGGTCTTGCTCGGAAACAATATTTTATCCTCCGTTCGAAGTCTTGTAATTTTTCCACATGCGAATATGATAAATGCTTTGAAATGATTCCTTTAGTTACGAGATTGTGTCTTGTAAGAGCGTTACACAGCAAGAATCTCGATTGAGAGTTCATTAATGTCTTTGTTTACTTTTCATATTTATAATAATTTTTCCCAATTATTATATAAACGATTTTTTTAAATTGATTCTTAAATGTGTATATATATATATATATATATATATATATATATATATATAGTTTTTTAAGAGTGTCTCAATATTGAAAGAACTGCTGATATTGAATTTTTCTCAAATTATTTTTTATGTAATTAATGGTGGTGTAATTGTCAATAAAATTATCTAGAAGCAAAACTGTTTAAAATATTTTTTATAAGATGCTGCTTGCTCAGCTTCAGATGATTTTTTATGTTTTAATACGCTATAAGGCAACACCAAATGTTTTCTTTTTGTGGTTTACATAGAAACCTGACATTTCAAGTTTTACAAAGACAAAAATTAACCCAAACGATTTTTTCAAATCCCTTTATTATAAGAAAATCTGCTTTTAATAAACAAGTTAACAGAACTGTTGCTGTTAGTCCTTTAACCCGTTATATTCCAAGATAATTTGGAAAAAAAAAACAATAGGTAAAAATTTTAATAGTTTTGTTTTAGTTAATATCTGATATTTAGTTAATATTTAATAAATAATAATAGCAATATAATAGTAGCATTTTTTGTTTCAACAAATGAAGTGAAAGTTTGGAAATAGGTTTTACAAAGTTCCAGAATGGGTCGGTTTTTTTTCTTTGTAAACAAATAACTATAGTTAATGTATGTATAAGATTTTGAGTGTAATAAGTACAAACCAAAAATCTACAATCAATGTTTTTGACGGCGGTTACACAAGATTATTATGGTGCGAGGTAGTAATTAGCCACCTTTCATTAACACTTCTACACTGCATGAAACATCTCACTTTTTTCCATCGCTAATCACTTACATGTTGGCTCGGCAGTGCTTCTGAATCTTTTTCTTTCACACTTTCTGGGTACTCCACAACAAAATCTATGAGGCCAATCCGAAACAAGCATGTTGTTAACTTAATATTAGTTTTTTTGTTTCAGTTAAAAATTATTATCTCCCTGAATAATGAAGCGGCAATAAAAGTACACCACTAATTGAAATGTTTGATTTGATGTTATTTTCTTGACACGTATAGATTTGCAAATAATAATATTGGTCTCACGAGCCCCCTAGATTATAAAATCTGTTTTTTTTTTTTTTCGAAAGTTGACAACTGTTAACATTCAGCTGCGATGGCTTCGGCAGGCCATCCATTCCAGACGGTTATGGTTTCGATGGTTCTAATCTTTTGCCAGGCATAGTTGAAGATCAGCTGGAGTTCCTAAAAACTCTAGATTAGATCATTTTACATCTACATGAAATCACCAAACCGATCAGTACAGAATGAGGTGTTAGACAAAACTATTTATGATGCTTTGGAAGTTACTTTAAGAAATTGCGTTTAAAGGGTTATGAAGTCGTTCCAATAAATGGATGAAGGCTCAATGTCCACAAATTTGGTAATGACGTCGATTTTATACCAGTAAAGTTAATGTTAACAAAGCTATTGTCACCTTCTTCTATCATAGAAATCAATTTCTGTGGAAAGACAACATTTGACGCTTCTCTAGTTCGCGATGCTATGCCTGTTACGGCGACTTTTGTATCGACTGAACCAGGTTTAACTAGCTTTAAAGATGCTATCTTTGGCGTCTTACTTGACTTCTTCTTTTAATGTCTTAAAAATGATCACATATCGGCGTCATAATTTTAGCATTGTTCCCACCTCAGCGATTAAAACTAAATATATAAAGATTATTCGAAATTTATTTCTTAATGCCACTGTTCCGTATTATTGGCCTATAGATTTTGTCTATGGAGAAGGTGCTTTCTTCATTCCAATATCATACTCTCTGGTAGTGATATGTTGACATTAATTTTTATGAGATTTTTAATCGTTAAAATTATTTGTCAAGCAACATATTTTAGTTTGTTCTGTTAAATGAATAATTATTTGCATTAAACATAAATTCATAATACTTGCTAATATTTGTAAATAATTACATGTACTAACAATTAATTAGCTTCGAACTTTGACACAGGAATTTAAACTAGAGTGTATTTTTATGATAAAATAAAGTGCACCATTTTATTTTATAGGCTCATATTATTTGTTGTATTTTCTTATTTTTTTTACTCTTTTCCGATTTTGTAGCACAGTCTTTCAAATTTGCCTATTCATTTTCTCTACGTCATCTAGATTTTCATATTTTGGATATTAAAGATTGATTGGTACAAAGTGAAGCTATTTGTTCTGAACTATTCTTGGTTTGTTTAACATTTTCTTCATTCACTATATTGCTGTACCTGAATCTTTATTTATTTTGCAAAGAAGTTAATTGTCTGTAAGGTTTTCGGCTTGTTTCTTTAGATAACATTGAGTTTATTCATTGTTGTATTTTAGTGACTTATTTGCAATTCGAGGACTGTCTGACTATTTAATCTTTCTTATCTTACAATCTGTTTGGACGTAGATTTACACACACGTTATGTCGGTGTTTATGAGTGTACATTTTCTTGACTTGTGCTGAATTTCATTACGTCGTTTAACTGCCTATTCTGTTACTGATGATTTGGTACTCACCTATTTCATATTCAATACTTATTTTTACTATTTTATAAACTCAGGTTTGAGTCGGTAAATGAAAATTTTCTTCAAATAAGGACTTATAAAAATATATGTGTATCTTGTAGTACAATACATCAAAGTACCATAAGTTAGATAAGTCGAATCATGGCGTAAAAAATATCAGCTTACGAAATTCATAAAATGGTATTTCGCGGAAAATAAACGTTCCTTTTATGTCGGGTTCAACGCTATTGACATTATCCTCGTATACTACTAGTTTTAAGCTCATTAGAGTAGTATTAAAAATTTCACTTTCAGGAATCTTTTCATTAATAATAGTGCAGGTCATATACAGAGAAAAAGTCCTTTTGATAATAAAATTAATAGAACAAATGCAAACAAATGGCTAATTGACATACAATTTTATCTTTATTTCTATTTTTATTACAAAAACCTCAAAAAAGTCCTAAACATTTGGATCTTAACTCAAAACGTATATTTGTTACCCAGTCTATATTTAACAATGGAGACTGTAGTCTTGGTAGGTTTTGCCAAATAATAGATAAATCATATCTACATTTTTTTTATATTAGGAGCAGTATTCCCTCACGGGAATTTCCTCTTCCTAGTTTTGATGTCAGTTATCTCAGCAACTATTGGACTGATTTTGATTTTTTGGGAAATCAACTGCCATATTAATTTTTATGTACAGTTAACAAGTTTCTCAGAATCTTGCCATATTTCTTTAGAGTTTTGTTGCATCATTTGTTAGGTTTAATTATAACCGCTATGATCATGTGCATAAAATAGAAGTAACTTTATATGTCTATAAATATCTAGATATATTTTTGAGATTTCGGTAATTTGAGGCAATTGACCTGATTGACACCTAGAAAAGGTACTTCGCCTTGGGTTAAAAAGTTTGTAAGCCTCGAAAGGCTAGTAACATAATCAGATTCTTATTAAGGAATTTTAGATTAATGAAATACATGTTACTTAAAACTGCATTTTTGAGGTTTTTAAATTCAAAAATTCATTTGGGTGGAACTTAGATCAACTGTGATGTTTAGATATATCATTTACATAAAAAAAGATATTTCTATATTTTAATTATTATTTTCTAAAACCTACCGAGGCTAAATTCTTCACTTTTAGAACATTGTGTATTAAAAGATCTAGATTTTCTGTTAAAACAAAGCAAAGAAAATTTAACAAATTAACAGAATTGAACTCATAACAGCACGTTTTATAGAAAATTCAATTCTGTGTAACATTGTTTAGTAAAAGGAGAAAAAACTAAATTTGTAATGTTTTTTCTAGGTTATTAGTTTAAAACGCATGAACCAAAAATGTTGTACCTATTTTATGCAATTGAGCCTTATTAGTGTTATTCCACTATTAATTTTTTTAAATTATATTTGTAAGTGACTTGGGCTATTATTATTGGTTCTCATTTTATTACATCATTGTAGTTCTAAATTTCAAAAACTTTTCTAGGTTAGGTCAACTAGTTTTTCTTTATAGCTTTTGAAATCGTCTGCTAAATAAACAGCTTATTGTAGTCTATCGTTTCTCTGTTCGTTGTTGTGATAGTTGCTTTTATTGTTCTTTGTTTATTGAAGGATTCTAGTCAACTCGTTTTTGAATCAAATTGTTGGTATAGAAATACCTAGGTTTAAATTGTCTTTGTTGCTTTCCATAGTATTCCACTTAATATTGAGGGTTTCTTGTCATAAGGGTGTTGATTATTGCTTGGTCATTATGTACAATGTGTATTGTTCGTTGGTAAAGGAATGAAATTTTACCTTGGGACAATTTATTTTCAATAAATTTTTTAGATTCTATTGATAGGTAACATATTGTATATTATAATTAGGTAGCACTTTTGATAAATTTTAATAGACAATTAACAATCTGCACATTCTAAATTTACAAAGTAGCTTTATTAACACGAATAACAAAAAATCATGGGCCGTCTTTAACACTCACCTTCTTCCTAAACTGTAATTTTTTTTTTGCAACTTTTCTGGGGGTGTACAGAAGCACAAAGTTATTTTTTTTCTGTCAGTATTTACCTAGTAATTTCGTATTATAAAGTTAAAAGATGTTTTTCTCATTTTGCAGGTTCAAAAACCTGGCACATGCGGCTTACGTTCGAAAAGTTCTCTGATGGCAGCAACCTGCATCGCTGCAAGATATGTAACAAAGTAGTGACGCACATCCGAAATCACTATCACGTACATTTCCCGGGTCGATTCGAGTGCCCTCTCTGCCGAGCCACATACACCCGCAGTGACAATCTTCGAACACATTTCAAAACAAAGCATCCGCGACTCAATCCCGACACGAGAAAATTCGAATTGCCAAAATTCGAACCGCCCTCGATAACCGGTGATCCGCTGGCCGATTGATTGTGGCTTTATTACCATTTTTATTATAAGACGATATGCCAATCGTAGCTGCGGTACGTTCGCTAGCTAAACAGGTTTGCAACTGCATAACACAGTGATTGGACTCATTTTTCTCTTATGACTTTTTAAAATAATAACCACACTCACAATTTTTGAAAAAAAGAAACTGTACATATTTCTATACTGAAATACTCGTCGTCGTTTAACATTTTTTTTGGATATCCTAATCGAAAAGGTAAAGAGAAATACTTTTATTTTTGTTATTTTTATGGAGTTAAATAAGTTTGTTTTATTTTTTATTGTTATAAACATATCCTTTGTCCCTGGTCCAACCAGATTAATTGCAAACACCCTGGTCTAACCAGAATAAATATTTTTGTTATTGCATAGTTTATTCTAAAGGTATATATTTTTTAAATAAGAGCTATTTTTACAATTAGTAATTTAACAAATTTTCAGGGAATTTAATTTCTCTTTGGTTAAAGACACGGAACGCATTTAGAAACTGTTCGGGAAGTACTCAAATGTCACACAGAGAATTTGAGTTTTTCTGAAAATTTGTGCAATCGATTTACTTCTAAAAATTTAATTTCTCCGATTTGCCTGTACACAGTACAAACTTATTTACCATTTAAATGCAAAATGAGTTCGTATCAGATACGAATTTGAATTGATATGTCAAATAAGTGGTGAAAATTAATTTTGATAAGAGAGTTGCATTTTGTAATCTAGCGTTGTATCAGAAGTAAAATACTCAAAATGTTTAAATGATTTATTGTTATGAGGTGTAGTTACTCTTTGATATTCGTTACAAGGCGATTTATATTTAAGTAATAAGCCAGTAGTTTCATCTGGATTAAATTTGGGGAAATCTGTTTAATTTATCAATTAATTCATATTAAAATTACTAGGTTAAAATACTGCAGGCGCAGCTTAAAGTGTCCCAAAGGCAAAATTTTCCAGGTTATTCCAGGAAGTTATCATCCTTGGTGGATATATTTTTTTCAAATAAAACTTTGGAAAAGTCTTCATAGCTCTGCATAAGATTTTCTGAAATTATTTTTCGTGACCAAGTTTAAAAAAATGCCAATAAGTGTTAATAACTTTGAAAAGCTGTAAAAGTCAAATATTCTCAGAAATTTCCGACAATTTTGAAGAGTTATTCTGATTTAATAAGACATTCATAGATATTAGACTTATTTAGTGTCTTAGAGAAATAAACCAAACTTGGAGATTGAATAGTCTTATGGATCTTTCTGACCAGAAAAAATGGTTTAAACAATCTTATCTATCTTTCAGGGCAGTCTCATATGCATTTCCTTTAAGAAAAGGGACCACGCACATTTGTTATGGAAAATCGGTTTTGGCCAATTTTTTTGACATGCCTTGAACACGTCTATCAAAATTCCCAATGAACATAAAACTCTAAAACACAGTCCAAAAGTCGAAGAACCATGCAATATGGTTAATTGATGGATTGCGTAATGAAACATTGTTCTACTATAGTGGGACATAAAACTATCCATACCATCACTAGGCATGAACCTTCCATCCCATACCACTCTTTCCTCCCGCACCCCCTTACTGCTCTGACCTAATAAAGCTTTAGTCACTTAGCTTATTGGGTCTTGGTTGGGAACCCTTTTGACCATGAATTTCAGCATCCAGTCACCTAAACCATCACCTCAACGACTCTTTAAAACCCCAATGATTATACCTCCACTCTCAGACTCTACAAAAATAAGCCCCCTCCCCTTCCATATCAAAACTGTGTATGGTTTCGTTACGATCTTACGGTTTATGAAACCATTTAATGTGTTATTAGTTTATCTCACAGCGAAATAAACTAGCGACGTTTGCATTTTACTCCAAAGCAACCTCTCAAAGATAAACTTTTTTAGTCTGCGAAATGAGTGTGCACATCTTATGGGTTCGCAAAGTATATTTTATCTAGGGATCTTCATTAGGCATAAACATTCTTCTTCAAGAGTCCGAGAATATTCAAGAAGTTTGCATGTATTCATAAATGTATTAACAACTCTTTTAGACAAGGGTTAAGTAGGTTTAGTAAGATGGTTGTGGGGTTGAATGCATAGTCAAAGATCTGGATTTTGAAGACTCGTGTTAGGTGACGGTTTAAGAGACTGTATGCTGAAATGCAGTTTCAAATTGGTTCCCAACCAACCAAACATTTTGGGGGGGATGAAAACTCTAAAAAGCACCTTCAGATGAAGGTGCTTTTAGAGTTTCGTGCCCATTGAAACTTTTGATCACCTTATTTCTATAAGAAACATGCGCGGTCCTTTCTATGTATTCTGTCATATCTTTTTACTGTTTTCTGAAAAGTAAATGTGGCATCACTAGTTTGTATTTTCCGAATATTTTGTGAATAACACCACAATTGCTGGTAAGTCTCCCGAATACTCAAAACGTTTCATAGTTGAAATGTAAATGTCATTCTCAGTTGTGTTAATTTTTATTGCCATCGAAAACGGGGTCTGTTTTAGACCATGAACAATTAACTAAATACATGTGTTGGGCGAAATAGAAAAGCATAATTGGTAGTTTGTTATTATTTATCCCACTACAATCACTATTATTGCAAATATAATAGGTTTGTTCCTGCCCGATGCGAAACAGTACATGTGCCGATCACAGTCATGCGCATTTAAGAAAACCTGTTCCAACCAAGTTATGACGGTTCAGTAAACGATGCATCACGCTGTTCCAACCAAATGACGTACCGTTTCTTGCATTGTCATTTCAATCCTTGCTGATGAGCAAGACTCGTTTGGTGATTCTTATTAATCATACGCAGTAGAAACTGTCAATAAATTAAGGTTATGGAACGCAGGTCGCCGAGTTCAGACCACAAACTTGTCAGAAAACCGTTCCAATTAATATTTTTTGTTACTATACAATGGTAGTACGTTGAACGGTGCTAAACTCGCAGTTGCGCACAAATTCGATGCAAGCGATTTCGTAACAGTTTCATGGCGGTACGGAAACTGTAGGTTGGAACAAACCTAATATTTTCACATGATTATCCTGACTTCTGTCCAGTTTGACAGCTGACAGTTAGATATAGGGAGCTAAGTCGGTACATATTCGAAAAGTCTTATGCAGAATTACGAAGACTTCTAAGAGTTTGTTTTCAGAAAAATATTTCCACCAGTGATGTTATTTAACGAACCTTAACTTTGAAAATGGGAGCTTAGTAAAACACTGGTTAAACTGTTTATCCAGAAATTAAATCGAAACACTGATGAAAATTGGAAACGGTCAGTAATATCGGATGAACTTCATTTATTTGAGCTAAGGTTAAAAAAAAATTAAACAATATTACAATTACTTTCGGAATTCTTGAAAAATATCACCGATAAAAAATTGAAAAATTATCAGTAACTTCAGGTACAATTTAACAAATAAAACGGTAGGTACAGTTTATCACGTTCCATTGATAAACTCATCTCCACAGAATTTTAATTTATTTTCTAGCAACTTGGTTCTCTACTAAACTTATAATCAAGGAAGCTGCATAGAATACTAAACATTAAGTTACTATGGCGCCAATTTTATAGGTTTTTTTCATCTTTGTTACTGAATATTTCATTGATCTAACAACTTCTATATTAAAACTTCATAATACCAATTTACATGGGCTTCACCATCGAAGTAGGTAGCAATAGGGCAATTAGCAATACCCAATATTTAAATGTAAGATGTTAAGTTCGCCATGTAGTACTTTCAGTTCAGAAATGCAATGAATGATGTTAGCTAAGGAAAATGCAAGAACATACGTGGCTGTGAAGTAGGTTTTACATATCTGTTTTGGCTTTGTTTCAGTCCTGACAAATGTCTTAGAAAATGTAGTATAATGGGGATGAGGTTGGAGATACATCACTGTTTACACTTCACATTATACTGACGATCAGGTTATAGCTCAAGTCTACAAAAATGGGGGCTTACCATCAATTGGCAAAAAACTGAGACAAATACATAGATGGGGATGATCAAGAACCTAAATTGAACTATAAGAACAAACGCCGACTTTACATACCTAGGAGTACGACTCAACAACAACGGAACATCTGAAGATATGTTCCAAACAACAAAAACTAATTCCTCGAAGTTTCCTTGGACTTCCATCGTCTTGAAATGATTGATCTCACAACGTTTCAATAGCTTTGTATCTGCTATCGTCATCAGGTGAATGAAACAAAAACTACGTTAAGTATTGTGTAAACCAACCCGAGATATGGCTGTGGAGTGTTGCAAATTAATAATAAAAACATTATAATAAGATTTTGTCAACAGAAATAGATTACCTAATAAGATTGTCTAGAAAGTCAATGGTGGAAAGAATAAGGAATGAAGGACTAAAACGTTGGTGAACAAAGAAAGAACACTAATGGAAGATGTACAAACAAACTAAAATGGTACGGCCACGGTAACGGAATGAGAAATGAAAGATTATCAAATAAAGTAATACAGTGGTTTCCAGCTGAGAAAAGAAGGGGGTGCCCACGAAACACTTGGAAAAAATAGTGAGAGTCATGTCATGAAGAAATCTTGAGTATTTTTTACATCACGACTACTCCATACTCTCAATACTTGACCACTATATAGTTGCCAATTTTTGCTTTATAGGGAAAAACGTGAACTGGAGACCTTATTGCTCGATCTTAGGTACTCAAACCAATAATTCATAATGAAAAGTTTATCTGTAGTAAATTTGTCTTCTATAATTACCTGAAACATATACACAAAATTATAATCTAACTTGTTGTTGTTAATCATGGTCCGTTTTTGTGCATTCGACAAGGGCGTGGCCACAATGGTGGGGGGGCCTACCGTGGCTAACTGAATCATGCATGATTTCTTGTAGTTCAAGTCAATACTCTATTGTACAAAAATTTAGAGATTAAAAGCCCTATATTTCCATCAACATCGATACAATTGTTTTATTAAGTTCAGTAGTATAAATCAGTTTTAGGTACCTACTTTTGACATCTTTTTCCGCCTTAAATCAGAACCTATCTATGTCCACAGCAGTTGCTCACCCAAATGTTCTGTCTCAGTTTTCACTCAGTAAGAAAATTTCACAAAGGTATTTTTTTGATTTTTTGTCTTGTTTAAATTATCTAATCAAAAATTTGAACTTGAATATAAAATTGTTGAATTTTGTGCCAATTAATCATCTTTTATCCAGAGAATACGTTCATTTTATTCTACTATTTATTTTATTTGGTATTTTTGTAATTACAACAACGTTAAATTTAGGGAAATTGTCCAACTTCTTGCATTCGCTGTAGAGAAATTGGGTTTGAAATTTATCATAATAGCTTTTAAATAGTGCTTATCATTTCACAGTTGTTTGTCTTTGACTGGAATCGTCCGAGCTTCGAATAGGAGTTCCGATATCTGGGCAATGTCATTTCTCGTAAACTGCATTTCTCGACCTGTCCTTTTACTAATTCTGAATATTTACACTCTAAATGAATGTTCATAACTCTCGTGCGGCCCTAATTTACCTTTATTTATGAAACATCTGCATGACGCAAAGTAAATATTTTACATGAATGTAGTCGTCATTGCCCTAATTTAATTGAAAACAAAGTTCTGGTTGGTTATCTTAATTAAAGCTTACATATCTAAGTTAACGGAAATTTACGAATATGAAGTACTGTGAATAGAATGATATAATTTCTTCACTTTGTGTTCGTATTAAGTTTTTATAGTGTTTGAACTCTCAAATTAATTTTTAACTTTGAGGTATTAATGAGTAGTAATTATTAGGATAGGGCAAAAAATATCAAAAGTATGTACCAAAAATTGCTTTATACTTTAGTATAGAAAACGATCGTATCGATATTAATAGAATTAAAAAATATATTTAATTGTTTGGTCAATTGAGCATTGGCTGGAACTATGACACCATGTATGAACTGCTCAGCCATTCCTGTTAATTTAATGACTGGATTATCTCTTTTTGTTAAGAAATTTATGGGAACCAATTTACAGGATTGCTTGGTAATTCAATAATAATTTAATGTTTTTCATTAACTATCTTCCATAACTTTACTAATTTGCGGACTACATTACATTTTACACCATTGAACTTAAACATTTCGTGAAAATCTTAATTTAGTAATTTATTGTATGCATTTCTATCATACTCACTCATCTGTTGAGTTTAAGTTCATTTTCTTCCCATTGTTGTCCTGATCTTAACTATTTCAGGTCATTTTTCTAGTTCTTTTTTGTGTTTGAATAAAATTAATATTTTATAACTATCTATTTAACCCCCTGGATTTGAGGTTATACAAAAAATACCTACCAATTGTCAGGTAAATGACTGTTGCCCACCGACAATCGCATTTAAAAGTGCAACTATTTTAGACATTTTCTTTATCCTTTTCACACATTTTCACAATGACGTTTTGCAGAACTTAAATGGTATTTTAATATTGAAATTTCTCTAGAGTCACAAAATTGGACTTGATTCGCTCTTTCGAATTGTCTTCCAAAGTCTATGGGCGTAATTCAATTTTTTTACTACCTACACATCTGATACCGAAACATTGACGAAAATGAATAACAACTAAAGAATTGTGACAGAAGGCATCTAAACATATTATATATAACGAGTACCTAACACCGACATCATGGTCATAAGTTTCCTTGCCAATTAATGGAAGTTTCCCCTACATGTTTTTTCATGTGCAATTTAACTACATCATTTAGAATCTCATTATTAAGAAAAAACACACTACAGATAAAAATTGTAAGAGGTAACTTAATAATTTTATTTTTTGCTGGGTTTTGAAACCAACCAAACAGATATTATAAGCCTACAAATGGTTTTCACTTTTTTCAATTTTTTTTTGTAGCAATCAAATCATTTTGGCAATAGCCAGAAACTCGAAATCATACAATTACCTGCCGTGAAAGCTGTGGAACCTTCGGTGTGTCACAAATGTATAAACAAGTTTTGTAACTGACTTCAAAAACAGAGGTTATCAATTCATCAAAATATTTTCTTTTATACCTACTCATCCATTACTCTTAGTTATAAAAAACAAATAGAATTATCATTCCTTGCATCTCATTGATATCTCTGAATCGGCTTAATCAATTTGAATACTTTAATTTGTATTCTATTGAAGCAGATTAGAGCTGATTGATTCCATGTGTTTTTCTATGATATAATACTTTTTTTCCGAAAATCGATAAAATAAATGCAAATCTCTACATTTAAATGTCAAGACATACCAGAAAATATTTACATAGGATGCTTGTAACTAATTTGATTTTTACTTATTTAAACTCATATCTTTTTATTTAATATTCCATTTTGTCATCTATATGTGGTGAACCAAAACAGTTTTGCTTTACTCCCTGAAGATGACAACTTGGCTGTTGAAACGGCGTTGGTTTTGAAAACTAAATGTTTGGTGTTAGAATACAAAACTTTATTTTGGACATTATTTATTGCCTGAGTGTTAGTAGTAACTATATAATAATAGGTTTTATAAAGTGATACCCTATCAACTTGTTTTGAAAGTTGTACTGGTATAACTTGAAGGCTGCAAATTAGCACATTATTTTGCCATAATCCGATTGCCATATTTATTAATGAGTAATGAAACGACTTTTTCCATTATCACTTCAAATAACAGCTTCCATTTTGATTTTTTTTTAATTGATATTTCATTCTAATATTATTACCATCCCACTTCCTCAGTAAAAATGACCCAGTGTAAGATTGTCAATTTGATTTGATTCGAACAAATTACGAGACCGACTAAACAAAAAAAAATTATTAATGTTCCTTCTTGTATCTAATTTATATAAATTACAATTATTTCCGGGTGCTGCAAAAACTGCAATAATATTTCTGCAAAAACTGCACTCTGTCAATTATGGATATCATCATGAAAACATACTTTACAATTCCATATATTTAAGATGGGACCGAGTGTAATCAAATGTTCCTTATTCTTATATTACTGTACTGTTTTATGTACAAAGAGGATAATATTTATGAACAATTTGTATTGATAAAAATTAGATTACACATAACATAATAAATAAAGTAATTTAGATATAATTTCAGTTGTCACCAGGTTGATGGTTGTTATACATTTTACTTTTTTTGTTTAGTAATGTTTGGTTCGTCTTTGACTGAGATTTTACTCTTTGATTACAATACAAACAAATGCTTCTCTCTATATCAGAAATGATTTTCCCGTATTTTGACTAATCTACTATATAAAAAGTTTACAAATTCAGGACAAAACGCCTAATATTGCTGCTCTATTCTAGTCTGTTAAGTTTTCTATTGCATATATTATTGTCCAATCGTGTGAGAAATATTTTAAAGGAAAAAAATCAAAGCTAGATGTTAAATGTGTGCATCATATTTTTGTAATTGAAAGTAAAACCAAGAGATTACAATATATCTTAATTGCTATATTCATATTTTACAAATTTCTGAAAATTATTTAACTTGTATATTTGTTCGCGGTATTACATTAATTAATTACTGTAAAGCAAATTTTAAAACAACAATCAATATTTTATTAAACTCAGAATTTACCACCATTTCTTTAGTTAACAAATTTAAAATGGTGTTGATTTTCAATACTGATAGTCAAAACATTGGAATGAGAATGAAATGAAAATGTGAAAATGTTTCAAATTTGTACATAAATAACTATAAACTAAAAAACACATAAACATTAAGAAAATGGTGTTTAGTGTTTTTCAAATAACTGAAAAACCATTAATTTTTAGAAAAATTTAAATTGAAGTTCTTAACGAAGAAGAAATTGACTACAAAAGTCTGAAACTGTATCCCTGTGATTAAATCATTTTAAGTTAACCTTGAAAATAGAGCACATGATATCAAGTATTTATTTAATTTTTTAAAACATGACATTAATATGTGAATTCCAATTTGTAGAGTCTTTATTTGTATTTCAAGTGGGATAATTGTTAAGCGAATCCACGAATTATAAACAATGGTGAAAAATATTTATTTCCTTCAATATCTACTTATTTGTTTATTGAATTTATTTATATTTATTTTAGATAAAAAACCAACAAATATAAGTAAAAATATCGAAAAGAAAAACAAATGCTATAAAACTGGAAATAAATTACATGTACTGTGGTTTTTGTTTTTCCCTACATAAACAACGGTGATTGTTTATTTTATAACAAATTATTTCACAAATCAACAAACAAAAGTTTAACAACAAAAATGATTAGTAACAATTAAAAAAAATAGCAAAATTTTTTATTTTAATTATCTTTTCCAGCAAATAAAATGCAAATAAATTTGAAATATGTTCCACCTATTTGTTTATAAACTGTCTACAAAATTGAAATCAATTTAATGAATTAGTGTTTACTTATATTAAACAGTAATAATAAATAATTCTTAGGTTTTTGTTAGATTCTATAATTTGTAATGAATAGACTTTCATAATCATGTCATTTTATGTCATATAGTGTAGTTGTGGCAAAGTCTCTATGAAAGAAAAAGAAATTTAGTGACTATAGTTATTTGACTTGAAATATTACTGAAAACTCAACAACTAGTTATTAACAATAGCCCAATTTTGAATAATCAATGACAAATGTTCAGTCACATAATGCCCCTTTAAGTGATAAATAACATCATAATTATCTAAGAATTTGAATTAATATTTAATATAAAAAGATTTATTGTTCCAGTGGGTTTAGCAGCATCTAAATGGGGTAACCCCATTTTTTTAAATCTTAATTTGTTAATAATTTTTGCTATTGTTTATTTGCAGGTTGGAAATGTTTGAACACTTTTTGAAAAGTCATTCCAAATTGATACTTTTGTTTTTACTAGTAAGTGCAAGAACTAACACCGTTTTGATCTTGTTTTATTATTCAGTATTTATGGTGTTTTAGTGATTGTTTCATTCAAAATAGCAATTTTACTTGGTTTTATTTTTAATAACAAAAATGAAAGGCACTATAAACTGCATCTAAGTATATTTGATTTTTTTCCGTTCGCACGATTCGACCAGTAAATATTTTCTTTAAGTCAACAGTCAAACACAATAATTTGTATTTTAACGATTTTTAATATATTTTAATGTCCTAAGAAAAGTAAGATATCTGTGATTTTGGAATAATCTAGTAAAGAACTTTCTTGAGAAAAAAGTAGTTAAGTAATGAAATAACCCGTCCGAAAAAATCGTTTGCAAAATCGATTTTAAGTTGGTCAAGAAGCATATTTACTTGGACGTTTATTGGATAACGACAAGTAAGTGAATATGCGAAACATTTTTTTTTATTAACTTATTGTACATTATTTAGCAATTATAATCCAAAGGGAATATTATTTCAAGATAATATCGAACTACTACTTGTTTCCCCGTGCCTCCCACTCCTGATTCATCTTTGTAGTTCAAACTGATGTTTGCCAAACTAGTTTTTAATTGTTTGTAAGTGCAATTTACTTTCTCGTTACCTCATAGTACATCTCATAGTTTTTTGTCTATTAACGTTTATATAAATATGTAATTACGTTAACGAATTGTCGCGAAATGGTATTTATAATAAGATTTTTCAATTTATAAATTTATAAGTGTTGGTCGTTTGGTTAAGATTTGTGTGGAATCGTAGTTCAAATGATTCTTCTATAAAGTTGGTTTGTATACATTTGGAATTTTAACATTGCAGTTTAAGTTTGTATAAAAAATAGTTGTTTATAAAAGTATAATTCAAGTTTCATCTTTGGGTAATTACAACATAAGAGTGAACAGAAACAATTAAATGAAAGTTGATATTTTCAATGTTATCAGTTGAACACTTTAAATTAAACTTTATGTGCCAGTAGTGCTCAATGAACTCCCCTCATTTTTAAATGTAATTGTGTTACGTTTCATTCTTTTTTTGAGCATTGCTAATTTACATGGTTTTAGTTGAAGCATTGGTGTTATACCTCTATTTCTCCTCTTGTCAATTTATATTTGAATTCTAGTTTTTTTTTTTTGTTGAAAGGAAACTACGTATGACTTAACGGAAATCTGACACAACTCATTGTCAGAATAAATACCCTTACAATTATTTCCAAAAAATGCGTACAAACTAAATGGCCTGGCAACTTAATCTTACATCTTCACCAGACCAAGATCTAAAAAATAGGTACAAAAACTTTATTTTTATGTGTTCTTCGGAAATAACACCACAATCTAAACAAAAATCTGCAAATTCAAGGAACCAAACGTTTCCAGGTCTATTCTGACCTCGTTTTCAATGCCTTTAAACATATATATAAAATGCAAAATTAAAGTTTGATATATGACATTTAAGTTGACTTAAATGCCATTTTGTAGTTATATTTTCAGTACATGTTAAAGCTATTGAAAACGAGGTCAGAATAGACCTGGAAACGTTTGGTTCCTTGAATATACAGATTTTTGTTTCGATTGTTGTGTTATTTCCGAAGAACACATAAAAATAGCCCAGAATATGTCACAAATAACATTTAGAAGACAAATAGTTTATCTCATTTGAAATTATTTTTAAAGAATCGTTTGTTTGTTTAATGTTTATCAAACCTTCACAAGTCGTTTTGCTTATTTTTAATTATCCTCACTCCTTATGTGCATTGTTTTGTAATACCTACATTATCAATCTACATGTTCACTTTTTAACTTTTTATAGCATTAATTTTTATTTGCATATTGTTATTCTTCGTCATTATTATATTCAGTCTATTTTGTCCATTATTACTGCACCTCCTCTTAGTCTACATTCAATGATGCGTTTAATCCATCTAACATTCGTTATTCTCGTAGTATATCTTATTATGATTTCAGTATGATTATAGTTAGACTTAAGTATACAAGTTGTTCAAAAAGTCCGAGTACGGCTGATTTACTCAGTGGGAAAGGATTTTAAAGAAAAAAGTTAAATGGATAACACTTAGTATTTTTCCCCAGCTACCCAATGGCATGTCCACTTTGACCTTGACTATAGCCTTGAAGGTCATATCAAGGTCGAGTTGATTTTTTTCATATGGGAACCCCATTTTTTATGTCGGAAATGAAAAGAGTGGAAAATTTCAAGTCAAGTCAAATGTGGCCATGACCTTTTTTTTCACATGACCTTGATGGCCAGTGAAGCTCAAATTGAGGTAAAGCATGATTAGGCTCCAAGTCACGAGGACTATTTGGGAATACGGTGAAAAATTAGTTTTTGTGGTTGCTGATGACAAATCTGATGAGTTTTCAATAAATTAACTCAGATTTGCCATCAGCAACCTTAAAAACTACTACTTTACTCAATTTAACCCTCACTGACCATGAAGGTCATGTCAAAAATGAAAGTGAAATTTTTCACTCTTTTCATTTCCGACAAAAAAATGGTGTTCCCATTTGAATAAATCATGACGGACATGGATATTAGGTAGCCGGGGAAAAATATTAAAAGTTATCTATTTAACTTTTTGCTCTAAAATGTTTCCGACTGAGTAAATAAGCCGTACTCGGACTTTTTGAACACCGTGTATATCTATCCATTGCTTACTGAGCAACTCTTCATAGTTTGTTTCGTCAGCATTAAGGTTTTCACATCATACGTCAGCATTGTGTGACCCATTTGTTGGAAACTTTTCTCAAATGATTTAAAGAGCCAAATTAAAGACCACGCTAAGTTTTCCAAAGGTGCGCCATATTAGTCCTATGATACCAGTAAGTTCACAGGTTTGAATGTCCTTGCTGATACGAAGATCATGTCGGAGACACTGATAAGTAGTTATTTGCTTTACTATTTTCCTCTACAAACACTTCTAACAACAACAAAGTTTATCAAAAATCAGGTTTTCTTGTCTAGCGTTATTCTATTTAGCAGGTGATCTTACCAACATCATCTTCAACCAATATTAGTACTAGTTTATTACACTGTACCGAGTTTTTCTGCAGCTGGAATTCCGAAACCATTTCTAGAGCTGGCATGTTCTCTGGATTGATAGACATGTCATTGGGCATCGAATTTTGTGGTAGTTACTTGTATAGTTGAGCAAGCAGGCTGTAGTTTTCTTTTTTCCCCTTAGTAAGTCACTTTTTTGTGAATAACTTATGTCATGGTTCCATTTCCGTTTTTTAGGTGTTATTCTTTTGATTTTTAGGTGTAATTCTTTTAATAATTTAATATTAGTATTCATTAAAATGTAGGACCCATAATAATTTATATCGGCCACATGTTATGGTTTGCATAGTTATACAGTCTTCACAGAATCTTATATATTAATTGAATTTTAAGCCAATTCATGTTAATCCTTGGTATGTTTGGTATTTTGAAATACACAAGTTTGGTATTCATATGAAAATACATGTTAATGTGTAATGTAAAAACACTTGATAAATTGGAAGTTTATTTGAATGACACATAAAATAACTATTCTATTCATAATAAATTTTGTTGCCAGACCAACTGAAGTTGTCAGGTGTTATTGGAACCTTTTAATTGCAAAATTTAATTTGAATGATACAACGGACATAATCTATTCTGTTCTTTACTCTGTGAGCACCACACATTCAAATCGTTGGCCCTTTTCAGTTTTTCAATTGTTAGAGACTGCCCATGAAATAATAGGTGATTGTATCTAAATATGATTATAAAATAGTTTATTAGTTTTTTGTTCAGCAAAATTGAGCAAGATATAAATCACATTGTTTGTCCTAAAATACTCTTTAGTTTTACTCTACACTATACATGGTTTATTCTTAGATTGAAAACCTTATACTTACTCGACTACAATGACTTGTTGGCTATATCTGTGATTTTATCTTTTAAATTAAAATTTAATTATGATGTCCACTTCAATTCTATATCTCATAGTTCTTCAGCCATAGACATTCAAGTCTTTTATTCGATTTGTACAGTTTTTTTTTCAGTCTACTTCTTCACTCTCAGTCTTTCAGCCCTCACATTCTTAAAGGATACTACATTTTGAAATAACGGTTGAATACTGCTAACTATAATATATTTTATTAGTTGTTTATCCAACCAAATTCGATAAGGTGGAAATAACCCTATCTGCTATCTATAGCCCATATTTCATATTTCACTCTATATTGTACATTGTTGACTCTTAAAAATAAAAAGACTTATTCATTCTTGACTTCAATGAGTGAGTTTATAGTTAAATTTAAAATTTATTTATTACTTTTTTAGACGATATTAGTATATATTCACTATAATGGTATTCTTAATATGATCAGTTTCACTTAATCTTTACATATCATCTTATTCTTGCTTCTGTGGTCCACTGCTGGACATATGCCTTCAACGACCTCTTGTGTTGCTTAAGCTACATCCAGTTATAATCAATTCTTTTTATATCGTTATTTTTAATTTAATATTATTTTTGTAAATCTATCATTGTTGGTTTGTACTACAAGATCTGCAAATCTCCATTTCAACTTTGTTATTTTCTCTAGGACGTCTTCTATCCCCGTTCTTCAAATTTCCATGTTCTTACGTGGTCTACAAGTTTAATTCCTAAAATTTTTCTCTATGATATTTTTACCTTATTTATGATGTTTTTTTCTGGGTGTTACCCATATCTTGCAACTGCGACCATACATTGATTGTACACTTTCCCCTTGTAGCTCATAGGGATTTCGTATTAAATATGTACTTCAGTTTGCCGTATCTTGCACAACCTAGGCCAATTCTTCAAATCTCTCATGACGGTTGTCTCAAGTAATTATTCGGACATTACTAAGGTATCCTCTATGATATTGTTTCCTAGTTCCATTGTTCCGGTGCCTAAGTTTGTCATAATGTTTGTTTATTGTTTAGTATTTGTAGTACAACTTCATTGGTTGCTTGTGCAAATTCATTGTGCATTACTTTGACCTTGTGTAGATCATCAGTATATATATTCTCCTTCAATTTATCAATTAAGTTTTTCATTATTATCTTTCATTTATTTTTTTTATCAAGTATGAAACAGGAAGAAAGTAGTTAGGCTTTTTTAATGAACGAGTGGCACTTTTTATAATCTTCCAATGCTGCTTCTTAGTTCGTCGTTTAGTTCAGTTAAATATGAATTAATGCAGCGAGTTTTTGAATGGTGAAAAATAGTTCATGAGTTGTTCGGGTCAGAGTCTTATTATTTGATCAATTGTTTCTTATTTTTGACCATATTCTTGCAACAAGTGTAGCACATCCATTTTTATTTCTATCACGTCTATTAAATGTTTACTATCAGATTTCATTGAAAGTTTTTTTGTGAAAATCTTGGGGTATCTAATGATTATATGGAATTTGGAATATACAAATATGAAAGATAGAATTTTCCGAAATGTAAGTCAATAAAGACAAGAAATACTTTTTTTAGATCATGATAAATAAAAAATCATTTTTTGAAATATCGAGACATACAAATCTTAACCAAAATGCCTTCATAAACAAAATCTTTAGTTTAATCACAGTATTAAAATGAAAACTTCATATGTTGGAATATTATTAAAAAAAATATTTGCAATATAATGTTGAAAGAAAAACTGGATGGGATTCATAACAAATTTTCTCAAAAATTTTGGATTAAAACTGTCAATATTTTTATGATTTATTTTTACATTATTTTGCAAGTATAAAACCCATAACATTTTCGAGACCACAGTAGTGTCAAGGTAGCATACCCTTCAGAACTGTGTCCTCAGAAAGAACATTTTTCATCGAAATTTGCAATTATTGGAATGACGTGATTTTGACTTTTTACACACATCATTAACTCCTCCTCCGCGTAATGAGATTTTGTAAATAGAATATGTGTCTTTGTATAAAAAAATTAAGCGTTTCTAAAATTTTGTATACATGAATTTATAAGGATGCTTAAGAAATATTATGCTATATTTAAATTCAATCCTAGTTTTTCGAAGATGTCAAGTATTTGTTAATTTTTATAAGAATTTACAATTTTAATATTATATATCGGCATTATAAAATCTTGGGTGAGTTTGAATTAAAGATTGTGATATGATAGGATTGGTGCTATGCAACCTTGTAATACACAAGTTTTAATGTGCAATATTTAGTTATAATTTCACGTTTTATACAGTCATTTTCTTAGTACTCTCAAATCAGCAGATATGAAGATTTAACCATAATTAATCCTAGGAACGTTTTTTTTTATGTTTGTCGAATTGGTTTCAGTTTATAAAGTTTTTTGTCAAAAATCATTTACATATATTTTAGCATTAATAATTTAAGGTTCTGTCTACTTATTTTTTATTTGTTCAAAAAAAGGTCTACGTGCAAAAAAAAAACGATTGAATTTTTCAATAAGTAAGGGGGCATCTATTACATCAGGGTTTATTTTCCTCTTTGGTTAGATTTTGTAAGAGGTGGTGGGACGTTCTCCCACCTTGGCCTGAGATTTACCTTATTATTACTAAAATAACCTATATTCTCTAAATTAAAAAGTTGACATGATATTTTCATTGACCCACCCCATTTAAATCAGATTTGGTGATATTTGATTAAAAGATGCCCCATTAATTGACAATATATTCGTCGAGAACAAAAAACTTATTTATATAATAGTGTCATATAAACTAAATTACCACATATATTTGACAAAAGAATAACAGTAATTACCCAAATTCAAAATAGTCTTAATTGTTATTATTAAAACATGAGTGGAGGATGATTGTATTCGGAAGTACGTCAGGAATTGGTGCACGAGTTGCGTATCTTCACATAACCAGTTATAAAAGTTATCAATAAATTTAAATTAAAAACAAGAGTTTAGTTTTTTAAAAAATATACACGGAAACCATTAATATTTATGAATGTTTTAGAAAAGCAAGAAATTTCCAATAAGAAATGTACCCAAATTTGAAAACAGCTTGAAAATTAAAGATATGTAAAGGTTTTTATTAGTATTAGTGATTATTACTGCTATAATATAAGTTCGTATTAATTTTAAATTTTAATGCTATTTGTTTAAGCAAATAGATTGATTATACATTTTAGAGCATATCTTGTGCCATTTTTATTGTTTTCTCCTGTTAAATTGATTTTATTTGTAATTTGTTTTTTAAACAATTGTTATATTTTTTTATATTATAGTTGCTTATGAGACTTTTACCTATTCGGTTGTTTTTTGGCTATCGAACAATTTTTACACATTGGCTGATTGAAACAAATTATTTAATATATAAGCAACTAAATTATAAGTAAAATAACGAATTAGAAATTCTCTAATGACCAATTTTAAGAACAAAACTGTTTCTTAATCTTGTGATTAATCAACATACAAATTATAAATATATAATTAAAAAAATGAAAAATAAAATAATTAAAATTTCCCTCTAATCTTGAATCATATCTTCTAACAAATAAAATGCAAATAAATCAAAAATATGTAATCAATCTACTGGTATAATTTGTTTAAACAAATAGTAATAAAAGTCTAAAATTAATGCAATCTAATAGTAATTCGTATATTAAAACAGTAATAATACTAAAGTTTGTGAATGGATAAACTATGGTTTTCTGGGCATATTTTCCGTGGTGTATTGGAATGAGGTACTTCCGAATGTTTTATCTGCAATTGCATAAACTCCACCGAGACCATGGAGTTTATACACACATACACGATTCATTTTAATAATGCGAAATTTTTGCCGGAGCGATACTTGATGGCATTCACCCCCCCCCTAAATAATTAAGAATTTTATTTCAAGTTTCACGCCCGCTAAATTCACATTTTTCTGTATTTTAGGGTTTTCTTTCGCTAATTTGAAATTACTAGCATTTTTCGTTATCAGTATAGATACTTTTGTTTCCATATCCATTGCGATACTTTAGTGATATCGCAATGTCCCTATATATATATTCGATTCTTATTTCTAGTGCCCCCCCCCCCCTGAGATTTTTGGCTGGAGCTGTCATTCCTTCAGCGTCACGGACGCATTCCTGTTAAATTGGTGCTAAATTCATTGTAGGTTTTCTTTGCACATTATAGCAAATTATTTTTATTATAAATGTGCTCTATCTGGTATCCCTCTTTAATTTCATATACTAAGCCTTCTGTAACTTTATCCAATCCAATTATTATCATTTTTATTATTGATTTTGAAGAAATTAATACCCTCGTAATTTGACTCTTTAATCTTTTTTGTTTGGTAATGTTACTAAGATAAATATTTTAGTTGGAATTAAAATGAATTTTGACAAACATCTGAATAATTGAGTAAATAATTTTAAAAGACTTGCTCAAAATTTTATTTGTGAAAATACAATTTGAAAATGGTATTCCTTTAGGGCACTCCATTATTAAATAGTATTAAAGTTTGATAATAGTTATCAACAAATTTAAAAAGATTTGCTACTGTATCTATATTTATTATGTTAAATCCAATTTTCATATTATTTTTAAAATCCAATATTTGGAAATGAATTGGGGCACCCTAATGGAATTAAAGTGATTTTATCAGACGGATTAATTGTGGTTAAAATTGCAAAAAAAAAAATTCAAATATTATAAATGTAAATAGAAAAGGTTTATTGTCTGTTGATATGAAAAGTATAGGTACGTTTAATTCTGTAATAAACTGAACAGGAATTGTACAGAATATGCTTTGTAAATTTGTTGTTGTTAACAAAGTTTCATTTGTTTAATAATCATTTTTGTTATTTAAATGAAGGGTTGCGGTTAACTTTTTGATAGTTAATTTATATTTTATATAAATATATATACATTTTAATATTTAATATTACTATTGTGCTTTAACAAAATTATTTAATAAATTTTCATATACAATTACATTGAATTTGATTCACATATTAATTAGGTAATGACGTTTTTAATATAAACTATTAAAAAAATTTACAGCTTATACTACTACTACTATTGTAATAATGATGATGATGATAATATAGGTAATTATATATTGTTGTCATTCACAGAAATCTTCAGAAATTTTTATATATTTGACGAAAATGTCTTAAAGTCTTGTTCTTATTGAGGCATCGAAATTGAAACCCTTCGTATTGTAGCAGTTTTTAATTAACACTTTGTAGAAAATCGGATACTATTGAAGAGTTGTGATTTTAAGTGCCTCATATAATTTATATGTAAAATCTTGCCTTCTTGAACTAAATACTAACGATAATTAATTTTGCAGATGATTTGTGTAAATTTATAGGACATTTGACAGTTCATCATATTGTTTCAAAGAAATATTTTCAAGGTTAGTAGCGATGTGGCTAAGGGAAAGCGACAATGAGATTTTTACGATTTTTTTGTTTTATCATGAAATACTACTTGGTTTTTAGGAACTACCTTCATTATCAACGAAATTTTCAGTATTTATGGGTTTGAGTTTTGTATAGTAGTCGTTTATTCCGTTAGAAAGGAAATAGGTGTTTTTTGTAAATACTCTATTGCTTCAAAGATTGGTGAGTAGTTTCAATGTTGACAAAATTTCGTCTCTTACACTGCTAAGAGAAATATGCAATGTTTGCAAGATAAAGGTAAATAATTTATTTTCAATGAAAAATTGAAGTTACAACTATTTGTTGATGTTTTCTTAATAACGGTGCTACCTCTTTTTTGTATATTTTAAGAAGCTTCTTTCGTTTTAATAAGATATGACCTTCCATGTTTTCTGAAGGTTCTTTTTCGTTGGTCATCTACCTCGTTATTTTTATGTTATTCGTTAGTTGCCAGGGAATTTAATTTTGTGCATTACTACTGCCAAATATTCTTTTTCTATTTCAAACTAAGATATTTAGCTTTGCTCCTGGATGTAACATCTTCATTTTACGAAATTACTGAGAAGTTGGTATCTTTCTAGTTATTTTTGATATGTAGTCTTCCAGAAATATGTGATTTTTGTCCTGGTAGTAAGTTATGTCCTAGAATTATCACTCAGCAATATGTATTTATTTCCTTCTGATTTGCGGGTTTAATAGTTTGTTGGTATATTACATTTATTATAGAACAATACAATTATTTGTTTGACTGTTATCTGTTATACAAGAATTGCCAGATCGCCATAACGATGTTTTACTGTAGAGTACAAATCAGTGTCATCTTTTTTTACTCCCTGGAGATCTCTGTCTAGTGAATCCTTAAAAATGGGTAAACAAAAATAACTGAAATTGGATGAATACTTACATATTTTATTCAGACTAGCGGTGCAACAGGTAGAATTTGTAATTAGTATATTCAGAATTTAACCTATTAAATGGTGTCAGTCCCCAACTTTTTTGGTATATCAGGTTTTTCACTCTGCTTCTTTATATTTGTGCCATTTGGCATCATCTAGTATTAAATATTTCCATATTGGGTAAACTTTTTTATTTTCTAGTATTATGTACCTACTGGTGCTATTTTCCGTGGATATTCAGTTTATTTTTTTGTAGTCATGTAGTGCCCTTCAAAATTTTAGTAGCGTTCCTAATTCTTTGATCAAATCGTGATCTTATTTAATAATGGAGTATGTTTTTGTTTTGAAGCAAATTAGAGTAATTCGTATCGAATTTTTCTGCAATTAATCTGTTGCCTGGACGTCTTAGATACCTGTAGGTAAATGAAATAGAGTATTTAATCAAATACTTATGTTTACAAGAAGCACAATGTAATTTTTCTAGTAAACGCTGAAAGTTATTTTGTTAACGAATTAACGGGATCATTATTAAAGAAGATCTGTAATTCGTATATTGAAATAAAAACAATAAATAAATGTTTTGTAACTCAGAGATCTATAGTAAATATTTTTATTTGTAACAGTAAAGTGGGCTATCAAATGTCACAAATCTATCAGATCGGACTTTAAGAAATCTGTAAAATTATTTTTCGAAATATGGTAAGGGTTTTATTACAGCGAATCAAGACGGACGTCAATTGGCTATAAAGAACAAATATTTATTATCAAAAAAGTTCATTTTGAACGGTGAATGCTGTAATGTTTGTTTTTGCACAGTTTGTTAATATGTTTTTTTACTATTATATACTGAAAAGAACTACAACCTAAAATTTCTGAAGTTGCAGAAAACTAAATGTGATAAGAACTTAAAATTGTTAGCAATATATAAAGATTTACTAAAAATATGCTCATTTTCAAGAATTCGCTCAAACGTTCAAGCTATAAAATTTTCATAATTTTTTAATTAGAGAAGTGGTCTACTGGGAAAGTATATTTATAATTATGCACTTTTTTAAAAAATGAACATTTTTTATTAAAATCTTAATTACAGAATATCTTACATCAAATGTTAAGATACATTGTTTTTCAACACCTAAGAGGTATTAACACATTCGTTTATTTAAAATATGAAACGAAACTATTTACATATTATTAAACTGATGCAATCAGTCTTTCCATTGATCATTTGTTACTTAAATTATATTTACAGTTATTTTAGTGTTTAAGATTTAAAGCAGTTTTTTCAGCCTTGAGTTTAATATGCATTCAACAAAAAGCATTTATATTGTATTTTAATGATTTTATTAAAAATGGTGTGTTTTATCGGTGACTTTTTGTTTTCCTTTACCGCACTTTCCAGGAAATCTATGAGTGACAAGGTTTTTCGTGCACTTGTTATTTTTGAAATACAAAATGCAGGATTCTTTATGAATTGAACATGAAGAAAAAATACACTCTGAAATATTGTTTATGTTTTGAATGGATTAATCACAGCTACCTTACAATAAATACATGTTTTGCAACTCAGTGATATACAGGGGTTTTCAAACGTTCTTGTACAGCGATAAGACCTTATACCTAGCCAAAAATTGCAGGACTCTTCCCTGGTTAGCGAGAACTTGATCAGGGAGGTCAATTTTGGGTAAAGTTGATTTTTAAAAATGTAGTCCAATATTTCGACATCGAAAATAAAGGATGCAAGGACTCTAGGCCAATTGGGGATACAAGGTAATATTGATCATAAAATATTCTGCTCTTTCGATTATCGGCGTCAAAATTACGGGGTTCAAGGTCAAGTTATCGTGATGTACTGAGATTTTTGAATCAAGAACTGAAAGCAGTGAACAATTTTGTTTTTAGTATATATGAAAAACGGTGGAAGAGAAGATCAAAAAACCATAATTACAGGAGAATAGGGCTGATTTGAGCTGCCGTTAGGGAATTAATTAAAGAATACCGATGCATCCACGTTCTAGAGTTATCGACAAAGATGTTTCACCAGTTCTAATATATAGACCCCAAATGTGGATTGTTAACAACAATCGATGCACAAACACTAAAGTAAATGTTAACATTGGACTTAAATATTACAGAACAAATCCCTAGATAAGAAACACAACAAAAATAAAGGACATCTACCAAACAATAGCGGAATAAAAATAGAACTATATGCAGGAATAAAGTTTCAGGTAGGACTTGTAGGGTACTATTTATAATTTTTTGGAAACCTGCATTTTTTTATTGCGGATTTAAGTAGCGGAGAAAAAAGAAACACTTTTTGTTTGAACCATTAATTAGCGCCATGAAAGAGTCATTTTAAAATCTCAAAAACAACTTTTTTTATTGTTGTCTCACCCACAAACCGAAAAAACTATTTACTTTAAGAGAGCCCACTAGTATCCTTCAACTCTTATCTGGACGTTTTTCCCAGCATCCTTACTTTTTGATATATTCTCAATTATAAATTAAAATGGTCCACCCTGTATGAGTTTTGCCGAACTGATGTGGATCGTGCAGTATAAGATAGAGACATATTGCAAAGAATAAAGGAGGCTTATGTCCAGAAATAGACCAAGGAAAGGGGTTAATGGGAACATATGAAACCTCTGTGTTCCGCCCATGTCGCATATATACATTAGTATCCTTAATGTCGCACTAATATCTCAGGACATTATTCGTCATTTTATGAATAAATGTTTATTACATTTACTACAGGACGTGGAAATTATATTTTGATTCGATATTTTTAATTATCTTTATAGCGTCTTTATAACGAATCTCAAGGGATCTAGCATTTTTTCATTTCACCAATTACAGAATTTCCTGACACTTTCAAAGTTTATTTGGGACTGATAATACTATAAGTGCCTAAGTGTGTTTTAGTAACTGAGACCAAAATTTCCTATAGACTATTATGGAATCCAAGAGTAATGGCACAGGTGTTCGACAAAATTAACAATAATGACCTCAGGTGTTTTCTACTCTTCAAACCTTTAGTCGGAATGTTTTGTAACCTGATGATAAAAACAATTGTTGTCCTCCTTCCGTAATACCAAAAATCAGAATGACAATGACTTCTCTTTATTGTGTCAGATATGGTCACTCTAATTTTAAAGAGTTTCTCCATAGATAACTTGATTTTAACATATGAAACCCCCATATTCATCTGCTAACGCATATAATTTCCTTTCGTCCGATATAAGGTTTTTAAAAAAATCAATAAATCAATATGATTTATGGTTTTTGTATGTGTTTTTTTTTAATAATAAAATATTTTTGATCATAGCAGGCCGTGGGTTTAATTTCGCATGCCTTTCAAACGATATAAGATTATTATCTGTTTCTAAAACTTCCGCTCTTATCCTCAATTCCTCATTTACTATGGATTTTTCGAACTCTCAGAAGTAAAGTTGGCCATGGAAAAAAATAGTAAAGTTCTTTTTGGCATAATTTTATTTGTTCTCTACTGAGTTTTCCCCTCATGGTTAAATTACGTTCCTGAAAATGGTAAATTTGACTCAAAATGAAATGATCGATATATGGTTTTCATTTTTCGAGAATGCTGGCAATTTACATAGCACGATATCCTGTTCGTCAGTGTTATCCAAAGGAATAAACTTTTAAGAATCTTTTGGAAAGTATCATTGTTACAGGAAGTGTTTGCTCTGCTGTAACAACATGGTCACGATTTTGTCGCTCTGTTGAGCGAAAGAATGAAAGTTTATATCGATCGAGAGTAGTCCACAAAAATTTGGCACAAGTTTTGCAAGTGATCAAGTACTATTAAGGACAAGAATCGTTCAACTGTCCACAATATTCTCAACTTTCATTCTTCCGCTTGACAGAAGCGAGAAAATCGTGGCCATATTCTTACGTTTCCTTACGCTGTTACGGGTTCACGTTCTTATCTCAACCCTTTGACCACGTGCGACACTTATGCCTATCGTATTTTGATGATTAAAAGCGAGAAAATAGGTGAAAAATTTTTCAGCAATTTTTTCCCCCTATGTTAGCCATGCAGTTCTCTCGCAAGTTTCGTTGCATTGTATTCAACAATAACACACTTTACAACCCCAATCAAGGCAGAAGCGAGGTAATGGTGGACTTGAATCTGTCACCAGTCTAATAGTAAAATTAACCGAAGAATCCAAAGGTGTAATAATATACAGGGCGACTCATTTAAAAACATGCAACTTCAATATGAATTAGCTTGTTTTCTGAAAGATAGTTGTGGCACTTCTGATATTTATTTTTTCTGAGTTCTTTGGAAATAACACCACATAAACTTGAAAGTATGTATATTTCAAATAGTCCAAACGTTTCAAGGTCAAAATCAGACCCCCCATTTCAATGGTAATTCACCTAACACAAATGAACAAGACAATTAAAAATGAAAAGGATTCGTAATAACAAATTTAGTAAATTACAATTTGACATTAATGTTTGACAATCAAACTGATGTAACTAAAAGAATTTACTGCAAATTTGATATATATATATATATATATATATATATATATATATATATATATATATGTAGCTCTCTTGATGGCCGGGTGTTCGTCCGTTGAAAGTTTTGTCCCTGTAAAGGAACGGTCGCCTGACGTTTCGCCAAAATCTCACCTGGCATTTTCATAAGGCTTTTCCTCTTCTTCCAACACGAAGGGTGGCTGCAGGTTCGGACCTTTCCGGACTACTTCGTATCCGAGATCGTCGGCTAGGTCGTTCTCCGCTTGGTCTGCTCTCCGTGGCGTCTGAAGTGGACGTGAGCTCCGATATGTGCGCGCCGCTATTTATGCTATCTCCCGAATCCCCTCCTATTTCTTTGCCTCGCCTCCGATTGTGTTGAGGGGGCGGTGCCGTTTGTTTTGATTGGGTGACACCATTGCGTTGTCGCAAATTGTACCGATGACGTGGTTCTGTTTGTACCGATGGCGGCCGCAGATGTTCGTTAGAAGGGTGGGCGTCCTGATAGTTAGCTACGAGTGACGGGATGCAACGTTGTGGTATTGTTGCGCTCTCTTTTAATTTGTTTTTCTTTTCCCGTAAGATGTTCTTCCAGGCTTGATGCAGGTGTAGAGCTTCGTTACGGTTATTGATTTCTCCTTCCTTTTCAGTTTCTATAGCTTCCCTAATTGTTCTTCTTTTGAAGTTGTTTTCTGTTGCCAGATGCTTAGAGCCCTCAAAGTTGATTCTATGTCCTGTTTGCTGTTGATGTTGGAACAGGGCCGAGGTTGTGGTCTTGTTTCGTATGCTGAGTTTGTGCTCTTCGATTCGGGCTTCGATCCTACGGTTTGTTTGACCTACATATGCTTGCTAGCATCCGCCGCAAGGTATCTTGTAGACTCCGTGACTCTCTAGTGGACGTTGGTCTTTGGGATTGCCTAGAATGCTTTTTATCGTCTTATAAGGTTTGTAGGAAGTCCTGATGTTGCTTTTCCTAAGGATTCTTCCGATCCGATCTGTCACTCCTTGTATGTACGGAAGGGTGGTCGCTGCCTTTGGGGGGTCTTGTTGGGTTTCTTCGTGCCTTGGTAGTTCTTGATGAATTCAGGGCTCGTCGTATGGTGTTGTTGCTGTACCCATTCCTCCTCAAGGTCTGTGAGATGGTGTTTAGTTCCTCGGTACTTAGTATCTTTTGAGAAAGCCAAATATGATTTTGGCGAAACTTCAAGTGATTTTTCAAACGAATACAGACGAACGAATGTACACCGGAATAAATCATCAACCGTATTTATATATATATATATATATATATATATATATATATATATATATATGTTTGTGTATATTGTTTCACCGATGGAAATATGTGGTTGATGATTTATTCCGGTGTACATCCGTTCGTCTGTATTCGTTTGAAAGATCACTTGACGTTTCGCCAAAATCATATTTGGCTTTCTCAAAAGATACTAAGTAACTTACTTAGTAGTAGTATCTTTTGAGAAAGCCAAATATGATTTTGGCGAAACGTCAAGTGATCTTTCAAACCAATACAGACGAACAACGGATGTACACCGGAATAAATCATCAACCATATATATATATATATATATATATATATATATATATATATATATATATATATATATATATGGTAGCACTAAAGATCATGTGAAATAACAAGGCTTCTTTCAAATTGAAAGAATTTGAAAGCGTTATCTTCAGAATTTCATTTCATGTGGCGTTCCTAGGTACGACTTTGTTATAAGTGCATTCGCCAAAAATGAGACCAAAGAAATTCTGATGTTCCAGAGATCTCATTAAAGTCATAAGGGAAAACCTAGGAAAAATCTTATGAACTATCCAGATAGGGTTGTGCAAAAGTACATTACCATTATTAATTTCATCGTTGATTCGTTCTGACCGGCGATGCTGGCCAGTTGCTTGCAGACCGGGGGTTCTTGCCGTTCCGGATCGGTAGGTATGTGACGAGTGATATACTTTGCATTGCGTTCTAGCTTTCCGTTACAATTCTTTTCTGTTCTGTTCTGTTCTTATAAGAGCTTGCTAGTATACGAAATCACATAAAAGATTATATAATTTTAACACTATTTAATAGGCACAAAACGCAAAAATGTTGTTTCATATAAATGTTGACCGTCAACGGAAAAAAAAGTTCACCCACTCTCCTTTTTCTCCAGAAAACCAACGCCATGTGGTTTGGATAGCAAAATAGCGGCCCTGCTTTCTAAGGAAACCCTAGCTTTACTGACTCCACGGTCATAAAAATATATGAATGGGTTTTTAAGGAAAATCATAAATCTTCGTGTCGGGACTCGAACAGTTGCTTTTCACACTTCCGGGTCAAAATCCTTCGGGTAACATATATGGTATTTTTTCAAACCGAGTAATCACTGCATTGCACCTTTCTTCGGCTACTACAGTGACGGATTCTTTGATGATTTCTTCATCAGTGAATGGTTTTGCACATTTTTCAATTTGAAGAGCCACACAAAAGCGGGTACGTGTTGCTGTCACTTTAGCCCAGGTCATTTACGAAAATACGTGATAAAATTAATAGTAGAACAAAACCGGCATCAACGTTCTAGTGATAAAACATGACTAATTGACATAAAATTCAACATTTTTTATCAATGCGTTTTGGTTTTTCAAAAAACCGGTAACAATTTAGTTTTTTACCTTTTACACAAAATGCACCTATGAAACCGTGTTTGCTACTATGGACAGTGTTAAAGAGAAATAAAAAACCTACAAAATGAGCTACTATAACCTCAACTTCGTTAATTGGTTTCTTAGATAGTGGCACCTTTACCCGAAATTCCAAAAATATAAATAATCGCTTATATATTTTTTTATTTTATAGCTAAAACATTCTTATTAACTGAAGCTTTCGATTTTCTCATACCCATGTTCTAAAAATAAATACTGTAGCCCCGGTAGTTTTTGCAAAATTTCAGTCAAACCTATGGAAAATATATTTTTTTAAAAGGCCATATTACCTCACCGGATGACCCTATCATTATGAAGCTGATGGAAAGTAGAAGAGTTGATCTCGAGACCTCTCATTTCAGTTTTTCAAAATTAAAAATATAAATACATATAAATACTAACAATATTTGGCCATTTAACTAAAACATACAGTTGGAAAAATCGCTTGCAACAGCCTTCGCATTTTGCATATTACGATTGCTCCGTCATTATCATTTGTGGCTAAATGGAGTTTAGGTATTCTATTTTGCTAAATTTATTACACAAATCCATATTATCCAAGAAATATAAATATGTGTCTGCTTAAAATTAAAAATTTTCATCAAGATTATCTATTATAAGATGTAGTTACACATGTACCACCCCTTATCAATTTTTCGAATGGACTCGTCCACAAAAATTATAGAGAATGCCCAAATATTGTCAGAACTTATATGTATTTATACTTTAAATTTTGAAAAAGTGAGATCAGAGGTCTCGAGATCAACTCTTCTACTTTCCGTCGGTGGTTTCTTCATAATGATAGGGTTATCCGGTGAGGTAAGATGGCCTTTCAAAAAAATATGTCTTCCATAGGATTGACGGAAATTTTGCAAAATCCACCGGGGCTACAGTATTTAATTTTAGAACATGAATTGGGTATGAGAAGGTCTACCCTTTCAGTTAATAAGAATATTTCAGCTATAAAATAAAAATATATATAAGCGATTATTTATTTTTTTTGTTTTTTTTTTGTAGGTTTTTCATTTCTCTTCGACATTGCCTATTGTAGCAAATACGGTTCTATAGGTGGATTTTGTGTAAACGGTAAAAAACTAAATTGTTACCGATTTTTTGAGGTTTTTTTTTTGAAAAAACAAAAACGTATCGATAAAAAATGTTGAATTTTATGTCAATTAGTCATGTTTTATCATTACAACACATTGATGTTAGATTTGTTCTACTATTAATTTTGTCACCAAAAGGGCTTTTTCTCCATAAATGACCTGAGCTACTTGTTCAGTATTTAATTTCCTAAAAATTGCTGCGATTGCAATCCGCGCTTCAAATTCTGCCCGTAAACAAGTATTTTTAAACGGTTTTACTGAACTTGCCCTATTTGTTTGTTTGGTTCAAATCTAGTAATTAAAATTTCATCCCGTTCCTGTTGACAGATTGATCTGACATTAGGCACAAACATTTAGTTTTAATGACAATACAATTTAATACACTTTGTATAATTGTAAATCCAAGATGGCCGCCACTATAAAATGGCTGATTACATATTCTTTCACAATGACCACAATATGAGTATCAAATAAGAGGGTAGAATAGAAGAATAAAGTTCACTATGAACAAAAATCCAATCTGACAGCCAACAAAATGGCGGATTAACTATATATCTTTTCACACCCCTTCGACATGGGTAACCAATGAAAGAGCTGTGATACAAGCATGGATCTCCCAACCAAGTAAAGATTTTGTTTGTGTCGAGGACTCTGTGGCTTTAAGGTGGCCAAAAATGATAAGTCGTTAGCAGTATTTAAGTTAAGGTAAAAGGATAAAACGTGTCTATCACTGGGTGGCATTAGGGTGGATAAAAATGATATGTCGTTAGCTTCACGAAATAGATGCACCATTGTAATAATGAGGCACTCAAGCACTTAAATAGGTTGAGGAGTATAATTTAACAAAATAAAGAACTAAAAACTTGAAAATAAACTGAGTAAAAAAGAGTTAAACGGTTTTATTTAAAATGAAGATAATATGGATGTTAATAAGTTACTAAAAGCTAAAAAATAATTTCGTAGGCCCTAGTAATACTCATCACACCACTCTTCTTATCAATCTAGGGCATTAATCAAACAAAAAAAAATCGTTGGGCGTAACGTAACCTGAGTAAATATGTAGGTAAATAACATTTATAATAATATAGCGGCAGGCGTCCAACGATTTTATTTTTTGTTTGATTGATAATAGTAGAGGGTAAGTGGTACCTAGGACCTACCGAATTATTTTTTAGCTTTTAGTACATTACTAACATCAATGTTCTCTTAATTTTAAATAAAACAGTGTTACTTAAAATCTTTTTTACTACTACTACTTTTGGAAATGCTTCGTTTCATAATAGTTCAACCAGTGAAGGTTTTCCGCTCCGAAACCCTTTAAAACTAGATCGATAGATTGGAAAAAGTGCCCTTCCACCACCTATCGGGGGTGGAAATATAAAAAAACTAAATAACCAAATAAATAATTATAACTAGAACCTAAAAATGAAGAATAAGGCTTTTTGATAGCCCAATACTTACGTAATTTCAAAAAATTGTTGAGGAGGTCTTGGATTATTTTGCCTGTTCGTTAATGTTTTCTCTCATCAACTTTTTTTCCTGCAACAGATTAGTATTTGAAAATTGTAAATAGAGAACAAAGTATAGTAAGGCAATTTCGAAAAATTGTCCGGATTACTGGCTGTCTGTACAGTTCTTCCTTAGTTATTCTGAGAGAAAAATCTAAATACAAAATGATCAACCAGTATTTCTGTATATAAATAGTGGTTTGTATATTGTGTGATACTTATGTGTGTTTTGAGACATTTCAACTCCAACTCTGGAGTCGTTGTGGATCGCCTTGGTTTCTAGTTGGAGGTTTATTCTAAAATTTTCGTACACCAGTCAATAGAGACGTTTAAGACATAAACAGCAAACCGCATAAGCCATCACGTAAATAATAGTTTATGAGACATAACTCACATAATTTTAACACCAACTTCGTAGAAGTAAATTATTCAAACCGTAAAAATCCCAAAAAGTATGGGGTATTTTCATTTTTAGCTTATGGGGTGAAAAGGAATGATCTGTTCATAATGCCGTCAATAGAAAAATTGTAGAAAATCACAAAATCTTCAAAATGAGTGTTTATAAATTTTGATCGCAGCATTTTTCATGAAGAAAAGCTGAAAAAACCGATAAAAAGTAAGTGATTTAAAAAAAAATCATAACTTGATTGTAACTTCATTGTAATAACAGCTGGAACCTTAATCTGAGAATGATAGCATATACCATTGAGGTTAATAACGCTGAAGATCGATATTTTATGTTAAGTAGATCTTGCAGAATTGCAATTTCAATAATTTGTAGAAATATTTTGCAAACCGCATCCTATGAACCACGTAACTTGGATAGCGATATGTAAAATATCTTTTGAAAGTCCATAAAATGCACTTTATTTCGTATATCTTGGATTTTTGTTATAGTGCCGTAAAATATATTAACACTGCTTTTGAAATGACGTACCCTTACTTCTCCTCCGATGTCTTGACAGTGCCGGATCCAGTAAGTGGGAAAAAAGTAATTTAATTAGTATCAGTAAACTGTATACGGGTAACCATTAACTCAATATACCAATGGAAAAATAGGCCAATATGGGCATGTAATAGTTATGTAAATTAAAACGTAATAAACTGCTAAGAAACGTATAATAATACATTTTACCATAGTTTTCATCACCTCAAGAGAATTCTAGATCCGTCTATGTGCCTTGACAGTTATTGTCAGCGCACCGCTGGCTGACTGTCGCATATTCGTACATTTAATGCAATATTTACTATTATTTTAAACCAATTTCGCGGCACTATAGCGAAAATCCCAGATCGACTAATTGTAGTGGAATTTATGAACTTTCAAAATATCTTTAGTATATACCGGTAGGACTAATCTCGTTAATACGGTGGGATCTGCAAAATATCTCTCTTTAATTATTTAAACTCCAATTCTTTAAAAACAACTTATTCAATAGTATCGATATAAACTTAACAACATAAACTATCGTTCTAACGATGATTAATATTCCAGTATTAGTTACCAGAGTTATAAATTTTTGGAAAAAATCCACTTTTGACCAGTTTTTCTGAATAAACTCTATAAAAATGAGCCAATCAGGATGTATAAATGCTCGTTGAGAAGTATTTATAATTCTCTACAACTTTTCCGTAGACGGCATTACGATTCCTTCACTAACTTTTTATTATATTAGCAAATAACAAATGAACTTTGTATTTTTTCGGGTTTTTATTATTTAAATAGCTTACTTCTACAAGTTTGCTGTTAAAATCTTAGCAATAATTATCTATAAACTGTTACTGACGTGATGGAATAACCGAATTGCTGTTGAATTTTATGACCGAAAATGGGTTCAATTTTGCTCTATAAACTGGTGTATCGCTTTGATGCTGATTTTCTTGTTTGTCAAAAATTTTGACAGTGACAATTGGTCGTTTGGCGATCACTTGATATTGAGGGCACCACTTTTTGCTCTTCTAGCAATAGATGTCCCCAACCCAAATTGAGGTCGATTGAAGGTGCCTCGATTTTCGCCTTTCTTATCTTCATACGCCATCTTTAAGTTTTCTATTTTGTAACTTTTCTTCTTTCAACAAAATCTTTGTTTTATCTCAGTCGGTCCTATGGCTGCCGGTGCCTGCCACATGACTTCTGGAAATTTTATATTCCTGTTCCTTTTTTCTTGCTTGTAAAAGTCTTAAGGTTTCACCGGTATATTTATGGCCACAGTCACATACAATACTGTTCACACGATTTTTGGAATTCTGAGTTGTAGGCTCTATCCTCTCACATAGCAAGCCATTTAACGCAAACTCAAAACTCCAAAAATTGTGTTCCAAATTTTTCATAACGATAATTTCTTTTTTTGTGAAGTAACTGAGCACTACCCTACTGTCAGTTTTTTGCTTTAATTTTTCAGAAACTGTTATGTAAAAAGAAATTTCGATTTTTTAAGAATTGTCACTCTTATAGAAAAATAGATTGTTAGCTTTATCTATTATTGTATGTTTTTACGTATATCATTCGTATATATATGGTTTTTCCAGATATCGAAATCAGGGAAAACAATTTAGAACCGTAACCACAATCCCCTGACATTAAGAGGGACAACACACGGTAAAAGCCATATACTTAATACTAAAGTACTGCTATCGCCCGTAAGTGGAAGGGTCGCCCACTAAGAGAGACAGCAGGTTTACCGTTTTACTGTACTTAACCCGTTGTGCGCAAGCGTTGCGACTTTGTTGAGAGAATGTGAAAACTACTAACCACAGATCAAACAGAGAGAAAACATTACCCCAATCACATTGAAGCATTTTCGAACATGCGCATAAGACACAAAGTACCTACATTAAAACGATATAGAAATGTATGTTTGGACCGTGATGTTTTCTCCAAACTCCGCTAGCAGTATATTAGTATTAAGTATATGGCAAAAGCATTAATTGGATTGATAAACTTGAGGAAACTATCCTTGTAATTGTTTTAAGAACAAAACTTTGGTTGGCCAAATTGGCGTCCAACGTGGGCGACGTGCATTACGGAATCCTTACCACTCCAAACAAAATGCTAACATTACGCTGCTGGTCATAACTATTTCAAATATTATAACTTTGCAAGTTTTAATAAGTATATTTTTATTGCTTTATTCAAAATATGATGTATACACGTTCTTGAATCTGCTTTTATTCTTATGTACTTATTAACTAATGCAATTAGTCTCTTCCCCAAGAGCATCCAAGTGAATATACCATTTTATTTTATAAATTTATTTTTTACTTTTGACTGTACTGTAGGTATTAAAATAAAAATACTCGTGATAATTTTTAAAAACCGCTTATAAACTACTTGGCATCAAAAATAATTTCCTTGTGACTAAAATCGACTGGTTGGAATTCTTTTCACAATACGTTCAGGAAAAAACTCGAAGGTTGGTTCAACTTCATTTGTTACTATGGGTGATATATATTTTTCCGAATGTATTGAATTTATTATTAACATTCTCTTTTGTTTCAGATATCAAATGCTACAAAGTTTCCCAGTTATTTGAAAGAGTGGGATCGTTAGACGAAAGAAGAAGATGTGTTTTGTGTGGTAAAATAGTAAGCAATACACGAAATCACTACTACGTTCACTTTCCAGGCCAATATTCGTGTACACATTGTCCTGCCGTTTATACTCGTAGTGATACCCTCCTTTTACATATGCGTACTAAACATCCGAAATTCGTCTAGCACATAGTTAATTGTGATTCATTTATAAATTGAATGGTAGTTATTTAAAACTATTGCCGTATAAGTCTAAAAGTTTAAAGAAACTCCGAATCAAAAATTACCCCAAGTTGTTTTTAGACAATGAAGGAGAATTCTAACAACTGGTATATATGCGTAACAAAGCGATTGTCAAACCGTTTATTTCTATTTCGTGCTAAATATCTAATAAAATCTTTCTTTAACTTAAGAATGAATGACTAAAAATTGAATAGGGGTTTGGTTTGTATTTCTTTCAGATTTTATCAAGGAAATGAAAAAAATGGCCTAATGAAATTGGACTAATAATAATAATTGAATTATTTTCATTACATATAGATTTAGAAATACTCTAGGGAAGTTAGTATTTTCAATTCCAAAAAATTTCCACAGGTGTTTGGTCGGCTTTTTTTGAAGAACGTATATAGCATAACACATAAAAACTGTTGTTAACAATTTTTTATTCCTTAATTAATTATATGGAGTGTTTAAAGTTGCAAAAATAGCAATTTTAGTAATTTTTGTAACTTTTCAGCAACTGAATGAAAAGTACTAGTGTCGAAAGTAAGTTTGCTTTATACGTAATTTCCCTAGCGACTAAATGATAGCTTCATATAGCCGATTGGATAATTAGTTATTGAGTTATTTGAAAAAAACTGTCAAAAATACGCAATGTTCAATCGTCCATAGTTACTGTATAAGATACGTTGAAATTTTGAAACTCGGTAGAATCTTTCATTTCTACGAAGTAAATAACTGGTAAGAATCTCAAATTTACAGCTCAGAAGGTTTTTTTGCAAATCTGATTTTATTGAAGTTTACATTGCCCATTTTGACCTAATTAATATTTTAACCAGCTGAAAGGAACATAATAATTATTAGATCTTTCAGTACAATACCTCATAAATTAAATTTCTTTGGTTTTGTTTTATTGTATGTAAAATCAGTTTGAAAGCCTGCATTTTGGTATTCGGAATTAAATAAAATGTAATGGTGGGAGAAACACCTTCCCCTACTTCGTTCGAACTGAGATTTATTTCAAATGGCTTTGATTCATTCCCTAATACAAATGCAATGCCAACTGTCTGCTGATAGCCTAGGGACGAGAAACGGTGGCATATCATAATTAGTCCATTGAAATGTTACATATTTTTGAGCTTAGCCTGCATTAGTGAGAGGACTCAATTTTATTTTTTAGATACCAAGGGGGGTTAGTGTTAAGTTAAATTCAAGTTTGTGGGGTTGCCACCCCACGGCCGCCATCTTGGAAAAAGTCGTCCAAATGATTTCTATGGTTTATCGTACAAACTATAGGTCTCACAAAAAATATATTTAAAATTTTTTATTGCAAATAAAATTGTCTACAACTTTTGTCAAGTAACTTTTACTCGGGCAATTGCCAATACAACTTTTTCTCTAATCATTTTACAAAAAATGACGTCAGACCATTTTTATACATGGTGTATTAAGAAATAATTTTCATTATAAACTTTTTAAATTTATTGGCTAGTTAAGGTTTTACAGCGCTACGAAATGAATACTATTTTTCAGTATTCGCAACTATGCATTAATATTAATGATTTGCCATAATTATATTGTTGACTTTGATTTTCTATCGGATCTACACCCTTTTTCCACCGAGAGTTGGAACTTTTAGTATTCTCTGTTCATAGAATATTTAAGGCCGAGTTGCAAGCCAACTGCGCATGTACTCCTCGACTTCTTCATTTACTCCAAATCGTTTTCATCTCGGTGACTCTTTCAGATGCAAGTCAGGGCTATAAGGAGGGTGGTCGAGGGCTTCTCAGCCCATTTCTTGCAGTGTATTCCTTGTTTTTTGTTTCAAATACGCGGCGTTTGCCAATCGTAACAACTGGCAGTAGTAATCCACCTTCAAAAAAAAAACGTGGCAAAGATTTTTCCAGATGAAAGGCGAGTTTTAATTTTTTTTTTTTTGTTTCAAAAAGGCCTTCCCTTCTCGCCGAAATCGATTTAGATGTCTTTCAACGATCTTTGGTTTACAGTCAACAACCTCGGAACCCATCGAGCACTAATTTTTCTGAAACCAAGTTGATCAATGATAATTGACTGAACACTTCCATAGCTGACATCCAATTCTGAGGAAATTCTTCCACGGTTAATCGGCGGTCACATTCAATAAGCTGTCGAACACTAATGGCATTGTCAGCTGCAAGGCCTGTCCTTGTGCGTCGATCATGGTTATCATTCTCGTACACCCTTAAATTTCCTCCCCCGCATATACACACGATTTTGAGATAGTGTACTATCCCCAAACTGTGCCTTCTGAGGCTTAACGCTTACTAGTTAAAATAGGTATTGACGACAAAGCCAAGCATATGCGCGTACCCGGCTGGTTCCCCAGTGCCCATCTACTCCAAACAACATAATTTAGCTCGAAATTGCATTTTAATCGGAATAGCAAAATTACATATTTGATTTAACCTCGTATATAATGTAATTTGCTTGGAAAAAGCATTTTAAACGTCATCTCAATTCGATGACATGCTATTTACTAATCTTTATATGTTGCCGAATACCAAAATGCAGAATACCAAATAAAATTTACAGACAATAGAACAAAGCCAAAAGAATATTAATACATCATGAGTTGTACCGAAAGATTTGATAATTACCATGGTCCATTCAGATTTATAAAAAAGTAATTTGATGCAGAATGGGAGCGTTGTAAATACCACCAAAAATAAACAGCACTCGATAAAAAATTACATTTGTGAGAAAACCTTGAGAGCCATGAAGTTGAAATTTTAAACAGTTATTTTCGATAGGCAAATGAAACTTTTTGCCGAGTTTTATCGTTATAAATTTTTTTAGTTAAGAGTTACGAGTGATTGAAAAATACGCCTTTTTACACATTTTTCGCAAATAACTCATTTATTAATTAACCAATCCTATCGATCAACATCTCATTTAGTTCTAAAAATGCGCATACAACACACTTACCTTTGATACGTGAAATTTTTATTATGTTGCTGATAAGTCACAAAAACTGCCAAAATTAGGATTTTTGCTAATTTAAACATCTAGTATAATTAACTAAGAAGTAAAAATTTGTTAACAAAACTTTTTTTGGGTTATGCGGTGTACCTTCTTTAAGAAAAACCATTCAAACACCTGTGGAATTTTTTTGCAAAAATATATTTGTGACTATTCAGCCCCACAAAAGAAATAGTCTTGTGCATCGGACCTGATCTATGTGGGCTTATGTTTTTGGGGGCGCTGAATCCGAATCCGGGGTCAGTTTGACCTCATCAGGTCAGGGTCAAGGTCATTCCAAGGTCTAATGGCCAAAATCTAATCAAAAAATCTGAAAAAATTCATATAAGTGTTTTTGGGGTCGCTGAATCCGAATCCGGGGTCGGTTTGACCTCATTAGGTCAGGTTCAAGGTCAAGCTAAGGTCAAATCTCCAAAATCTAATCAAAAAATGCATACATATATTTTTTGGGTCGCTAAATTCGAATCTGGAATCAGCTAAAGTGTTACTCCAAAGTCGTACTGAGATATTTCTAATGTTAATGACATCGAGTTTTTTTTTTTGTTCAGCGACCCCAAAAACATAGGCCTACATAGATCCGGTCCGATGCACATGACTTTATTTTTTTTGTGGGGCTGTGATTATTGTTATCGCGACTTGAACTGATATTATGAAACTTTTGGGATATGTTAGGAATATGTTTAATGAATTTATAATAGAAGGTAAGATCTCTAAGAAAATTATTATGTGGGCCCGCACACTTAATTTCTTAGAGATGGTTAGTGTATCAATGCGATTTTGTTACAGTAATTATAATAAAACCGAGTTGTGGATAAATACCATTAGACTTGAATTCCACAAATTAGAGAATTTTACTTTGTTTATTTTCCAGTGTGTTTATGTAGTTGACATAATAAGCTCCCCAGGCCAGAGGCGCAGACTCCCATTTGGTACGAATAACAATAAAGAGGAGTATTTTAATTGCTTCTAATTTGGGAACGTTCTACAGTTTCTTATTATTCAACGCAAGACTTTCATGGATTTATTAATTTATTTATTCCAAGAGTAACAAAAAACAAAATATATTATTATATTCATTACAGTATCACAGATCAATAGAATTTCGTTTGTAATCGGTAATTCCAAATTCTACCCACTTAAAAGAGTAACCTCCATCTCAGAACTTGTCGACAACAACCCTTCCCTATAAACACTCAGATCGCATTGAGAAATTATTACTAACCTACCCAATAACTTCTCCACATACTTCCTTCTCCTAACGATCCCAGTGACCCTCTATCCTCATAAGGAATTTTTAAAATACCGCGTTTTTATGGCGCAGTATATTTCGGTACCACGCAGCGTAGTGTCAACACTCGTGTTGCCGATCACAAACGAAATTGCCGTTTGGTGCAACATCAAAATTCTGCCGTTGCTGAATATGCTTTACTCTCAGAAGAACACCTTACACAATACAAATACATCTTACTATCATTCTCGTCTCCAGCGAGAAGTCATCGAAATATACAAACACCACAACAATTTCAATCGAAAAGAAGTGGGCTAAAATTCAACAAATTGTGATATCTAGCAGTCTGACGCGCAAACTGAAACCGTCTACTAGATCTCGTAGTCCCCGCCCACTCACTCCCCTCTGGCCAAGCAGGACAGACTACGCTCCCACCGGTTGGTATAAATATCAGCGCGCCACCACTCGACAATGCTATTCGCTTCGAGCATACTACGAGGTATCAACTACGCTCGTACCGCTGAAGATAATCTACTGCAGCTGCCGAAACGTTCAGAAGAAATTCCACGAATCCATGGCAAAACAACTCGAAAAACTACTGTGAATCCTTCTCCGAAAATAGTTGTCTGTGATTCTCTATACCCGATGTTCGATAGTATTTAAATCTGGTAAACTGGATGGCCATGGCAAAATATTAACGCCTGCTTTTAAGATAAAATTTATAACTGGACAAGCGTGCTGATGTCAGTGGTCCGTATTCAAAGGAAGCAGTGATTGTTGAAGCTATGAAAACAGTCCAAAAATTTGAATGCAAGAACATAGTATACGCATAAGTCTTCCTTGTTCTTCAAACCATTGGTCATCGATTTGAATGTCTCGATCGTTATAGATAGCTGGAAACTGTGCAGAACTGTCACTAGATCAATATAATCGCATTCAAATAAATTTACACACTCCTATAATTTTTTGATGTTAGAATTTAAACGTCAAGTGTTCTGATAATAATTATATTCTTTTGTCTTGGGGGCCCTGCCAGTAGTAGTACAACTACTAGACTTTATCTTTATTTTATTTCAAACTTTTAGGTCGTGTAGTTTCTGAGATAAAGGAGATAATAATTAATTTTTTTATTTTTTCTTAATATCTATTAAACAAATGATTTTTATTTTTTATTTTTATTTTTTTATTTTATTTATTTACGGTTGTACCACTTTACAAGAAATTAACATTAATTTTAATAAAGAGTAAACAGTGATCAAAAATATGTATACATAAAATGTAAATTAGAAACTTACATGTTCAAACGTTTAATTAATCTATTAAATGTTGTTGTAGATATTCCAAATAACTCTAAACTACTACCATGAAGATTGGCCAGTCTTAAAATCCTAGTAATAGGTTCATTACAACCATAATTTGTACTATGAAATGGAATGTTGAAAATCGCAGTATTACGTGTTCTTCTATTATTAACATTAAAATTTATCAAGTCTAGTAACTCTGGAATTTGTATATTTCCGTTCAAAATGTTATAAAGGAACCTCAAATCTGCTTCCATTCTTCTGTGATGTAATGACGATATGTTAAGTATTGAGAGGATCTCATCATATGTATACTGTTGTCTACAGATACCTAATTTATATGCGCATACTCTTAAAAATTTGTTTTGTACTCTCTCAATGTTGTCTATATCAGTATTATATGAAGGAGACCAAATAAGTGAACCATATTCCAAAATAGATCGAACTAAGCTAAAATATAACAACTTCAAGGTTTGTACAGAAAACTGATTGCTATGTCTAAGAACAAATCCTAACATTTTTAAGGCCTTAGTTGTAATATCATTAATATGATGCTTAAAAGTTAATTTTGAGTCAAGGTAAATTCCTAAATCTTTAATTTCGCCTTGTTCTTGCAGCAGTATATTATTTATATTATAACAGTAATTTACAAGTTGTCTAGTCCTACAGAAAGTAATTTTAAAACATTTTTTTACATTTAAGGAAAGCATATTTACATCACACCAACTGGCTAAGCATTTGAGGTCATTTTGTAACAGAGTGGCATCATTTAAGAACCTAACCAGTTGATGCTAGCAAAGTAATCATTTAATCCTATATAATTTGCATTTCTAAAATCAAAATAAAATTCCTCATAATTTAGATGATCGTTTTTGCTACAACCAGGTAATTTTAAAACAATGGCCGAATGATGTATACTATTATCAAACAATGGATCAAGTGGAATAGCTACATCGACATTATTTAAATTTGTAAAAGCTAAATCTAGAAAAACATTTCGACTATTAGGTGTATTATTAATTTGATACATATTGAAGTAACCGAACGAATTAGATAAATACACTGCAGGAGAGTCATCTGGGCATTCCACAACTAAACCAAGGTTATCATTGCCCCATGAAGCATTTGGTATATTGTAATCACCACATACTATCAAGTTTCCAAATTCTTCCATAATGTATTCAACTGAACTGCAATGAGACATATATGTACTTACGTTAGAAGCAGGAGGTATATAAACTCCACCCAAAACTATGCACTTATTATTGATCTTTAACATTACAAAGATTTGGTCAACTTCACAATCGGGAGTTATTACCTTTTGCACATTTAAGTCACTTTTACAGGCAATTAAGACACCCCCACCTCTAGTTTTTCCAGTAAGAACAGAATTGCGGTCACTTCTAAACACAACATACCCAGTCAATCCTAATTCAGCATCATTATAATCACAAGTTAACCAAGTTTCTGTAAAAATTATTACTTGATAATCACATTGAGCTACAGCTATTTCTAGAGCTTTTAGTTTAGTTCTTAACCCACCGACATTTTGGTAATAAATTGATAAAGATGATGAACCTATGGAATGGCATGTGGTAAGTTTTTTTGAGACGAATTACCTTTTATGGATATTTCCGGTATACCTTTTATATATTTTATAAATAAATCTTGTTCACCTTGTTGTTGGCGTTTTCTAAGGTCACTTTTCACTTTGTTGAGTTTGTCTAGTTGCCGGGGAGTCAGATCGGAAGATATAAATATGTTTTTAGCTTTAGCAACTTTAAACTTGGTTTTCAAAATATTAATGACATCAAAAGAGTTAGTCAATACAACTTTTAGTGAACGAGCTCTATTCTTATTGGGTTTACCAAATCTTACAGTTTTGACAACTTTAATGTCTTCTTGAGCAATATCTTTAAATATTGAGGATACAGTGGCTAAATCCTCAGAAATTATATCCCTTTTATTCACAGGTTCCACTAAATTATAAATAATTAAGTTGTTCGTTCTCTTTTGTCGTTCATACAGTTCATTGATTATATCTTCTTCTTGGTTATTAGTATTTTGCAGTTTCATACTGTTAACTTCGTTTTGTAACTTTTCAACTAATTTAAATAGTTTTGGAACAAGTTTCATGCCAGATTTACATTCTTCACATAAGAAACGCAAAACCCGGTTTTTCTTTAATTCCATTACTCTGATCTCCGATGAGCAAAGACCAGAGCAATTAGGATCCTTGTGAACTGGTCTTTCACAGCTATCACAGTAAAGCATTTCTTCGTCAGAACCATCTTTCTTGCATTCGAGGCACCTCATTTTGAAATTAAGATTTTTTAAAAGCCGGTCCTGTCTGTTGAATTTTATCCGTTGCCTTGGGATATACTATACGCTTTTTGCCTAAATGACACAAAAAGCAAACTAATAAAGGATTATCACTTAACACCAAATTAAACAGTTATTAAACAGTCAAACTAAATGCACTTTGTAGATTTGGAATACCACTGAACTCAGCTTCCGACTGATATCAAATTATATAATTAATTTAAACTTTGAACTATTGTAATTTTAACATCTTTGGAGAGAATTTTTTAAAATATCTTTACACATCCGTACTCTTTACCGCTTAAAAGATTTTAAAAATATTAAAAAATATATTTATATTTCTCATAATGAGCCATTTCATTTGATATATTACATGAAGTTTGAAAAAAATTCAATTTAATTCTATAATTTCCTCCCAAAATTATAATTGGGGTTTTCTAAATATTTTTTCTATAATGTTCAAGTGAGGCCCTATTAACCCTAATTTTTCAAAATTTTAGGTGGTGTGGACGGAAATAAAGGGGGGAATGGATATTTTTTTATATTTTTGTTAATATTTTTTAAACAATTCATTTTAAAAATATGAAAAAATGCATTTGTATTCCCTACAATAAGCTCCTTGGTATATTGCATGATGCGTTTAAAAAAAGTTTAATTTTTTATTTTCCGTTTAATTTTATAATTTGCCCCCAAAATTAATATTAGGAATTTCTCCTTATTTTTCCTGTAAAGTTAAAAATTTTACGTTTTATAATTTCGGAAATAAGAGCGGGAGTGGGTGATTTTTAAAATATTTTTGTTAATATCTTTTAAATAATTTATTTAAAAAATATAAAAAACAAATGTGATTTCACATATTACATGATGAGTTAGAAACAATTTAAATTTTATATTTTCCATTTATTTCTGTAATTTGCCCCCCAAAATTAATATTAGGTGTTTCTCCTTATTTTTCCTGTAAGGTTCAGGTAAAACACCATATCTCTTATAGTTTCCAGTTTAGGGGAGGGAATGGGTTAAAAAATATATATTGTTAATATATTTTAAACAATTTATTTTGAAAATACGAAAAAATATTTGTATAATAAGTTTATGTTCTCCATTTAATTGTATAATTTTCTTATTTGGCATGTAAAGTTCAAGTGGGGCGCTATATTTCTATTTTTTTTCAAAATTGTACGTCTTGTAGTTTCGGAGATAAGGAAGGATGGGTAAATTTTTGTATATTATTGTTAATATATTTTTAACTAATTGTTTTTAAAAGATGAATAATATATTTGTGTTCCTCAGAATGAGCCCTTTCATTTGATGTGTTACATGATGCGTTTGATTTTTATATGCCCCTAAAATTAAAATTAGGGGTTTCTCCTTATTTTTCCTGTAAACCTTGGTCAACGTTCTATATTTTCTATTTTTTTTTTCAATATTTTGGTCTAAATAGTTTCGGAGATAAGGTAATCTTCGATTTTTCCCCCTCCAGCAGTACCCCTAAAATCAAACTTTCTTCATTTACGATATGTACTCCTGATCAGGTCACCAAACTATACTATATATAATTATATATTATTATAACGAAAAAATCTACCGCCAGAAACAAAAAAAACAACAAAACTTACATTTTTAATTTTCTTCTTAGGGCACCATACCTGTTTCAGGAAGGTTTACTAGCTCCAATTTGATGTTTTCTGAAGGATACTTGTGGCATCTTTTTCAATGTCTAAGTGTTTATTGGGAAATAACACCACACTTTAAAGGAAATTGCTGTATATTCCAAACGTTTCGGGGTCTAGATCAGACCCCGTTGTCAATGGCTAAGAAACTACGGATTAAAAAGGTACAATTCCAAGATGTAAATTTAAATATTTAAATTAGTAGTGTCTTAGCCATTGACAACGGGGTCTGATCTAGACCCCGAAACGTTTGGAATATACAGCAATTTCCTTTAAAGTGTGGTGTTATTTCCCAATAAACACTTAGACACTCCAATTTGATGTCAACAAGCCGTAGTTGAGGTGTGTCCCATTACTTTCTGGACACTCTATATATTAAAATATAATTATATATATATATATATATATATATATATATATATATATATATATATTTATTTTTTGTGGTATGAAAATGTCATATATTTTACTTAAATTAACTTAAATATAGTAGATTTATTTATTTATAGTTTGATAGTTTCAGGATAGTGTAGCTCTTTCTGCATTCTATGTCAAGTAAACTACTGTTGAGACAATGAACAAATATTACATACATAATAAGCTCTGTGACTATTAAGGGGTGTTTTAAGGGGCAACTAACACACTTGGGTCTAGTGGCTGTCCAAATAGTACAAATTACATAGACAAATCTCTTAAAATAAAAAAAATATATGAAAATTAAATCAAATAAATAAGTAATTTCGGAAAGAATGTTGAAGAGGTCTGTGATTCTTTTGCCTGTAATCAAATAATGAAAAATTTTCGACTGTGGCCGCTCCCGCTTACGTCATCATTTATGTCTGTATTCAGTTTATAATTATCAAATTTTCGTGTTACTATTTACTATAATAATGATATCACTACAGCAATCGTTTTGTACGCATATATAACAGTTTGTACCTTATTTTCAACTGAAAGCCATTGAATCGCTAGTCATTTAATATACTACCAAAGAAAAGTTGCCAAATATGTACATACTAGTCAGTGGAAGAAGTCAGTACTACAATTTTATCAGATAGTTATTCTAAAAATATTTTTATTTATATCTTTTAAATATTTGATACACAACCTACAATTTTATAAGTAATGAAATAAATTTCTATATTTATTTTCAGGTATGATTTATAAAATATAAAAACTGAAAGTTTTTCTCTAATTATTTCGTGAAATTATGAAGGACCTTTTATGTTGATTCTACTGGAGAAAGCTAATCTGACCCGAATGTAGATTGAGTCAATGTTTTGGTGTTACAGAATGTATTTAAAATGAATTATGGTTTGAATGCTTTATAAAATTTTTTAAAATAAATGACACAGGTCTGCAAAAAACGATGTTTGAATTGTTCTAAGGAAGTGAAGGGTCATTTCCGAAGTAATTTTTCTTGTAGAATCCGAATCCAAGATCCAAATTGCTCTATCACGCCAGAATTTTGAGATATACTAACCTAAAAGCGATATTCTTTCTTCTAAAAAAAAACAACCGATGACGCCTCAAAGTGTAAGTCTTGATATTTCAAATGCCGTTCAATTTGCTCAAATAGCTTAATTCTGCATTGAGATATTTTGAAGATCTTTTATATAAAACTGCGCAAAAAATATATGGAAAGTCAAAAAGTAGAATACATGTAGATCGATTTCAGCGATTTTCATCCCCCTTAAGGAACTTAGGGGTGGTTTTGGATGGTGATACTTGGTGCACATTGTATTCTTACTCTAATACACTCACTTACTTTAAACTACTCCCAAGTGCGTGGAAAAATAAAATATAAAATACTCTTAGGTCGATTTTAACATTTTTCACCCCCTTTTTGCTTCCTTCACAGCTGTGGTTTTGGGTCATACAACTTGATCTACATTAAATTTTGGTTTTAAAGATTCTATTGTTGCAAAACAAAACTTGATACAAATGTGAAAACTTACAATTGAACATAAGTGTCGAATTTGGGAGTCAAAGACTGAAGAATCATGTGGATTTTGAGAATAGCGAAATTGATAAAACTCGAAAACTTCAAAATTAAATATCTCAATGCAGAATTAAGCTATTGGAGCAAACTCAACGGCATTTGAAAGAACAAGACTTACACTTTGATGTGTTATCGGTTGTTTTTTTTTAGAAGAACGAATATCGCGAGGCTACATAGCCTCAAATATAGGCGAAAATCGCATTTTTTGTGCTTTTAGGTAAGGATATCCCAAAATTCTGAAGTGATAGAGCAAAAAATCATGTTGACCTGTGTTATTATTACCTTTTTTTTTTCAAAATTACCTATACGAATTTAGAATATTCTTGAATTACACGTGTTGACCATTTCTGTGTGTCAAATTCGTAAGGATTTCATTCCAAAGATTGTTTTTGAGTTAGGGAATGGTTTCTCTTCCATATGATCACAAAAAAAGTCGGGTGCGTTTGAATCCGGCAAACACGGTGGACAATTAAAATCGCCCCAACGTTAAATACTTAAGTGTTTGAAGATCTCTCGTAACAAAACCATTTTGTCCCTTGCATCAGCTGTCGCTCCATTTCGTTGAAATCACATTTGTGGATGATGTGCCATTGATAGCCACAAAAGATGTCTCCCCCTTGCTGCGGAAGTGGACAGCCCAATTATCCACTACGCAAAACACTCCAGTTAACTGGGTATAATCCTCTTCTTTTGGGTTCTTTGTTCATTGTACCACATATTCCCCTGTGTTGTTTGTTGACAAATCTATTTTAATGTAAATGGCTTTATAGCTCTTGAAAGTCTGTATATTTCAAATAGTCCAAACGTTTCAAGGTCTAAATCAGAACAAAAAATTAAAAAATTAAAAAGAATCGTAATGACAAATTTAGTAAATCACAATTTAACATTAATAAAAACCAGAGATGTCAGAGATCTTTCAGAAAAACATCCAATTATTGTTAATAACATTGCAATTCTCTTCTGGCTTTTGTTGTAAAGCAATAGGGAATCGGGCAACTTTTCAAAAAATGTTTTGAATCATTTTTTGTAAATAAAGCCTTATATGGTACCCAAAATATGTCTTAATATTATTTTTTTAAAAATGCTGCGCAAACCGTATTTTATGTCATCTTAGGCAGGTGACATAATCTGTGGTGTTAACAAATTACAAACTAATATTGAGAGTGCAGTTTGTAAGTTCATGTGCAGTTTGGTCGATATGGAAAGAAAATAAATCGTTGATATGTATTGCCTTAACATAGTAATAGGCGTCTATTACTACTCCAAGTAAAATATTCATTGATGTACATACATACGATAAAAAAGTTTTACCTAACAAGAAGAAAATGTGAAGGAATATCTTAACTGCTGAAAGATATTCTATGCCGTGCCGGTGCATTCTGGTACTTCTCATATTTATAATTTTTGTAATGTTTAGTAGAAGAAAAATACTGGATCTTCGATTTTTAAAGAAAAAAAATCGAAGATCCAGTATTTTGGGAGAAATCAATTATTGAAAAGTGAAATTTTCAAATAAACTGACAACTTTGAACGATCAGATTCCGAAATGTTGCCGGATCTACGACAACTGGCATCACTGTAATAATTTTAATATTTTGCCACTTCATGTACTAAATTACTAAATACTTGTTCGTTGATTCGTTTAGGTACTGTTCAATATTTGAGTTTTCCAATGAATTTGCTTTGGCGATTCAAATCATAATTTTTAATTGCAGAATTCAAAAATTTTGTCACAATTGATGATGAATAGAATACCAAATTTCACGAAAAACAACGCGGACGGTAATGTTAGCTATAATAAGGAGAACAGCTACGACGTGACAAAAATGCATGAAACAAAAAAGTGGAATTTAGACAAATTTTTCAAGTTTCCTCATCTTATTCACATTATTATGGTGCAACAAGTGAGTATTGTGAAAAAGGAAACAAAAATATATCGAAATAAGACAGGCATTTAAGCCCTTTTAATGTGATTAATCGTAGGCAAATCATATATAGCTTAACCAGAAATGACGTAACGCACTGTGGTTGGTGTTGGAGAATGCGCTATCTTATAACAAAGTCGAACCTAGGAACGCCACTTATAAATTCTAAAGACAACTCTTTCAAATTGTTCCAACTTGAAAGCTGTTTAACTTAATACATGGTCTTTAGAATTTTTTGTGCTACCTGTATATTGAAAAACAACAACATTTTTTCTTATGTCAACTTGAAATGTCATAAATCGAACTTTCAATTTGCAATTTACATTTTCAGTACATATTTTAAAGCCATTGACAATTCTTTCAATATACAGTTTTTTTTTTCAATTATGGTGTTATTCCCAAGAAAACATAAAAATAATCAAGAACATGCCACAAATAACATTTAGAAAACAACAAAAATGCACTTGTATAATCGGTAAATTTTATGAATATTCTAAGTACATTTTAAATTTTATTCTTATATTGTCCGGTCCCCTGTTGTATAATAAAGCCGTTGCTGTATCACTATCTGGATTTTGATTGAAAACATGGGTAGTGGTTGATGTTTCTGGTCTCTCCTGTAAACATTGAATATTTTCAGCTGTTGATGACCTTCCTACATCATGGGGTTCCTTACTGTACCTTGATGTTGAAAATATGCAACAAGATGATTTATTATTTGGGTTTAAAATATTGACGATATGTACGCTACATAAGAACAATTAATTTTCCTTTTCTTGTAAAAATTGAATTCAAAAGTTTTAAAGCATTCTAATCATATTTTTCATTTTGTTATACCCGGTATTTGATAATAGATGATTCTTTTGCAATAGAAAAGTTGTTGCTTTTATCATTATTAACTTACACTTTCTCTAGGGTACAGTCAATAATTGAAATGTATTCAATATTAACCATGAAATAACGGTATTACCTTATCTTAAAGTGAGTAGTTTTGACTCCATAAAAGACCAGAGTAAGGTAATAAATGCTAATCTGATGATATTGCATAAAATATAAAAAATATATAATTATAAGTTCCAAGTAAGAATTTATTGCAGTAGATTATAATTACGATTAAAATAAAATCATTGGAAGCCTAGTCAGCACAGTTCCGAAGGCACATTGGCACAGAAGGTCTCTCAACTTACAAAAACAATATCTTTCATCAATCGATTCTTTTCGGTTGTTATTTTCTTTCTTAATGAACATCGTTTTCTTTAATTTTCACTTTTTTATCCTTTCTCTCATATATTTGAGGAGTATAGGGCAATAAGAAAGACTTAGTCTGTACTTATCTTACACCAGGAATATCTAGCATTCTTATTTGTAAAGGCAAACTCGAAAATCCTCTATTTAAACTTATCTCATGAATGCCCAAAGAGAATTTTAAATGGACGACAGCTCATATCCATTGTTCGAATTGAAAGCTTGGGAATGTTCATCGATCTCAACGGCATCTCGAAACTTTCTGGAGAAATAGTTTGGACATCTGGCCGCGTCAGAGAACCTGTCAAAGAAAATTTGTTGGTGTTCACTTAGGCGGATTTTTATATTCCGACTTGTTTCGCCAATGTATTGTTCATTCTTAAAAGACGGTAACATTAGCGACATCGTATATTGGTTTGATGATCGATTTTACCTGATTCCGATGAATGAGGTTTACCATCCTGCCCTTGACCTTATTAATATACAGCAAATATGTCACCGATTTTTTAGATAATGCTTCTTTGGTGACATTTTGTGGCTCAGTAACTGATATAGGTCAATTACCCACAAGAAATAACACTCAGTTAAGACTAATCTTTTGGCTACAACATCGTAAATTTGATATTAGAAAGTGGCTATGTGATAAACGTGTCATCAACATATCACCTCGGAGTACCGATTGTTTGAATACAGCATTCATTATGGAAATCAGTAGACATTTTTCGATCGAAGTGATCGAATACTATATTTGTTCTTTCACATTACGTCAAACCTGACAAAAATATCGTTGGGCTCAACTGATAATCTCTGACAGATGATTTTTCAGGAATTCAATGCTTGGTAATATTTTAAGATGGAAAGGCGATTGAGTTGACAATTGATCGTAAAGCTTATATACTTGGCAGAATATTCTCCGTAAGCCAAAGCTACCGCAATCACATATTCCTAGTCCAGAACTAGTCGGTCTTGGTAACCTCGGTTTTACAACTTCAAAAACGACTCAATTCTCTGTTCTTTCTTAAGCCAATTCACAGACTGTTTGATATTGGTTCTACGCCAGCATACTCCGCATTTCACCTTGAACTAGTGATGGGATCATTCGAATAAAATATTCGATTATGAAAAACACTCGAGTATTCCGATTATGGAATCAAAGTATTGGAATGAAAAATACTAGAAGCATACCCGAGCGCGAGCGACGAAGACAAGCGATACCACAGATCTAGCGATACTGCATTCGAGTTATAATCCGAATCATTTCCTTGCGAATCGAGAATTACTTTTCTGCCATTTGGCGTTCATATAGAGGCACTTTCGTTCTTTCTTGGTTCTCGCTCTTATGCAGTCGTCTTTCATTGGACAGAAAAATATGTAAATACTGTATTTTCCGGATACTGTGCAATTATTGCAATGCGAAGTAGGTAATTTGATGAATTGTCTGTTAATCTAGATTAAGGAACATTACACCGATCTTTGGAATTATTAATAACAGTTCCTTCACAAATAAATTTTAAATAAAATGAATATTTAGGAAGAAATATAATAGTATAATTATACCTAAATTTAACTGTTTACACACACACACACACACACACACACACACACACACACACACACACACACACACACACACAGAGCAGCCGCTGACACGTAGCAAAGGTTACAGATTGAGAATAAAACAAGCGAGAATCGTTAGAATCATAAACGTAAAATCATTCGAGTTGTAATAATCAATTATTAATGTCATTCGATTATGCCCGTCATTACCTTGAACCACACCTTTAGCACTGAATTTAAGTCTGTTTAGTTCAGTCTCTTTAGTTAGCGATTGTGAGTAAACGTCGCATTATCCTGTAGATCATTCCATTTTATATCCCCTCTAGAATTATGGGCTCCCGAAATTTTACAAGAAGCAAGTTTTCTTATAACCAGTTATTAACTCAATCAGGTAAATAATCTTGAACACATTCTTTATAATCAAAATAATACCTTTATTTTAGTTTAGGAATGTTTTCATCTCAATGATATTTATTGAAGAATTTTTTAGAAAGAGAAAATTATTTAATTTTCAGGTGCTCCAAATTTTGCCGCTCTAGGCTCTCTACGCTCATTACTATCACCATAACTGCAATACACGAGATTTTCTTAATATCATTCCAAATGTGGGATAGTTTTTGCGTCTAAATAGTCACGGATAGGATTAGAACACTCCATGTGTAAGGTAAAAATGATCTTCGAACTAATATTCAAACTCTACTCTCTCTTAAGATTGTCTTTAAAAGAGTAATATACAATAGTGAAACAGGTCGAGCTATAAAAGCAGGTGTAAGTGAGCACAAACATTGCTTGAGAACAAGTATTCTTTTACCGCTTACGGTGCTGCTGGAAAAATTTAAATAAAAACCTCATGTACCTCCGATTTTATTTTCGGTTATGTTTCTAGACAATAATTAGACATGTTTCGCGAAAAAAAAACGAAATCGTACCTATCACGCTGTCTTTCAATCGCATAAAATTAGTTTTTGGTGTAATCCTTATACAGTATATTATGTATTAATAAAAAAATAAGAATAAGAATAATGACTAATATTAGTAACATAATCAAGTAATTCATTTTTTAATCGATAGTCATTTAATATAATATTGAAGCTAAACAAATAACGGAGAGTTTTTTAACATCAGATGGAGAAAATAATTTGTTGAACCCTTTTTTCTTTATGAACAACAAACTTAATATGTCTACTTAAATTGCGATATTCTGTTACAAAATTAATGAGTCTACCCACATTTTTACAAATTATGGGTATGGTTGTTCTGTTGGTGGCAATATTTTATAATTCTGACTCAAAATTAGACTATTCCATATAAAAGAAATCATCGAGTTTGAAATTGATTTTAATTTTAGTTTCGACGTCAGGGCTTTCTACAAATGTGCTCTTTATCAACCAGGCGATGCAATTCAAGAGTTGAAATAGTCCAAATATACAAGAAAGTTATATGAATATTTTCCTTTTGTATTGACAAACCGATGATCAACTCGGACATATTTCGTTAGAGTTAAAAATTATTAACACTATATGTGGATTAACGTTAGTAGGTACCTAGGTACTTTTTGTAATCTTTCTGATTCTACGACTGTACTTCTCCATCAAATAATTTAGATATTTATGGAATCTCCAGATTCCAGAACGATAATTGGTTCTCAGGACTATTTAAAAAAATTATCACTATTGAAATAATTTGCTTAAAAAAATCACTGATTTCAAATAAATCAAAATTAAATCTGTTGCAAACATGTTGTACAATCCTTGAACTTATTTTCTGATGTAACGTGACAATTAAATTTAGAGATTTAGGAATTTTATATGACATTTCTTTGACGTCTATGGTTTTTTAATTTTATTTTCAGATTTTCTAAAAAACATGTGTTTTTTTCGTTATAACACAAGGTAGGGAGTCACTTCTGAATTTACCTTAATAAAATACAATTTCAATTATTTATATTGATTAAGCCGTTTCAAAGAAGTCAGTGGGATGCATAGAACGACAGTCTCGTAATAACTATTCTACCGAGTTTCTGAAAAATGATAAATCTCATGATTAAATTATCGAACTTGATTTTGTCGTTTGAGAGTAATCCATGAGCATTTACAAATATCGGTTAAAAGTGCCTCAAAAATAGCAAAATACTATAAAAATAATAAGGTTAATGGTGCCTAATGTACTCAAGAAGGAAATTATGCATGTGCCAGAAATTAGTATAATTTTTATATTATTGCAGCATATTATGGAATTTTACAAAATAAATTAACAAGTTTGGGTATGGTTTTTTGAACACGCAATGTAAGCTGCTTTTTGGGGTTATAAGGAGGTGCGAACGTTTACTATAGACTCCATTTGCCTCAGAATTATTAGATTATTAATTTTTTTTTTACCTGTTTTTATAATGAATAAATACTGCGCAGAGAAATAATTAAATATAGTTATACAAAACTACTATTTTATTACGTTATGTTATTATTATTATTATGTCATTATTATATTTTTATGAATAATAATATGGGATTCAAAAAATACATTTAAATATATAAAACACATTTTATGCAGTTAAAAAAAGCGTGGTAGGTACAATTTGTTTTTGTTTGTGATGTCTCTAAACGGCGCCTAGAAACATTTTCGAAAATAAAAGCGGAGGTACATGAACTTTTTATTTAAATCTACTCAAGAGCACCGTGCGTTTGATGTTTCTCAACATACACATGAAACAGACAATCAGATTCTTTCGACATCTTCTATGTCGTTACCAAGATTATTTCACCTGGAATTGAAGCCCTTGAGAAAGCTAAACATTCACGAGAGAAAAATATTTATCTTTCGTCCACTTGGCAACTGAGGATTCAAAATTCGACACAATTTTCGTCAGCTTCAGAAAAGCGTTCCAAAGTGTCATTATAATGTTATAAAATGCAAAGTATTTCCGTTAATATTGTTTTGTAACCTTGTATCCTGGCATTAATTCTTCACATGCTAATACGCAATTTCGTCTGCATAATCAATGTTGTTCAAAAGGTTAGTTATCAAATTAACAAACTTGCAGTTACAGTAGTACAGTTAACTTTTCTGATGCTATGTATAAATGTGCAGTTTAACTCTAGATCCAAAGTATCATCGATCTCACTCACAATTATAATTATTAGAATTTTATTGTACCTAAGGTAATGAAATTCATCCTCATGGTATTTGAATACAGTTCACCAACCGTTCCATAAAAGGGAATTCATAATTTCATGAAATATTAAATGAGTTTTTTTAATTTTGTGCAATTTTTGTTGAATCCTTGTTTTTTTTGCTCAAGAAATATTGCTCTAAAATATTTAAACAATTAAGGAATTTTCGATGTAATTTATGTACTACTTTATCATGTAATTACTATTTACTTTTTATACAATAAATATTTCTATATTGAGACAGTAATTGTGTTTCTTTTTAAATTTATTGCAATAGCAAGCTGATCAGTTCATATAGTATGAATCAACAAAATGGTGATATTTTAACAGCACAGCAAAAACAATTTTTTGCTCGAAAATGTTGTACTTTTTAAAATAACTGTAAAAGAGAATGTAGTCAGAACGAAAGTAGCAAACTTTTTTGAATTTTGTGCATGATTTATTGAATTACTTATTTCCACCCAAATTTGTACTTTTAATATGCCTTACTTCTTAAATGTCGTCATAAAAATATCAAGGTAAGGTAAGTTAAATCTTGATCCCTCATTATTGTTAGCTCAGTTAATTACGGTTTTCTTTAGACTAAATCGATTGAAGTAAAAATTATCAGTAGATACTAGTAGACAATGACACAAAGAGGTGTTGTCACACCTTCTCGGGGATGAAAGTTATTTGCAAAATAGCTGCAGGATTCGATAGAGGATCAAATTCTAAGCAAAAATATGCTCCATTTGTAAATATTTTTTGCAAATAACTTGAAAACTGCGAAACAGTCAGCATTATAATAATCTATGCCATTTCGACCGGCCTTGAAATTTAAATGTAATCCATGAATAATTTTGTTTATGTGGTTCCTGAAATTTCTGAGGTTTATAATTTGTAATTTTCATTTTAATGAAAAATAACTAAAGAATTTATGTATATCTTACAAACTGTATCTTATTAACCACGCTTTTTCTATTGGAGTGTTACTTGGATCTTATGAAAATCCGTAAAATGAATTTCAATTTCTCTATCTTAGATTTTCGTTAAAATCTCGTAAAGGTGGTTTAAAAAGATGATAAATGGTGAAAATTGCATTATAGACAGAATTACGTAAAAGGTGAGGAGCGAAGGCATTTTGCGTATGCCTGGTTGCTTGCTATTAGGAGCCAAGAATTATTTAGATGTACAATGTTTTGAATGCGATTATTTCATTAAACTAAGTTTGTATTCAGTTCAATGGATTATTAATACAGTAATGAATAAATCTCATTTTATATTTGCAATTTGTGTGTTTATTCAAAATTTGACTTTATATAATTTACTCATTTAATATTATTACTGTTAATATTCTGACAACTAATTGTTTTTCTGATTCTGTAAGTTTTAATTGAGCATCCCAAAAAATAGTGGGAATTAGATTTCATAACAAATAATAGGGTCCGACCGAACATTCAGCTTCGGCCACCTTCGGCCTAAAAAGCACTTTTGGCCTCAACTTCGAATTCGGCCAAAAATCAGCTTACGCTTTGGCCGAAGCTTATTTTTTTTTAGGGTATGGCACACTAACAATACATAAGAACAAGAATAGTACATAGTAAAAACAGAAGCAGAGCATTTGTAAATAACAAGTTCACACATAGTAATAACAAACTAACAGATAGGTTCTTTATCCATAAAGTCGCTAAAGGAGGGACAGTATATATATATCCGTTATTGTTCCCTGGTAGGCCGTAAGTTTACAGTCTTGGTATATATGTTTGACTGTTTGATAGGCTGCCCCGCATTCACAATTGTGCATGGGTTGTTTATTCCATATATACAGCATATCTGCGCAGACGCTGTGTCCCGTTCTAATTCTATTTGCCGTATTCCATATATTGCGAGGTAAATCGAAACCCGCAGGTTCCTCATGGATGCTCACATAGTCGAGTACCTCTGGAGGAGCATCCTCCCTCCAACCTACATCCCATTCCCGGAGACCCCTGAAATCACTTTCGCAGTCCTGGTTGGTGGATGTCTGGATTTCAGTCTGGTAAGGCAAGCAGTTGGTATATACTCATGGATGGACAACTCCGGGATATCCATTATTTTCCCGTATTCTCGTAGGAGAGCTTCTTTCCATCGGATATTTGGCGGCATAATATGACTAAGAGTTGGGAGCCAGTAAGTTGGTGTAGATTTTATGCATCCCGTTATGATGCGCATACTCCTGCGGAGCTAAACATCAACTTTTGAGACATGGTGGCTGTTCATCCATGCTGGAGCACCATACTCTGCCGCGCCGAAGACGAGACCCATTGCCGAACATCGTAAGATATCGGCAGTTGTTAATCCTCGTTTGATTTTTTGCAGACGTGTTCTCTATATGTTTCCTAAAAGAGAGCTGAAAGTCTCTATCAGCTTCCGAAAACGGACGAACTTGTACGAATGAGTACAAGTTGCGTACCGAGGACAGTGGTAGTGACATCAAAACTCCATAACTTAGTAGGTCCAGTGAGTAGATATTTACTCACTGAGTAGGTCACTATTTAATTTCAGCGATATTTGACTGAAAGTAAGAACATCGAATAACACAGAAAATGTGTTATTAACAAATTTGTATTTCTTAATTAAGCAGTGATTAAGGCTCCAAATTTTGAAATTTTACCTTTTGGTGATCATTGGTTACAAAATGAAAAAAAATCTAAAGTAAATTTGTCTTATAATTTTTTTTTTAATTCATCTTTGTTGGGAAAAATTGTTAGAGATTCGAAATACAATAAAAACTTTTAATTTAAAAAATTCAACTTCCTGTCTCGGTGGTTTTCTAGAAAATGGTAGGGTATTTCATTTTACGAGATTTTTACATTGCTCCCATTTTATGACCTATTATTTTTTAACAATCTGAAAAGAACATAGTATTTATCTAATTTTACAGTGTAACGAAACATATTTTCTTATTTTTTGATATTCCTATCCGAAAACTGAGACAAACTTTTTACGGAAAACAACCCCTGAATTGAAGATTAATATCTTTGACGCGTTGTTCAGAAAGAAGATAAAGCACTATGTTCTTTTCATCAGTCATAAATTTTGATCAATGAATTATGTCATAAAAATGAAACTCTTTGTCAAGTTTCAAGGTTCTTTCTAACACAGCACTATCGAGATTGAAAAATCTCGAAAAGGTAGTATCGTAATTAGCATAAAGGCATCTGTTAATGCAAGTTTCTTTTCTATATATTGTATGGCCAAGGGTTCCATCCTACTTCCTGTTTATCAGAACATCAAGGAATGACAATTTATTATTGGCTTTCAAGAAGCACTTTGTTAACGAGGTGTACTAAATAGTGTAAGCTTTACTTACAACGCTGCAAGGCTTTAATAAAACATTAAAGCATATACAGGGTATTCCATCTCAAACGAGCCACCTTGAATATCTTGATTATTTTCAAAACTATTGCAATAAGAAAAAACAGGACGATTTTCGTTTCAAGAGGACATTTTTTTGAGGTGAATTAGCATTCAATATAATCAGGCCAATTCAATGACCTTGAGATTTGCGATAGGGAAAATAGGTGTTGTATATCATTTGAAAGAAGGACTATACATACCGTCATAATTTTTTTTTTTGCAATTTCTGTACATGTAATAATAAAAGCGTATTAAAAAAACGAATTTACAATACAATGCCTCTAAAGCAAATGTCTTCCATTGACTTCCATACAATAATACAACATTGACTGAAAGCCGTCTCTGACATGGTTCAGCATGGTCGGTGTTATCTGAGGACACTCGACTATAATTCATTGGCGTAGTTCGTCCAAATTCTCAGGCTGAGTCATAAAAATTTTGAATTTAACATGTCCCCACAAAAAAAACCAAAGGGTTCAGATCAGGTGTTCGGGCAGGCCATTCTATAGGACCTCTTCTTCCAATCCAGCGACCAAGGTATTCCAAATCGAGGTATTGACGAACTGGTGCGGCGTAGTGAGGAGGAGCTCCATTTTGTTGGAAATGCAATTGCTCTTCATGTAGTAGAAGATCATTTTCTAATTTTTCTATTATCAATGCATTTATTTCATTTTCCAATATATTCTGATAAATTTCACCATTTAAATTACCAGGAATAAACAGGGATCCAATTTGATGATTTTCCAAAATCCCTGCCTAAACGTTTAGTTTTACCGGATGTTGACTATGAGCTTGTCGAAATAAATGAGGATTTGTATCGCTCCAAAATCTACAGTTATGTCGGTTAACCTCCCCATGAAGTGAAATAGTGCACTCATGCGAAAAGCAAACATTTTACAAGAAATTCGGGTTTTCGATCATACGCTGGGTCATAATTTCGCAAAACTCTTGGCTTGAATCCCAATCATCCTCATTCAATTCATGAAGTAATTTAATTTTTATTTTATTTTGCCTGTTCATTGAGATTTTCTCTCCTCAAAATTTTTTCCTGCAACAGATAAGTATTTAAAATCGTATTTGAAAAGTGTAGTAAGGCAATTTCGTAAAATTGCCCGATTTACTGGCTGTCCGTACAAAAATTTTTCCTCACAGTTATTCTGAGAAAAAGATGTCTTAAAATCATCAACCAGTATTCCTGTATATAAATAGTGTATTGTATATTGTGTTATACTTATCTATTTGGAGACCTTTCAACTCCGACTCTGGAATTGTTGTCAATCGTTTTGTTGAGTATTTCGAGGTTTTTTCCAAAAAAATTTTCCCTGATCTGGATTTCGTTGTTTGTCAAAAAGTTTTGACAGTGACAATATGTCATTTGCCGATTACTTGATACTGAGGGTACCATTTTTTGCTCTTCTAGCATAGATCTCTCGAGCTCAAATGAAGGTCGATTGAAGGGGCCCCGATTTCCGTTTTGTTTATTATCATACAGCAACCATAAACGACACGGAAATCGGAGCCCATTCAATCGACCTTCATTTGAGATCTATTACTAGAAGAGCAAAAAAATGGTACCCTCAGAATCAAGTGATCGGCAAATGACATATTGTCACTGTCAAAATTTTTTAACAAACAACAAAATCCACATCGGAGCAAAAATTTTTTGAAAAAACCTCGAAATACTCAGAAAACGATTGACAATGACTCCAGAGTCGGAGTTGAAACGTCCCCAAACAGATCAGTATAACACAATATACAATACACTATTTATATACAGGAATACTGGTTGATCATTTTAAGACATTTCTTTCTCTCAGAATAACTGTGAGTAAGAATTTTTATACGGAGAGCCAGTAATCCGGGCAATTTTACGAAATTGCCTTACTACACTTAGTTCTTCAAATACGATTTTAAATACTTATCTGTTGCAGGAAAAAATTTTGAGGAGAGAAAACCCCAATGAGCAGGCAAAATAATTCAAAACCTCCCCAACAATCTTTTCGAAATTAATTTAAGTCTGTACGTATGGAATTTGTACAAAATTTCAAAAACGTTAGTTTTGTTAATACCGAAAGCTGCAGAGATTTGCTGTTAAACTGCGTATTTGGTATAAGTTGGACTTAGCCCAATGTAGCCTCAGCTACTCCTTCATCATTTACAATTCCAATGGGACCTCTTTTTTATTCATTACTGAGCCCGTCTCAACAAATTTTAAAATCAACTCCAATACGTATTTATGACGAACGATACGTTGAGGATGGTTTTGGTTAAAAACCATTGCGACAGATCGAGCACAATTTTGATTTTGGTAATAAAGACGTTCCAGCTCAACACGTTCTTTAATTTAATGTGTATACTATAATTAACTCTTAAATTTTCAACAATTCAGTAAAGTAATAACTTGACAGATAAATTTACAATGCTTCAAATGATCGAATAAAATCACAACAGATAAACAACCTTTGCTGTAAATATCAGAAAAAAATAATGTAAAATAAATGAATGTTTACATTTAATGTTCTTGTATTGCGTGTGTTGTTACAGGGTACGGCAGTAAAACAGGATGGTTTAAGAGCGTACTATAAAAGAAATCCTTTTTAATACTTTTCCATGCAGTAAAAGCTTTTAATTTAATAATCCGGTTTTACTACTAGGTCCCATAGGTTTTCTCTTACATGAACAGGAATTGCAATAAAAACTTTTATTATGACGGTATAATCCGTAAAAAGGGCTTTTAAATGATATACGACAACACCTATTTTCCCTCTCCCAAATCTCAAGTCATTGAATTGACCTGTTTATGTTGAAAGCGCGCAAGCACTAATTCACCTTAAAAAATTTCCACCTCGTTTTTTCTTATTGCAATAGTTTTGAAAATAACCAAGATATTCAAGGTGGCTCGTTTGAGATGGAATACATGTATATTCTCCGCTGTATAACTAAAACAGACGTCAAATTCTGTACTTTCTTCGAGGTGTCATTCTTTTGTAGTCAATATATCATATATATTGTTTCTGGTTGGGAACCTTCATCTGTTGCACTTCCTACAATTGAATGTCCTCTCGAACACTTCTTTATGTATTTGATACATTTCGTTAAATTTGAAGATGCGAAATGTAAAGACCGACATCTGGGATTTTCGGGGATAGTAGCACATAGAGGTTCCGCATAATATGCGCTTTCAAAATACTTCTCTAAATTGCAAAAATTAGATTTCTTTAAAAAACAGTGTTCATCTTGAACTCGTATAAACTTAACATCATAAAATATCAATTTGATGAAGATCAATGTTCCAGCTCAAGGCCGTAGCCAGAAAATTTTTTCGGGGTGGGTTGGACAATATTTTCGAGAAAAAGATGATTATTTGGTTAAAATTGAATCTTGAAACCCAATATTCCAAAATTCGGGGGGGGGGGTTAATGTATAAGTGATTTTATTAAAATCTCAAAATGGCTCTAATTTTTCTGTAAAAACTGGTGTAATTGTCAAAAACGCATAAAATCTAGACTGACAATACCATGAATTACTCTCTGAGTATTGATTAAACAAACACCTAGTTACCCCTCTTGTCAATAATTTGACATCAAAACTCCGAAAAATTTAGTCGAAATGAGTTCGTATAACGACAAAGAACTAAAAGACAAGATCAACGAAGCCCTCTCATCCACATCAGATAATGATATCAGAACCCAAGACAGTGCAGATACTGTTGAAGATTTCACGAGATCTTCACCCCTCGACGAAGAAGTAACCTCGCTGGAAGATGTAATCGATAAATGCCAAAGAGTTCTATCAATAAAACAAACTGCCACAGAAAAGAGCCAAGAAATCGAAAGGCAGTTTCAAGATTTGAAGAAGAAGCTCGATTCTAATTCCCAATATTTGACTCAGATCAAGCAGAGTGTGGAAAATTTGAAATTTTCGTATCAGAAGAAAGTCGTCGATTTGTACAAGTTGCATCCTGGTGCTTGTCTAGAAAACGATTTCCACATGACGAGAGAAGAAATGGCAGAGCGGACCGAAAATATTCGCAAAAGAGTGGAGGAATTGCAAAATAAAAGTGCCGAAACCGAAGTCAAACGAGAAGATATGACAGATTACGAGAGTGCTTTCAAGAATATAATCGATACATTTAAAGAAATTGAGGATGGGACTTACAGTTCTGATATTACACATTTAAACTGAATTGCGGAATTTCTGTTTTTTTTTAATTAAATTATAAATTTTGTGTAAAATGTTTGTCAATTTTATTGAAAAACAATCTGCTATATTACGTATCCTTATTACTGATAAATTTAAAACTATATTGTTTCTGTATATAAGATGACAAAGACCTTTAGATGACAAAATTGTAAAACAAAACCAACACGAACATGTTCGAGAGACAAAAGATGACTACTTCAAAAATTAAGCGAGCCGGTTAAGATAGCGGAGCAGCCCCATGTATATACAGAATGTTTCAAAAGTCGGACAACAATATTTAAGGGGCGATTTTTGGGTTGATTTCATGAAACAACTTTATGTACCTATGTTCTACATGTTTTAACTTTTGAGATACTCCGTGGTAAAATTTTCAGAAAACAATGTAATAAATGTGATTCTATTGTAGATATATTTATGAAACTTTGTATGAAGTTTCTATGCACCAAGATGCATCTTCTGATGTACCAACTTTTTATTATTTCCATCGGTGGCGTTCATATAGGTCATCCGTTGAATATTGTTGGTAAAAAATTTTTATATGCCACCGCTTTCTCCTAAACTAAGTATTTTATTTGAAATCAGCATTCGTTTCAAAGCAAATTTGATCTATTGATTTTTTTTTCGTCCGACGTAAAAGTTTTCGCTTTAAATAAATAAAAAATGTTTTACTTCTTGACAAAATCGCAAAAAGTGACCGACCACCTTCAATTTAATTGTTTTAATAAGAAAGGCATATTAGATTTTTAAAGAATCTTGTTCTTCTTTTATCTGGATACATTTTATTTGGTATGTTCCATAGATACTTGACGTGCACACTGTATACCTATACACAAAGTAAAGAATGTAAACAACAAAACGTGCTCATTCAATACAAATTAATTACCTACCTAATACTAATAATATACTAATATTTTTGAAGTCGGTGCCAAGCAAACCTAAAATTCTACTTTGCTTACATATCCACTAGTTCAAAATTGACTGTTGTTTTTTAACTATACATAGAACATATATTTTCTGATGTACAAACAATTTAACGATTTTGAATTGAATATTTTTTGGGAAAAAATAGTACGCTACTGCATTATCTTACAATAAAAAATATTTTTAAAATTTGGATTCATTTCTGCGCGAATTTGATCTTTTGATTTTCGTTCGTTCGACACATGGTTTTCACTTAAATAAAATAAGGTCAAATCAAAATCAAAAATTTCGGACACGTCAACCTTAATTGAATAATGCGCAATTTTGGACATAAATAGATTTCTCATGACGTCATTAATGTGGTTTGTATGACGTCATAGACATTTTTTTAAATGGCGACTCCAGTATTTGATATATCGATTTGAAAAATCTAGTAATTCTATATACAGGATGTCAAAATATCTTCGGTTATATAATTTCTAGAAGTTTTTTTCTATTTTATTCACTTAAACCAAAAATATCAACTGAAAGGCATAAGTGTAATAAAAGAATAAGAAAAAATTAAAGCAAGTATTCAAATTGGCCACCATTTACTATCTGACAATGGACAACGCGATTTTCAAATACTTTTTTAACGTTGGTTAACACTTGAGGAGTGATTAGTCTGATTTATCTAGATCTAGCAGGCCACTCAGTCGCCCTCTCGTACAAATCCAGTGGTTAAGGAAACTGGTACCTAAATAATTTCGGACAGGTTGTGAATAATGTGGTGGTGCACCTTTCTGCTCAAACCATAGAACATTATCAGGCATGCTGGGATGCTCTGTATTTGGAAACACTCCTGCAGTTGCCGGTATTAGTTTGCTGTAGTAGTTCCAAATAATTCGCACCATTTAGTGCACCTTCAATAAAAAAACGGACCTACGTCTGCAGTGCTAACAATCGCTGCCCATACATTGACATTCTATAAGCTTGTGTTTATACTTCCATTACCCAGTGCGGGTTTTCATGTACCCAATATCTACAGTTCTGCCTATTGACAGAACCATTCAAACAAAAAGTTGCTCCGTCTGAGAAAATTATATGACTTGGAAATTATAGATCGTTATGGCATCGCTCCATCATTGTTTCACCGAATTCAACTCTTTATTGGATGGCCAGACTGGGAATAATTTCTAATTTTGGGGGAAAATAATAACGGAATAGGGATCGTTATTTAATGAACTATTTCAAAACAAATGTTGAAAATCAAGATTGTAATGGAAGTTCGTTACACTGAAAGTATTGCATTTATAAAATTCCTTCCGAATGTATCACATTTTATATTGGAGAAACCTCTACCCCTTTGAATGTTGGAATAAATGAACACAAAAATTATATAAAGAAACGACAATTCGAAAAGTCAACAATTTGTGAACATGCCTGGAACATTGGTCATAACATACAATTTCAAAATTCAACCATATTACGCAAAGAACACGATACAAAACGAACGCTGAGAGTCTGCATTAATTTTGTTAAATGATAGCGAATATATCGCTAGTACTAATCAAGGATGAAAATAATAATGGTAATGTCCTTTTGAACAACCCTTTCTGAATCGGCATAGTTTATAAAATTTTGCCCTTATGATTTTAATGGGATCTCTAGAACATCAGAATTTATTTCATCTCAAGTCTGAAGATAAATCTTTCAAATACTTCAAATTTGAAAAAAGCTTTGTTATTTTACAGGCTCTTTGGGGTTTTTAGTGATTCCCTGTCAAATTAACAGTAAATTCTCTTAGATACATCATTTTTATTGTCCAAGTAATATCAAATCCTGAAATACTTAATTAGTCAATGCGAACCTTTTATTTTCTAATTTTCTTGTTCAGTTTCATTACCATAGAAAACGGTGTCTGTTAATTAGTAATCAGAACTGAAACGAATTATTAATTTGTAACAAACATAAATGTGTAATATAAACTATAGATATTGAAACTCAAAAAACAAAAGTATGTTTCAGTTAAAATATTTTCAGTTGTCTACGACTTCCGGATCTACTGGAAGTGGACCCCAACTTTGTTTCTAAGGTCGAATGCCCTGTTTTTATAGCATTTTTAGAATCTACGATTTTATTGGAAACATCATATGTCTGAAGGGCTCCAGTTGACAGATGCCGGCCTTCACAAAAAAATGGAAGATTCGTAAATCTTTGGTGTGCAAAAAGTATATACTGGGAGCTCAGAAATTGGCGCCAAATTCGGCTATCTCAAAAATCGTGTAACTCATTTTTTTTTTCAAGTGGCAACACTTTTTTTCTCAACACCAGTGGATTCTACGCCAAAAAATAGGGGGATTATATGCTTACAATTCCATACCTAAATTAATCGGATTTGTATAAACTTGGAAAAAGTAAAATTTCTGAGTGGTTATTAGAGATATCTGAATTATCAGTAGTCTTTTTTGAAAGAATTGGCAAGAAACAAATGAACATTACTTTAAATCATTTATGGAGGGAGAATTTGATATTAAAAGTGTCTAGTATAACCTTTTCTCTGTGATATCCGGTAGGACCAAAAAATACTTATGACACCATCACGTAGATTATTTCTAACTGTAAAACACACAGGCATTTTGTTATAAAGCAAAACAAAATTAATCTGTCGTAGACAGACACAGGCAGACCGTCATTTTTTTGCAGCAAAAACATTGAAACCCAGTAAGTAACCTTGAAACTATCTTTCGCCAAATACGTCTGGATTAGTGTCACTCCAACAATGTGAGTTATGGAGGTTGAACATTCCATTTTTCGTAAATTTGGGGCGGGGGGGTTATAGGCGCGGTCGCCCCCACCGTGAGCCTCAAACTTAGTATATTTAATATTAAAACGAGGTAATCTTAACTCAAAGAGCCTAGAGGAAAGTCACTTCTATGGGTTTAAACCACATAAAGACTATTTTTAATGCAATAGTCCAATCAATATGGGTTTAAAAGAATATTTTGGTAAATTCAGTACAGGATCGCGGAAGCACGTGTCTGGATCCGCCCCTGCCTAGGCTACTATTAAATTCTGCACTAATGAGAATAAATACGAATGATACTTTTGTTTTTTTTAGAATCCTCATCATACGTATTCCCATATTTCTACTAAGTAATTTTCTGGGTACACTCTGAAGTATGTAAAACTGTAACTTAATTGTCTTCATTATTTACAGCAGGTTTCATTTTTTCTTCTTTCTCACGAAATGCCTGTGTTTTGCAATTGTGAATGAGCCGAGTCGGCGTTTCATGAGCATAGATAAGAGATTTATATATGTATATGAGTGGGTGTTGGTCTATCCAGCTATCGCGAGCGGAAGGTTTCTCAGGCTCGTTTCGTTACTAACTTCTAACCGGAACATGATAAATGCTTTGGATATAATTATGCTTTAACGTAAAATCATCAGAAATATTGTTTCTTGACACTTCAGCATTTGATTCTTATCGATTCTTTCAACAAAGTCTACTGATAATTCCTATCTCTAATAGCCACACGAATATTGTAGTTTTTACAAAAAGCGTTTAATTTAGGTATCGGGTTGTAAACATAAACTCCTCCCATTTTTTAACGTAGAATCCACTGGCGTTTAGAAAAAAGGGGTTGCCACTTGAAATTTTTTTTCGAGAATCCGGCGCTAATTTCTGATCACTCAGTAAAAATTTTTGGGGCAGTTTCCAAAAATGGCCCTCTAAGTTTTCAAAAAAAATTTAACAGTAGTTTTAAACTTAATTGCAGATTTTAAAAATGCTATAAAAACTCGGTGTTCTTAAAAAAAGTTTCGGCAGAACTAGAACTCGTAGATACCTGAAAATATTTTAACTGAGACCAGCTCCTCGAAAAAAACCCATATACCAATTTTCAGATTTATACTCCCAGTAGTTTCCCATATACATATCGACTTAACTCATCGTAGTACACCCTGTCCACCTTTCTTGAATGCGCAGTACCTACCGTCCCCACGTAGGTAAGGCAAACAGTTGATTACCCACTCATCTATCCTGTCTATACCTATATGTAAAATATTTACGTCAATGAAACACTTAATTAAAAATGGGTCACGAGCTCTATGAGTGTCCTAGTAAAAGAGGAAGTGAACTAAAAAATTAAAAGTTTAGTGTGAACGCAGGCATGACTACCACTATCTTTGATAAGCATAATAGGCCGTCCATCCTTAAAAAACACGAGTGAAGCTTTACCAGTTTTACCAGAAATACATATGAACATTGGAAATTCATATGCATAGCCGTGGCCACGGTGCGTGTCGTGGGTGCCGCGGCATCCATTTCTTTTGAATACTTAAAACTACTAAAATATTGCGTGATAATTGATAAAAGGAATATGAATCTGTTTAGCAACTGATGGTAATGAAGCACTCACTTTTGTATTATTTATAACGTTCGAAATTTAAAAAGAAAATTACTAAAATAGTTCGAGGGGTGGAATTTTAGGCAAAGGCACCCACACTAGTCTGATTTACATTTTCGAATTCATCGCCAAAATCTAAGCGTATGCCCATATCTTACTGTTCAAGAGTATTGCTGTATAAGCAAGACAGTGAGTTGATATTTTCATGTGTTAGTTAATGCAATTCAAGTACTTCAGAAATACGCATGTAACAGTAACTATAAATCGTACAAGGTCTGCCAAAATACCTCTTACCGTATTTCTAAAACAAATAAAAAGAGGGACTTCCCAATTTTCATAATAAACACTAGAGAAACAAATGATTTCGCTAAATAGTAGATGGTATTTGAAAAAATGACTTTTGACTATTATTACATTTTTACTAAAATTGCTAATTCCAACACTCTGGCAGCGGTTCCCGAGTTTAGCAAAACTCTAAATGCACATATGAAATTTACTTTTTATAGCTACATCATTCAACGTACTGAAACTCATTTAATTATATTCTAGTGAGGCTTGGGGGTACGCAAATTGAGGCCCCGAGTTCGAACTAGGCCATATTTAATTTCTAGTTCTTCTTTTGGTTTCTTGCTAGTGGTTCCAAAGCAGGAGCCGAAACATCTAGTATTTTACAAAAAATGTTTTAGTTGTAACTTTTTTTCTTCATTGGAATACTCGACGTTTTGGCTCCTGCCTTGGAGCCATTATCAAGAGACAAACAGAAAAGCTAGAAATGAAATATGGTCTAGTTCGAACTCGGCGGCTCAATCTGCCTACTCCTCAAGCCTCACTAGAACACTACTAAATGAGTTTCAGAGTCTAGATCGAAAACACATAGTCATGGAAGCGTACATGATGAGAACTCCCATTTCAACACGTCTGTCGTACGTTGAGTGTAGCTATGAAAAAGTAAACTATATTTTATATTTTTTCTCCTTTGTTTATTGATTAATTTATTGTGTTTTTTTTTCTTAGATACGACTAGAGTGTCCTCTTTGTCCTACGTGGAAATGTTCGAACCGTCCACTTCAAACATCCTTCTGTGGAGGTGTAAGGCTTGCAGCAAAGAAGTAACAAACCGATGGCATCACTTTCATTCGCACACGACGCAAAGATGTTTTTGCCCGTATTGCCCAGCAACCTACAGCAGGATAGACACCTTAAGGAGTCACATGCGAGCTAAACATCCATTGTTTATAAATACGTATCAAATGTAAATTGTCTCTGAAACTGTCCTAAATAAAAATTGTATTTTTTTAACTAGCTGTATTGCATGTACAGTGTGTGTAATTTTATTGACGAATTTGAAAATAAGATTTATTTTGAACACCATAATGTTTATTGTGGTATTTTTGAGCAACCTTTTGACTCAAAAAACAATGAATATAAAGAATCAGTTTCTTCATATCGTGTTGCCTTAAAAGATTATCAGTTTTTTAAAAAATTAATTTAGAGTAAATAACTGTTAAATAAAACTAATTAAAAATGTATGCTTTCTTCATCGATACGCTTGAGTAAGAAATTCACTTTTTACTTGCTTTTCTATATTTCACAATCTACCAATACTTATTTTGCCTCTACATTTATAGTTCAGCATTATTGCTATTAATTATAAGTACTTCGTTTTTGTTTTTTTATTATTATCTACTACTAAGGCCGGGCACAGACCAGAATTGTAACAGAAGGCTAGATTGCAATGCAAAGTATATCACTAGTCACATACCTACCGATCCGGAACGGCAAGAACGCCAGGTCAGAAAGCAACCGGCCAGCGTCCTCGGTAAGAAGTTCTCACCGGTAAGGAAGAGGCATGGATTACGTGCAAACTCCATATATCGGCACACACAGCCCCGTTGCAACCCGGCGCCGGCAATTTTACCACGGTTGTCCTACAACTATGCTTTTGATCAGTTCGTCATCTTCTATTACGAAATATGATATATTCTATGTGTCTACCACAAGCCCGTCGACCGGTAAGTGTGTGGCGATGATCCGGATTCTCTTGTTCTTATAAGAACAGAACAGAAACGTTAGGTCTGTGCCCGGCCTAAGTCGAACAGGAACCATAGTTAAAGCTAACATTGTTAGAAGGAAAGTCTAACGGTGGTAACTTGAGCTTGTAATGGTTTGCTCTGATATGGGGTCAGTTTTGTTTTCGTTTCTCATGTTGCGTATTCTGCATAATTCTTTGTCAGCTGACCGATGATGATATTGTCATTTTTAGATTTTTTTAAGATCCTTCATTCGGAATCGTTGGTGGTTTTTATTTCTTCCGATGGTTATGTTGGCTTTCTATTGAATTTCCACCTTTTACTAAGTACCCTTGTTTCCGTTTTGAAACATGACGATCATCATCTGCTTTTTCATGGACGTCCACTTAACGCCTTCGAATATATTAATCAGTATTTACTATTGTCAATTTTGTCATTGATATTTTGAATTTTTTTTTGTTTATACATGAAGCGGGTAAAGAATTGGATAGCACTGCACCTTCAGAAATTCCTAGCGTTGATAACTTTCAGTACCTTTTTCTGGGATTACGGAAAGACTTTTACTTTCATATGCATCTGATTCCCCATAAAGTGAATCTTCTGTTCCAATGAGTTTTACCATTGACAGTATCGACGATTTCACGACCGTCCTTGAACTATTTGACATATTCTACCTTCACTCAATGTATTCTGACAGTCACCTCACAAATCTGCCTATCAATATGTGTAGTTGGGAAGTTTCTTATAGAACCGGGCACAGAGAAATTGATACGTTAAAGAGCTAACGTGTGATCGGAAGACAAATTGTTTAGAGCAGTCGTGTCAAATTTATTGTCGACATAAATTCCAAAAGTAGTTTAAGGCTTATTGGCACCAGTATAATAGTTACAGAAATCATAGTCTAACAACTAAACTTATCTAAATTAAAATAATTTAAAATGGGTGTTCAAGATAAATAACTTATAAATTGTACATGTTATAGATACAAAATACTTGTTATATAATGTTTGTATATTATTATTTTTAGAAACGAAATTATAATTATTGTGAAAAATATGAATTTATGACAATATTAAATTTTAAAATTGAATGTGATTTTTTAATATGGAATTAAGTTTAAGTGTCCCAGGTTAACCGCTGTCACACTTTAAATTCAAAATACATACATTATAATTCTGTTTCACTGCAATATACAAAATGTCATGATTTGAAATTATGATACGAATCATGATTTAGTAATTTTATTAGTCCCCTTCCCAATGCAATTCGAACGCTGTTTTTTTTAACAAACAGCCCAGTTGCGTCCACTGCTTGGTATATAGGCCTTCCGTAAACTTTGGAACTCATTTTTGAGTGCCTTCGAATATCCTTAATGTCGTTTGAACATTTAGTTTATAGCCTGTCTTTACTTCCTTTGTCGTAGTCTTCACTCGATTGTTTTCCTGGTCTAAAGTTTGTATGATATTCTGGCAATGTGAACCACTTTAGACCAGGGTCAATAATTTTTGAAACAAAATAAATTATAGCAAGGTGAAACCCATTGGAAAAGGAAGGGAATACAACAACTATAAATGGAAAAATAATTTACGGTCGATCTGAGGTCAGGATGGGGGAAGAGGTAATCTATTCCGGCAAACCTACAAGTCCTATGGATAAAAGTTAAATGGCAAAGTTGTAGGTAAAAAAACCATCTACAACTTTTTTTAAGTTTTTTCACATAACCTCAAAATTTATGTGAAAAAGTGAAAAAACAAGTTTTTGGTTTTTTATTTGTTTCTAAAAAAATGCTTTTTTCACGTAATTTGGTGAAATCTTACCTTTTTATGTCCTAAACACTCTGTAATTTTTTTGATTTAAAATATTTATTTTTCCACCTTATTGTGACTTAATATCGAAAAAACACACTAATTTTCAATCGAAAACGTCAAAATATCTGTTTTTTTTAAAGTCTGTGGGTTTTTTGTTCATTGAAATCTCTATTTTCTGACGGTGTGAAAAAATATATACATTACTATGGTAAATGTTCTCAAAAAATGCAAAGAAAACTCGAATCCGAAAATTAAGTAGTAAGGACCATATCCTTCTAGCCCCTTCCTCTGTTCTCTATGAAATACCTTTTGATTGGGTAAAATTTTCCATGGTCACTTAGGTATGTAAGTATAATCCTAAAATAGCAATAAATAGGCCGCTCTGGATATATTTTAAAGAAGATTCTAAAATTTTTTCAAAATATTGTATATGTCTTACTAAATATATTACAGACAGAGTGCTGAGTTCCCGTCATCCAAACACTTACAGCCTAATATCTATAAAAATCATAAGTCACAACAACAACCTGATCATTAAAAATTGAGTCGTACAAGAGAATTCCGACTGAACAGTCTTGTATAGGGTGACCAGCCATTGCTCCTTACCGCACTGAACGAGCGTGAGAAAGGTTAAGGATATTAATTTTTTAATGAGCTTGTAATGTGCACTATTGCATGGGCGGATCCAAGGATCCAATGTTATAACCCAAGAAATCTGGGTTTAAAACCTGAACCATGAAATCGCCCCCGGAAACACGTGTCTGGATCCGCCCCTGCACTATTGTGAATAATTTCCTGCTAATAGCTAAGTTTTAGCTTTAACAGGGTTTGGGAGAAAAATGACACAATTAAGATTTTGGGTTACAATTTGAGAATAACGTATATACTTTCAAGGGAAAACAATATTGACTTTATTTAATGATTCATTGAATGTGTTTAGCTGCAAAATATAATCTCATTATGATACTACTTTTAATAACTATATTTATTCTTTGTAATACATTTAAATTATATTCATTATATTTATTTTAATGTAAATTTATATTTCCTAATTTTAGTTTTATTGCAAATAGCTGGTCCTGGAGTAAACATTCATTCATTCATAATAGTTTTAAGATTGCTGTCAGATACATAGGCATTAAATGAAATCATATTTATACATTCATACATCATTTGTGTACAAATTATTGTCGTGAGGCTGAGTCCACTGTAAACGCGATATGCGCGGTGCGTTGTGTCAATGTGATCGCACAACCTGCAACAGGGGGTGAAAATAAACCAACCAAGTGATGCAACAATATAACATTGCTACAATCACATGAATTTATTTTCCAGGAAAATCAGCATTATTGCCTGTTATGAGATTCATATTTTGTGATTGTCACAAAGATCCAATGAACACAATGAAAAATTAAAATATATTTTAAAGAAATTAATTATTAAAAATCAAAACATCATAACATTTGTAATTATTACCAATAAACACTTCAGAAATAAAAGTGATATTATCATATTGCTACTTGAACAGGATTATAAAAATTCAGTCTATTTTTGTTTTCTTGGGAAATAACACCACAATTGAAATAAGCTGTATATTAAAAGAAAAACCAAGCTTTTCAAAGTTGATTCTGACTTTATTGTCCATAGCTTTAAAGTAGTATTGAAAATGTAAATTGGAAATTGAGTTTGATTTATTTAATTTACAATTTACATTTTCAATACATATTTTAAAGCCTTTGACAATGAAGTCAGAATCGACTTTGAAACATTTGGTTTTTCTTTCAATACACAGCTTTTTATTTCAATTGTGGTGTTGTTTCCCAAGGAAACATAAATATAATAAAGAATATTCCACAAATAACATTTAGAAGACATTCAGTCTAATATCATATCACTGTGATTATTCTTTACTTTAAATATAAAGAAATATAAACAAAATGGAATAAATTTATACATTTCTGCAGAAAATGTAACTTTTAATTAACAACCCATATATAACATAAATAATATATAATCAGCACTATTCTTTACTTCCAGGCTCCTTTGATGAACCCTTACTATTACCATTATTCATATTTGGTAAATTACCTTGTGGGTCTAAAGATCTTCTCAGATTCTCTACAAAATTAGGATCAGCAGTTTGCATTCTGCTAGCTAGAGTCTGTCCTGCTTGAAACAATACATCTAAATTTGGATCACCAGACTGACTCATGTTCATTATACCCGACATGAGATTCCGAAAATTTGAATCACTAAGCATCTGTGTAGCCATATTAATTAAATTAGGATTATTAATAAATTGTGAGATATCTATTGGTGTGTGTTCAGGTGGGGCAGCATTTTCTGAGTTAGCACCTAGACGCTCTTCAGCTAATTTTAAATTAGTTTCATACATTGCATTACCTGGGTCATATTTCAAAGCATTTTCATACGCTGTTCGCGCTTCTTCAAACTTATTTAAGTTTGAGTAAGCAATACCTAATCTACCATATGCTTTACCATAACTAGGATCTAATTTTATTGCTTCTTTGCAATCTTCAATTGCAGCAGTATGTTGCTCTAATTTACTATAAGCTGCTGCTCTATTACAAAAATAGACAGCATTATTTGAATTCAGTGCTATAGCATTTGTATATTCAGCAACTGCTTCTTTAAACTCTGAGTTCTTCATGTGAACATTTCCTTTATTTTTACAATCTTCAGCTTTCTTTTTCTGCTCCTCAGTTATTTCTTGTCTTTCAGGCTCTTTGATAAATGATAGCAAATTGATTTTATTTGAATCATACTTATCACTTGAATTTCGGTCAAGATCGAAGGCTGTTTCAAGACACTGAATTGCAACTTCTACTGATTCCTTTTTTTCGTCGTTTAAGTTTCCGTCAGACAATTCGTTTTGCAGGAAATTGACTATATTATGAATAAGGCATTGTTTACGAAAATCCATAGTTGAGTCCATTTCTTAAACAAAATATCAAGAGTTAAAATCATTAAACGTTCATTGATATGTTTACTTTTAATTACTAAGACTGAACTTACAGTATAAGTGATTACTAAAATAACAATTTATTTCTTTAATGTAGTTTGTCCAAACGTTGCGAGGTAGACCATTGACATTAAATCACAAAACGCCAAAACGGCTAATTTGACGTTTCTAACAGGAAACTGAAACACGGATATATTGAGTATATCTACCTGAAGGAACAGCATATATTTCTAGTCGATTTTCACTATACTGGATTTCTTGCTAAATAAAGAAAGTTGAATGAGTAGCGACGACAAAACTGCATCACAATGAGCAACTGGGAGGTTTCGTTTTCAGAGTGATCGAACGTTTTGTCTGTAACTCTTTGCTTTTATGCTCGAAAGATTGACCAGTAAAATGACAGTTAACCAGTGCGAGCTGACAGTCACAGTTTTTTGTTTTATACTAATTGTCAATTAAGTTAGGTTACATATTGCAGCTTACAGCTGTTTAATAACATTACTAATTTATATTTTTGCTCAAATAAAAATTATGGCAGATTATTTTCAAGAAATGAGTTGGACTCCACTTGGAGACAATGAGTCTCCAAATAATTTTGTTCATTTAGCCAGGTTACTAAGAGATTTTAATATGTTTGATGAACTAAATGTGTTAAATGGGGAACAACTTCCGCCACCAGCTGCGAAGTCTGTTGTCCAGGCGCTACCAGATCAGGAAATTACTGAAAAAGGTAAGTAAACTAATATAAAAAAATATGGATATCTAAATTATGATCAATTTCATATTTGTGCAAGTCATAGTGTATGGGTCACATTAACAAATTTAAATAAATTTATTTTCAATTTATGTAACTTTTCGATATTTTACAATACATTGAACGCAAGACAGTATATTGTTTCTAGTCGAGAACCGTAATCAGTTGCGCTTCCTTCAACTGATTGAAATCTCGAATAATTATTTATGTAGGTACTTAATTTATACCTACAAGTTAACTTAATGTTTGTTCCTACTGAATTCGCAACCGGTAATATCCTTGCGGGGTGACGAGTTACCCTTTAGAATAATGTTATATGCACGTCGATTACCGGTTTTTTATCGGTTTTTCGTCTTGTAGGAATACAGAATATACACTTAATATTTTAATGAGAATTGCATATCGATAAAATTAAAATATTAATATTTATCTATTAGAAAAGATATACATAATGACTTTCCATTCATTTATTTGGCAAATGGAACTCAGATGAAAAAGGTTTCATGCAAACTTTAGGTAAATAAGTCCCTAACAAAATATTTTACATATTGGGGACATTAAGAAAATCTGGTATAACTATTTACCAACTAAAAGTGATTAATGCAAAGTTAGCGTTTGTATACCATAATAATACACTCTTGGGTAAGAGGTAATAACACAGGAATCATTGATACTGAAAAAGGAACATAATGAAGTAACCTAATAATTATCTAGAAAAACAAAACAAAAACAGTATACCAGTTGATTAATTTTATTTTTTCATGACCAAGGTAACCAAATCAAAATTTTCAACCTTTAAAGGATATTTTCACAAGACACTAAACAGCCATATCATCTGTATTCTGTATCCCCTCAGCTGCTTAAACCTAGATAAGGCATACAGGTTGGGTTTTAGTTTAATAGCATTTCCATTAATTTAGATATATGACATTTGGTATAACTACCAAAAATGTGAATCTATTATGAACAATGCATTTCCCATATAATTCTTGCATTTAAAAAATATATTATTATTCCTATCTAATTGTCAATTGATAATATTATTACAACTACCACAAAATTAAAGACAACTTTCATTCTGGTTAAGACTGACTGCATTATTGTTTGCTCTCTTGTCAAATTAACTCAACTAGGGTTATGTCACATTTCACATTGTAAAGATAACATAAAAAAATATGACATAATATTGTTTTCAAATAGAAATATAACACTTAATCCCCTTTTCAGTAAACCTTCATATAAAAGTTTTGTGCTTAAAAAGTTGTTTGCCCACTTATTATGTACCAGCAGTTCTAAATTTATGGGTTTTGGGACAAAATAGGAATTATTATTAGTACAATCAGCCTATTTTTAATTCTGTAACTTGGTTTTCAACAAAATGATTAAATGCTTTTAGTTCCTCATATATGAATGATTTATAGCTGGTGTATAGAAATTTAGGTTTTAATTGGCTTATTCTTTGAGAATTTTTAGTTTGACATGTCTACTGTTTATTTGTAGGTATAGACTTTAATTGAAAATTAACATGTGTTTTCAAATTTTACAGGTTCACAGTGTCCTGTCTGCCTTAAAAATTATGAATTAGGAGAATCAGCCAAAAAGTTACCATGTAAACACTCATTCCACAATGAATGCATATTACCATGGCTTTCTAAAGTAAGGATCTTCAATAGTATATTCCTGCAAGTTCAATTGATTTTATTGCCATTTGATTAGAAAAATAGATAAAATATTGATGTGTTTGTTGATTTGACTGGAAGTAAAAAAAATGTAATTTTTAATAACTGAGCAATCTAACCATTAATTACCTAAACATAAAATACATGGTTGCAGCGCTCTGGAGATTACTTCAATACTTTTCACTTCTTTCATTCAGCAAGTAAGCATTAAAAAAGATTTATTGTCAGTGAATTATAATTTTCAGTCCCTTTCACTATCATGTATAATAAAGATTTTACTCTGATATAAATTATGAATGCAATGATGGTTGAAACAATACTACTAACCTTTGTCAGTTTCCAGTTGACTCAACACTACTACCAGTGTAGTAGTATTATGTGTATGGCCAGCATGTCAATAAGAATATCTAACACTAAATAAAACATGGTTCCTTTGTTTCAAAATTTTGGATGAAATGGATATGGTCAACTTTAAAAATGCTATAATTAAAACTACCAAAGATAATTTCTTTTAGTTTGTCATGAATGAGTTACTTACTAACTTGTTGAATTGCTATTAGAAGTATGGAATAGAAAAAATATAAGCTTCTGTTAAAATATAAAAGTAAAAGTATGTGAATAGATTTAATCATTGAAGTTATGTCAAAGTCATTTGTAAGTAATTTTGGAAAATGATTGTGGAGGAAATCCTTGATTATTCTGTGTTCATTGGGGTTTTATCTCCTCAATTATTTTCTATAACAGAAAGTATTTGAAAGTTGTAATGAATAATGTGTTATAGAAGCAATTTTGTAAAATGGCCCAGGATACTAGTTGTCTCTTAAGAAAGTCTTTTCCACAGATGTATTGAGAGAAAAAAATCTCTACAATATGTTCACCCAGTCTACTTGTGTACAAATAGGTGTATTGTATATTGTATATACTTATCTGTTGTGGAAATATGTCAACTCCAAGTATGGAGTTGTTGTCAACCACAATTTTTTGTCATTTTTAGCTATCCCTTTCAAGAAATAATACTTACCTAATATATTCAGTGACTGAAGAATCAACATTTGGAGTTATATTGACTCCATGGCAGATAAACTATACATAATATACGAGGACACCTAATTGTACACAGGAAGAGTGGATGATCATATTGCAGAAATTTATTTCTCTGAACATCTATGAGGTAGATTTTCTGTAAGGCTACTTCACTATGTCTCCATTACACCTTTTTAATACTTATCCGTTACAGAACACAATTGAGGATAGTCAACTAAAATCAATATATAGAAGATTTAAAGTCAGTTTATTAGCATTCCTATTGATTATATAGGGAAAGTGAAAAATCATGATAAATTAAAGTAAATGGTTTTCTTTTATCTTTGTTCATAAAAATAATTTTGTTTAAGTTATTTAAAAAACAAAATAAACTTTATCAACTTATTTTTGGAACATTTAGTTCATTAAGCTTGTCATCATAATGATAAATTACATAAAAATAATATAATTATTGCAAACTCTGGTTTAGTTTATAGTCAATATTGCTATATTGCTAAAGAATTAACATTAAAATATCTTTGGTGTATTTTGTTACAGACAAATTCTTGCCCGTTATGTCGTTTTGAATTAGCTACCGACGATGAGACATATGAAGCTTGGCGCAAAGAGAAGATGCGAGAGAAGGAACGAAAGAAGGACCTAGAAGTATTACATAATTCTATGTTTTCATAGTATTGTGAAATTTATATATATATTTAAATTAATAAACATAAATTGACAAATATTAATTTCAAATTTGGTGTGGTTTACTGAGGAATAGTAACTGTTATTTATGTACATTCCATGTTATAGTAAATATGTTATATATGTTTTAACTAAATATTTGTTTTTTTTTTTAATAAAATTTATATGAAAACAAGGGTCAAACTTATTATTAATGCAAACCCAATACAATTTAAATGTTACTATTAAATTGTAATAAGTAATGACACCTCTGCTTAGATATTTTAATTTGTTTGGATGTTCTGTGGGTTTTCACTCCTCACAATGGTTTATGAAAAAACACAGATAAGTAAAATAATTGAAAATCAAAGTGTAGTATCTAAGAGCAGTTTGTGGAAACTTCCTGGAACACTAGATCTTATAGAAAAACTTCAAAGTCAATTAATCAATCAATTGACATTGTGAAAAAGTCACGCTATAATATTGTGTATATTATTTCAAACTACATTGTTCGACAACGATTCCTGATAAGGAATCCAATCATCACATCAGATCAGTATCACACAAAATACATCCCAACATAGTAAACAGGAAAACTAGTTGACAAATCCGTAGACCTACTGTCTCGAAGTTAATCCTGCAAGTGAGTTTTTCTATAAGAAGGGAACTAATGTTCCGGGCAGTTTTCACAAACTGATCTTAGATACTACACTTTGATTTTCAATTAATTTACTTATCTGTGTTTTTTCATAAACCATTGTGAGGAGTGAAAACCCACATGAACATCCAAAATAACTATTTGTCTCCTCTATCATTTAGAAACTACTTTAGATGTTTTAACTTGTCCTGGCGGTAACTTAGAGCTTATACTTCTTTGAGGCAGACTAAGATGCAACAAATATTGTGACAAGACTAAAAAGAGAGGGCAAGAGGGACTATTTCACTCCATTGGAAGTTGTTTCTAATGAAATACGTCCAGTATGTAGTGTGCTATGTAGTTCACTGTAGTGATGTGTAACATTGTGTTGAATGCCACATCTGTGTCGACACCTTTATGTGTATCAATGGTACGGAAACTGCGTTCATAAATGTAATGACACTGGTACTCTTAGATGATAAAATCCTCATTGTTGTATGAAGCGGTGTTATATAGTGCTATTCATACATTCATTCAGTTTTCAGAATCAAAATTTACTTATGGCCGATACTTTAACATACTTAAAATTGAATCAATTTTTCAATTTACCTGTTGTTCATGAAATGATTACCGACAATCTACTCTTGATTTTCATTTATTAGTACCATACCTACGTAATATAACAGTTATAATTATATACATCTCGTTTAGCAATCGATCAAAAATAAATCTGAATTGCGATTACAAATTTTAAAATTATTTCATTGGTACATGAAGTCACAGACTTAAGTATTTCCAAGTGAAAAGTGCTTGCTTGCAGCACAGAGTGGCAAGGACACACACGACGCTGGCAGCGAACCCGGTGCATTTCAAACAATTTAATAATTTACACAGGACCCAGCAAAGTACCGACCAATAACTTGCATTCCAACCTTATACAAACTCATAACATCGTGCATTAATCATCGCATTTTAAACATTGTGAGCTGAACAACATATTACTCAACAACAAAAGGGATGTGCAAAAAATTCGATGGGCTGCAAAGAACAACTGATAATTGATTCCTTTGTCTGCAATCAAGCCCACGCCAAACGACGAAAACTCTACATGGCATATGTGGACTACAAAAAGGCCTTTGATTCAGTTCCACATGATTAGCTCATTAAGGCACTGAAACTCTATAAAGTGAATAATTATATTATTTACTTTTTAAAATATGCCACATCCACCTGGCAAACCAAAGTCTCACTGAATGAAGCTAACTGTTCGATACAAACTGACGCCATTCCAATCAGAGGGAGTATATTCCAGGGAGACTCTCTTAACCCGCTGTGGTTCTGTTTTGCCATGAACCCTCTCTCAAACAAACTGAACTCGACTAATTTTGGGTTCAGTCTCAAACACAAAAAAGTACAAGCATTAAAGATAAACCATTTGTTATACCTGGACGACTTAAAGTTGATGGCAGCTACGAAACAACTGCTGCATGATATGCTTAAAATAGTAGAAGGGTTCTCTAGTGACATCCATATGAAAATTGGCCTAGACAAATGCCGAATTATAAAAATAGTTAAAGGCAAAGTACAGCAGGGGCACTTCGAAATGGGAGATGGCACCTCAATTGAATCTATGGGGGAAGGTCATACTTATAAATACCTTGTAATAAAGCATGCTCAACGTATTGATCACTTGACCATGAAAAAGGACCTAACAGCAGAGTTTTATAGAAGGGTAGACGACTGTTGAAAAACAAACTAAACAGTCAAAATCTGTTTCAGACTATTAACACCTATGCATGTTCAGTGCTCAGTTACACTTTCGGTATAATTAATTGGTGCAAGACTGACATGGAACAATTAAAACGAAAAGTTCGAGTTTTACTAACAAAAGCTCAAAATCACTATCCAAAGAGCCCTGTCGAACGTACAACTTTGCCACTGTATGAAGGAGGAAGAAGATTGGGAGATCTAAGCAAACTATTAGATTAATAAATTTCTATTTTGCGTAGTCATTTCCAGAAACTCGCAGAATTTTCTGATCTAGACAGAGTCATGTGCCAGGTTTATGTCTCAATACCACTGCGACTGACACAACAACACGTCCTATTACACTACTAGACCACTGATCCGAAAGTGCTGAAATGGAAAGAGAAGCCCCTTCATGGAAGACATATAAATGACGTCAACCAAGATTATGCCGACAGTGCAATGTCGAACTACTGGTTGATCTCTGGTCATATGTTTCCTGAAACGGAAGGGTTTATATTGGCAATCCAAGATCAAGTAATTCCAACTAAGAACTATCTAAAGTACATAGTTAAAGACCCTTCTATTAACAACGACAGATGCAAAACATCTGAATCTATCCAGCATACCTATCACAGGAGGTTGTCAAGCGTTCGCTGCAACTGAATACAAAGAACGACACGATGCTGTGGCAAAAATACAGCACGAGGAACTAGCACTGAAACTTGAACTATTACAGTCGGTGAGATTACCATACTATAAATACAATCTACAATCTGTTCTAGAAAATAACAACTACAAGCTGTACTGGGACCGCACGATACTGACTGATCGGCCTGTTGCTCACAATAGACCAGAAATTGTTTTAGTAGATAAAGTCACTCGGAAAACAACTTTAATTGACATATAGCAATTATGTAAATATAGGGATTTGGAATTTCAAATAAAGACTCAGTGGGACATGAACAACACACGAACTGTACCAGTTGTTATGTCAACGACAGGACTAGTCCCAAAACATCTATTAAACAATTTAAAATACCTCGCTCTGGAAGAATATCTTTACAAACAAATGCAAAAAGCCGTCTTGTTAGTAACAGCTCGGATGGTCAGAAAATTTATGGGAAACTGCCGCCACGACTCCAACCACGGGCCTGAAAACCTGACAAGGGCTCCCACAGAGTTAACCCTTTTGATATCTAGGATATCTGGGATTTAGTGTGCTACCATAATATACGTCTTTATTCAGGGCGAGATTTAGCCTATGATATTCTTACACCTACCCCTTTTGACTTAGCCTAGATAAGTATAAACAAGTATTGCATTACAAATATAAACGAATTGGATAGACTTAAAAAAAAATAATAGATACACATGGATAAAAAAAATATTTTTGCTGTTGCTTAGCAGAAATACTTTTAAACTACTCATGATTATGAGTAGCCAATCTAGGTGTCAGTTTCTCTTTTAGATACACTGGTTTGGATGTTATAAAGATTTTTTTGACAATGTATTCAAATGCGGTGCTTGATGCTGAGCCACTTTAAGTTATTCAAAGCACTGGATATATGATTACTTTTATGTTTTTTTTTGGGCAATAACACCACAATAGAAATAAAACGACGTATATTGCAGGAATACCAAACGTTTCAAAGTCTATTCTGACTTCGTTGTCAATGGCTTTATATTTATTGATGTAGATTGCAAAATGAAAATTTCTTTTATAATTTTGCAATCTACATCAATAAATATAAAGGCATTGACAACGAAGTCAGAATAGATCAGTTAAACATGTTAGGGCCGATGGAGTTCTTTTTTTTTTCTGGAATCCAGATTGATGACTAGGTATAATGTTATTTTCTCCTAACTAATCATATATTTGTGTGTAAACAAGTTTTTTAGGATTTTTGATAAAACGGGAATTAGACTTATGGGTCTTAATTCGTTATATGATGAAGGATTGGGGCATTTAGGGAGAAGTATAACTAATCTATTTTTCCACTGATTAGGGAAATAGCCAAGTTCCAATTTGGCTATAGTGTCATGAGACAATTGTGCTGACACACTGGGTTGATACAGAAAGCAGTGTCAGTGTTACTGTATCAACACAGGAAAATTCACAGTGTTACTTATGTTTAGTTCAATGGCTGCTTCCACTCACCAAGTGATAACATGATATTCTCTTTATTGTCCTCTCTTTCTAATCTTGTCACGATATTTGTGCATTGAAGAAGTTTTTGCTCTAAGGGCTGTATGCTGTAATTCTGAAGTTGGGTATTTTGAGTTAAAGTTATGAAAAAAGAGGGAAGTGTTTGATATTTCAAGGATAATGAAAGTTTTAAACCATAACAATATACGGGAGTGAATTCTAAATGTAATTTGTTTAAGATTGTAATACTTCTGAGGAGTATTTCCTTAAACATAATAGTCCAGTCAATGAAGGCAAAAAAAACGTTGAAACTGTATAATTTTACCAAAATGCACCGAATTGCATGACATTTTGACAATAGGTTCTGCTTACCCCGTACTTCAAAGTTGACCCTATGCCTATTTTGGTAAAGTATTTTTCAACTTATTCGTGATTGAAAGTCCCAATTTTTCAACAAAAAAAAACACGTTTTCAAATGTTTTTTCTCGGATAATTTAAAAACTGAGCATTCCACAAAAAAAATTTAAAGCAAAAATGTAGTTTGTAAAAACAAAAAGAAGATCCCTGTAGACCCAATATAAACGAAGTTAACTTTTTTGAAGGTAGGATTCTTATTCGTCAAATGCGAAAATTGTAAGTTTCAACGTGACATAATCAAAAAGAATGCATTTTTCGGGGAAGAACTATATAAAACCCTTAATGAAGTGCTTAAAAAACCTTATTTTCGTTCTTTTATAAGAAAATAAGCGAGTTATGATCATAATAACATTACGCTCTGCTCAATAAAGTGAAACTAACCCTATAAGTTTCACCCCATTGAAAATAATTGTTGCTATTTTATAATTCCCTTTCATTAGGTTTTTGCAATTGTTGAAATATGCTCAAGAAATTTTAACGGAACTGTGTCCACGACGCGGCAAAGTCGCATTTGCGTAGTGGTGTGCCATCGTCATGCAGCTTGAGAGCAAGATGTCATTACTTCAAGAGTATTGTAAGACGCAAACATGACATGTGTCTATTTATAACGACTACTTCAGCAGTGATTTTTGTCTAAATGAAGCCGTAATACAAAGTTTTCTAGAGATTTAGCAGGAAGTAATTTCGAAAAGATTGTTGAGGTCTTGAATTATTTTGTCTGTTCATTGGGTTTTCTCTCCTCCAAATTTTTTCCTGCAACAGATAAGTATTTAAAAATTGTATATGTAGAACAAAGTGTAGTAAGGCAATTTCGTAATCCGGGCAATTTTACGAAATTGCCTTACTACACTTTGTTATACATATACCATTTTTAAATATTTATCTGTTGCAGGAAAAAATTTGGAGGAGAGAAAACCCAATGAACAGACAAAATAGATTTAGCAGGACTTTTAAAAAACTTTTAATTTGTATTTGTGTGTTGTTGTTGTTGTTGATTAAGTGTGACTATTAAAGATAATAAATAAAACGCAATTTAATACATTTTTCTTTGATATATTTTTATTTCTATATCACGATCAATAGGTTATCTTTTATAACACTATTTACCAATTTGATTGGTTATTTTTTACTAAATCACATAAAAAGGGCTGAACGGTAAGTACCAAACCTTTCTTCTAGCATAAGATATTCTCGCCTAACAGTATGGTGTTTTAATACTAATAACAATAGGGATTAAATTCATGTATTTTATTCATTATGTAAATAATAAAATCATTCCCTTATACTCACTTGGAGCTTGGAACAACAAACTACAATAAATGTTATTTTCGCTATATGGATGAAGCCAATATGTGTATTTCGTCGTGTTATAAGAAAATTGTATGCTAGAATCATCATTTGCCATTTTCTCTAAAATGACGTTTGTTCGCATTATAAAATTTGAAAAATATTTGTAGCTTGCATGCATCTTGTATGAGGAGGCTACGTGGACAGAACGTGAGGCGCAAAATACAACTATCGTCATATGCATGCATGAACCTACAAATGACGCTACTTGGACAGTAAGCTTTAAAGTTTTGAAATAAATTAATTTTAAAGTTGAGGGAGTATTTTTGTAATTCGGTTCCGGATTGACGTCGACACTCTGTGTAATAAAAATTCTTTCCTAATGATAAGCGAATTTATTGACATTTTTACATAAACATTTACAATTCTCCTGATTCACATTTTTTCTGTTGACGTTTTCTCTCTGGGCTTGAGCTTGTACTTGATCTGAACATCGCGAGATGATCAATATGACTTACAAGACGTTGTATTTCATTTTCTTGTTCCTTAATGCAAGCCTCTAATTCATCTACTTTTATTTCTAAAATATTTTTTTCGTATTCAATCTTGCTACCTTTTTCAACTTGTAATCGCAGAAAATCACATTCGCTTTCTAGCTCTCTCAGACTTTCATATTTGCTTCTGAACATATCTCTTTCATCTCGGAAAATTTCCAAACGTTGCATTTGGATTTTTAATTTTTCGCAGTCTTCACGTAACGCATGAAACTCTTTTATTGTATTTTGCAGTCTTACGTTTTCTAAATACAGTTCTTGTTTTTCAGACTGTATATTTTTAAGCTTGGCTAATTCATCTTCCATGGAAGAAAATTTAGCCGTCAAATTGTTGGCCTTAGTTTTTTGATTAATTAATTCTATTTCTGCACTGGACAGTTTTGTTCTCATATACTTCAGTTCCTGTTCCTTGAATAGTTTTTCTTTGACGAAGTATCTTAACGAATTCTCTAATTCAATAATCCTGCCGCGTTTTGTTTTTTCGCACATAAGATTTTTTTCTCGCAATGCTTGATTCGATAATACCGATTTTCTCTTAAGTATCTCAGCTTCTTTAGCTTCGATTTGCGATGAGTACAAATCTTTTTGTAGTTTAGTAATTTCAAGTTTGTAAAAATTTCGTTCTGCCTTTATATCGTCCAAGTTACTTTTGAGTATTTCGTTTTCTTTGGATAATAGTGATTTCACTACTTCGATATTCCACTGATCATTATCTGGGCCTGCGATGCCCTGAACGGGTTTCTGCAAAATATTTGTTTGAAGAATTTTGTTATGGGTTTTCAAACATAAATTGTTGGAGTGCTTGTCAGGGTTATCGGATATGGTTTGATCTTGTGTGAAAATGGTTTCGGGAGTTGTTTGTAGTTCTATGTCGCTTGTCTCAGGTTTTTGACTGGATAATTTCAGAGAAAGTTTTTTCTGTAAAAAAATTCCAATAAGAGTACGATTTAAACAATAGTTATATCTATACGAATATACAGGTATCAAGCTTTTTTGTTGCTTTTATATGCCTAATTCCGCAGATTAGGTATTTAGGAGGGCAGTGATTTTATTTACCAATGGTATAAGTGGACAGTGAAACTTAGAATTAAGAATAAAAAATTAAGGACGAGATGCTCTCAAATATGGAAAAATTTCACTTTCTAGTTTTTAAGGCATAAGTTACTATAAAAAAATATTAAAGATTGCTTACTATCAAATAGTGCAAGTAAATAAATACAATTTAAAAACTATTAACTTTTGGTGGTGATGCAGATAGTCATCATAGAATACAAAATATCAAATTATGGAATTTTTGTGAGGCTGTTTGTCCGCACACACATCACGCAAAAATTACTGGATGGATTTTAAATCATAAAGTTTGATGTAGAGTTACTTTAGTACTCCGGTTAATATATAATAGAGTCATTTGGTAGTTTTACCTGGAAAGTTGTCCGGGAGTTTTGAAAATTGGAAATTTTATGGATTTTGAGGTGCTCTTTCCGAATTCCGGCTTTGCCGCTCGCGCAGCGATATTAAAAAAATGGCGCCTAAAAGCAGTTTTTTTTGACAATATCTCCTTTCCGACTCATTTTACGATAAAAACAGTTATGTACAGAATGAAACTAGAGACGATTGCCTACAATTTATGTATCTACCTTTTTTCTCATAAAGCCAATAGTTTTACTTTTATGTTTTTTTGGGCAATAACACTATAATAGAAATAAAGCGACGTATATTGCAGGAATACCAAACGTTTCAAAGTCTATTCTGACTTCGTTGTCAATGGCTTTTTATTTATTGATGTAGATTGCAAAATGAAAATTTGATTTATGACATTTAAAATTGACATTAGAAAATTTGAAAAATAAAAAATTTGTGAACATGCTTGGGACCTAGGCCATAAAATACAATTTGACAATTCAATTATACTTCACAAAGAACAACATAACACAAAACGAAAAATAAAAGAGTCTGCGTTAATTCTTTTGAATGAAGACGATTGTATCGCTTCTACTTCTGTATAATTTAATCGTATCTGGTTATCGACAATTAAGGAAGAAATTATTAATGGTAACGTTCTTTCGAAGAACCGAATATCGGGATAGTTGATAAGGTTTTTCCTAGGTTTTCCCTTATGACGTTAATGGGATCACTGAAACAATAGAATTCTTTGATTGCATTTTTGGCGAATGCGCTATCTAATAAGAAAGTCGTACCTAGGAACGCCACTTATAAATTCTAAAGACAACTCTCTTTCAAATTCTTCTAATTTGAAAGCTGGTTAACTATAATTCATGATCTTTAGAATTTTTTGTGCTACCTGTATATCTAAAAACAACAAATTTTCTAATGTCAATTTTAAATGTCATAAATCAAATTTTCATTTTGCAATCTACATCAATAAATATAAAGCCATTGACAACGAAGTCAGAATAGACTTTGAAACGTTTGGTATTGCTGCAATATACGTCGTTTTATTTCTATTGTGGTGTTATTGCCCAAAAAAAACATAAAAGTAATCAAGAATATGCCACAAACAACATTTAGAAGACAGTCAATAGTTTTGGCTACGAGCGCCGCAAAGTGTACTCCAATGCATTTTGTGGCCATTACTCATTATTCATCCAACCTGTGGCATTTAATTTTAACTGATTATATTTGGGATTTATAAAATTAATTTAAATCTAAACTATACTGACTATGAACAATTATAGATGTACATGCTACACAACATCAGCATATAAAAGTAAATTTAATATTGCGTCACTACCACCAACAGAAGCGGCAGCACAACATTCGTTCCGAACCTACCACCAGGTTCAGCAGTGGTATGGGAATGAACAAAATGCAAAGCAATGGGGGTGGAAAAAAACAAGAATGGGGTAATTCCTATCACTACACTCGAGCCCCCAGTACCAGAAAGCTTGCTAAAACTCATTTCTTACAAATGCAAAAAAGGATGTCATAAAGCTTGTGGATGCAGAAAGGCTGGGTTAAAGTGCTCTGTTATATGCACGAATTGCAGCGATACCTGTAGTAACTCGCAAGTTCCATCACCAGATAGCGATGATGAAGAAGAAACGGAGACTATTATTGAGCAAACATACTATCAAATCGAGAACGAAGAGGATTGCGATGAAACTGATACTCCCATAGCGGTTGATGTAGATGAGATTCCGGTCTGTGACGTTTCGATTGCTCCTACAGACGTTGAATTCGCAACACCTGGTCCATCAAGAACAACGAAGCTAAGGAGAATACGCTAAATTTCAAGAAATTGAATTGTATGTGGATTAGGCCTATTGGGGATACCACACGGGCCGCTTACTCTAACTCAAGGTGGTGTGTAAATACGGGTATATAGATTAAAATGGCCCACCCAGTATATTGTTATTAGTTGCTTGGTTTTCTAGAAATTTAAATGACCATGTTAATAAAGGCATTTAATATTATAACTAGAGTTTGAACATTTCATCAGTTTTTTCTCTGTTTCGCCTTATCCATCTTGTTAGTAGTATTTTAGCTACTACTGAGAGTGAAATCATGTCTCGTTTTTTATCTGTAATAAAATAAACAGTGATTTATTGGTCAATGTGTTGGAAATTATCTTAACACATGCCATTTTTGTTTTTGGATTTCTTCATAAATAATTTCATTTTCAGTTTTTTTTGTAGCTAATAAAATAATAAAATATATCTTATTAAGTTACTCGGTATTGAGTTATATCTAATTGCATGTGAATTAGACCTATTGGGGATACCACAAACGTTTAATAAAAAAAAAACATATTTCTAGGCTTTGAGATTGCGGATATAAAAAAAGGAACGACATTTTCACAATTAATGGGATTCTCGACAGTGACTGAAATGTACTGTCGGAAGTGAAATTCAGTGGATTTCAAAAGTCTCAATTTATTTGTGGTTACTACGAATATGTGAGTAAATAAATTTTCAAAAGAATGACCGACCAAGTGAACGAGAAACTAAATAAAATCCTGAAAAAACGAGAGAGCCAGAATCGTAAAGAAAATCAGAAGAAAAAGCCAAGGTATTAAAAATGTTAGATGATTCAAACTACAAAAGGAACAATTAGATCAATTAAAGCAGTTAGTAATAGAAGGTAATGTAGCATTGAATTAGAAAATACAGATTGTGGAACCAACATAACGGAGATAAACGATAAAATAAAGGATACCCTAAAAATGTTGTGCATTCTCTTGAAACCAAAGTAGACCACATCAATTCTGTCCAAAGCAAGGTATAGGTTAAAATTGTTCAATTCAAAACACAGTACAAAAAGATATTCAAAGAGTACAAATAGAAATAAACAAATGCAACAGGACTTACAGAAAGGAAAACATCATAAGTACCAACGATTCTTTTAAGAAGTGGACGGAGGGACATCTACAAGGCTATCTGAACGACCACCAAACAGGGGTAGCCAACCCAACAATCCCACCAACCAGGAAAACTCCTATTAGTCAGTATAAGGGGGTGAATGCTGATTAACCCTCCAACAGCCTCCAGGACAGTATTCATCCGGGTATTTTGCCGAGATAGCAGCAGCCTAGGGCACCATTAATTACTGAGCAATCACCATCACCTTTGAGATGATACCTTTTACTGTGAGTAAGTGATTTATTTCGTTGGGCAAATAGAGAAAATAGTGAAAATATGTAATTTTACCTATTTAAATTCTGCGAACAAGCACCAAGCAAGAACTACTTCGGTACCAGTGTTAATTTATATATAGGAAAATTTCAACAGCGAGAAAAATCTTTTTTAAATTTTTATATAACGGAATCTTTTAGACAATATGTAAGAAAATTTTTACAATACCATACTTATATATAAAAAAAGAAAATGGCGGATGAAAGCGGGCTATCAGAGTATGTTTAGAAAATCTCAAAATATTAAATTCAGTTATATGTACTATATACATAAATAAATAAATCGAGATTTCAATCAGTTGAGGGAAGCGCAACTGATGAAGGTTCACAACCAGAACCAAAATATTGTCTTGCGTTCAATAGATTGTAAAAGGTAGTATCAGATCTATATACCACAATCTGTACGGGTACATTTGGTTCTTGCCAAAAATGTCATAAATGTCAAAAATGTCAAAAATGCCAAAAAAGTCAAAAATGTAAAAAAATTCTAAAATGTCAAAAATGTCAAAAATGGCTAAAACGTCGAAAATTTTGAAAATGTCAAAAATGTGAAAAATGCCAAAAATGTCAAAAATGTCAAAAAATTCAAATATGTCAAAAATGTAATAAATGTCCAAAATGTCAAAAGTGACAAGTGTCAAAAATGTCAACAGTGCCACAAATGTCAAATATTTCAAAAATGTCAAAAAATGTCAACAATTTGAAAAATGCCTAAAATTACACAATTGTAAAAATACAATAAATGCCAAAATGGCAGAATTTTTATAATGTTGAAATAGTCAAAAAATTAATGAAAAGTCGCATAAGTCTAAATTGGTTGCCTAAATTGTTTGTAACAATACAAATTAACAATATAAAGAAGAAGTGACATAGATGCCGGTTCTTAAATCTTAACCAAAAAATAAATAAATAAATGAAAAGAACACTGTGCCGCCAATCAACTTAATAAATATTACAAATCTTTGAAAATCCAATAATAAAAGTGGACTGGTGAATATCATTATATATGGGGGCAACAAAAAACAAACAGACAACATATGAAGAAATACTCTCTTCGAGGAGTCATTCCTTTGTACGCAAGACAATATATATTATATATAAATATAATATATATTGTTTCTGGCCGGGAACCTTCATCAGTTGCGCTTCCCACAATTGAATGTCCTCTCGAACACTTCTTTATGCATTTGATGCATTTCGTTAAATTTGAAGACGCGAGATGTAAGACCGACATCTAGGATTTTCAAGAGAATCAGTACACAGAGGTTCCGAATCTGGAGCCGTTCCGTGTAATTGCTGTTCTCCCTTAACTCCTAGGACAGAATGTCACGATACAATTTTTGAGGTTATTACACCTGTCAGAGATATTGAATACTCTCTTCGAGGTGTCATTCCTTTGTACAAAGGTGAAGTAACCTGAAAATTTTATCGTGACATTCTGTCCTAGGAGTTAAGGGAGAACAGCAATTACACGGAACAGCTCCAGATTCGGAACCTCTGTGTACTGATTCTCTTGAAAATCCTAGATGTCGGTCTTACATCTCGCGTCTTCAAATTTAACGAAATGCATCAAATGCATAAAGAAGTGTTCGAGAGGACATTCAATTGTGGGAAGCGCAACTGATGAAGGTTCCCGGCCAGAAACAATAATATTATATTTATGTTTAATATATATTGTCTTGCGTACAAAGGAATGACACCTCGAAGAGTGTATTCAATATCTCTGACAGGTGAAGTAACCTGAAAATTTTATCGTGACATTTTGTCCTAGCAGTTAAGGGAGAACAGCAATTACACGGAACGGCTCCAGATTCGGAACCTCTGTGTACTGATTCTCTTGAAAATCCTAGATGTCGGTCTTACATCTCGCGTCTTCAAATATGAAGAAATGACCAATATCAAAGCGTACTGCTGTAGCAAGAAACACAGAAAAATGAGACGTTAATGAATGATTGTATTTGTATAAGTTTTGGTCCTATAGACAATTAGGTTACGAGTACTATTTCCCAAAATTGTATTTAATGCATCATATGTCGTCAAATCAAGCCCGTAGCCAGCGGGAGGGGGGGGGGGGGTTCTGGGAGTTCAATATGATTTTTGTTTCTATTTAGTATCTCGACCGGTTCGACCATTGCGACGAATTGGCGGAATAAAGAGATCTGCCGAACTGATGTGGATCCGAGGTAAAAAAGATGGAGTAAAAGGGATAGAACGAGGGCTGCATACGTTCATAAATGGGTCAAAACAAAACCTGAGATAACAACCTGTTCCAAAAGTATTCATGTGACCTGCGTTGATAACTACGCGCTGGCATTATTTTTCGTCATGTAGATCAAGTATCTTTCGAAGTAATCGCAGTTTACACACTCTCAAGTTGATTTTATAAATATTTCGGGATCAAAACCATTAATCCAGGATTAGATATCAGCAATGATATTCGTACGTTTTCATCATGTGCGAGCATTTCTCACTTGTTATGAGGGATTTCTAGTTTGCGTCAAATGAGTATTTTGTTCAAGCGTTCATGCATTGATCTGTTAACCATTACAGAACTCGACCAGCTAAAAAAGGCCCAAAGTTACGTTGTGTATACATTCTAGTAATTCATTGCTTGATTGTTCTTTAAACGTAGAGAAATGTAGGGATTAATTTCACTTGCCAGCTAAAGGCTATTTCTAAAATTCTTACTTCGTACTGTAGAATTTTTCATGAACGTTAAGTATTATGCGACCTTTTAAAGGAAATACAGACACATTTAAAGTTTTCTGAGTTGTTTCAGTCTCAGCCTAGTAAAAATGTAGTGTAAACATGATACTCTGTTTATCCCAATATTTAGAACTCTCCTTCTTACGTATGCAATGAAATTAATTAGTTTTATCTGCCCTGTAATATTTTCGTAATAACATTACGAGTATTTATAGTTGGATAAAAATAAATACCTTCATTTCATTCAACTGATACTGTGACGCTTCCAACCTTTTACTTAATTCTTCTTTTTCTTTAACAGTAATCTTTATTCTCTCCAACTTTTCTATTGCGCCTGTGGCCAGTTTTTGTTGCTCAGCTGCAAATGATAACTGTGCCTGCAGGAACAATAAAGAAAAAATAATCAATTGATAATCAATAGGAAATTCCTAATGCCAAAAGATCAATACTAGCACTGATTAATCTATACACTGAGGAGTGGCATAATAAATACACAACCGAAAATATTTTATGATTCACACTTATTTATTTTACAGAACGACACGCGTTACGGTAAACAGTACGGTTATTAAGTTGCACATTATCATGAGAGATTTATCCACTTCAGCAAATATACATGAAAATTAGGAAATTTGGAAAAAACATATCAATTTTTTCGAGCCATTTGTGATGAAGGTTCTCGACTAGAAAAAGTATATTGTCTTGGCTTCCATGGGTTGTAAAATCTCGAAAATATAATATCATAATTGGTTGACATATTTTTTCCTATACACAGTACGCCCCTAATTTGAGATATCTATGGCTATTTTTTCTTGAAATTGCTTGATGCCACTGGCGGATCCAAGGGCTTCAGCGCCCCAGTTATCTGAGTGGTAGGCTTTTTAGTATTTATTGTGCTAAAACCAACCTTCAGTGACGTCAGCCACCCCCCAAACGAGATCAAGCCCCCCAATGACAATCCTGGATCCGCTACTGCCTGATGGTTATAGGTATTTCGAGTTAAAATTTTAACTGTGTTCCCGTTCGAAAAATAAACTTGACTTAGCATTAGTATGAAGGTCATATACAGATGTAAACTTTTCTGCTCTTCCCATTTCCGGTGTCACATATCTTGGAAGATCATGGCTAAGTTTGGACTTTGAAGGCAATCAAACACAGTTATTATAATATAAATGACTCAATATAGGGTTGTCGATTGGGGGGTGGGGGGTTGACTTATGTGGGGGGGTTGACTTATGTGGCGGGTTGACCTCATTGGACCTTGACCAAGCTCAGGGTAGGATTTAGCAAAATAAACACAACAAAAAAACATAACTTGCATGTTTGGCGGGGGGAGGTTAGCCTGTTAGTTCCCAGCCCGGATCCGAACTTAAATGTCAAATGAAATACCTGTTCTATTTAGGAAGCACCTCTACTTATACAAAATAGACGTGTAAATCACGAAATATTTTTTTATTTGTTTATTTATTATAAAGGATTAACATCACGTAACAGCCACATCAATTCCATCAGCGTGAATGAAAGATTTATTCACTTGATAATTAAGGGGAGTTTACAGCGTTATTTTAATAATTGACAAAGAAAATGCCCAGTAAACCATTTTGTAATATGAACTTCCCTAAGAACTGTCAATGAACTTACGAGCATATTTTTAGAAATACTGTCAGACTCTTTAGGAAATTATATAAATTCAGTCAAGAGCCCAACCAAACTTTATAATATTTCATTTTGTAACCATCTTTAAGGTAGCCGTAACAGCTGATTGAGGTAATTACATTGGTATCTGTTAGTCTAATTGAGAGGTGATAATGAATAATAAGTGTTTGTGTGATGTTAAAGTGGAATATTGATAAAAAATTTTGATTTGTTACTGACATCGAAAGGAAAATCATTTGATTGTATTATGGTAGAAAATCTACTATTTACTAAAGGAGAAAAACATTGAATTGTCCCCAACAAAGTTAATAACAGAGGAAAATTGCAAAATGACCCCGGCAAGACCCAGCAAGCGAGTTGAACTATAAAAGTTTGAAAGTAGGAGCACTAGGGTTAATCAGTCATATTTTCAAAGTAATTGATTAATGAAACATAAGAAATTACCATAAAAATAGGATTGTCAAATTCTCCATTGTGTAAGATTATAAACCCATTAAAAATACAAAGAGTCAGTCCATAACTATAGCTTTACGGAGAAAAAGACCTTTTGGTGACAAAATTAATAGTAGAACAAAACCGATATCAACGTTTTCTAATGATAAAACTTGACTAATCGACATACAATTCAACATTTTTTATGGATCCGTTTTTGTTTCTTATAAAAAAAAAACAGCTAAAAATCGGTAACAGTTTAGTTTTTATCGTTTACACAAAAACCACCGATAAAACCGTGTTTGCTCCTATGGGCAATGTTGAAGAGAAATGAAAAACCTACAAAATGAGCTGCTATACGCTCAATTTCGTTAAATGGTTTCATAGATAATGGAACCTTTACCCGAAATTTCAAAAAAATAAATAATCGCTTACAAATTTTTTTATTTTATAGCTAAAACATTTTTATTAACTGAAGCGATAGATCTTCTCACACCCAATTCATGTTCTAAAAATAAATACTGAAGCCCCGATAGTTTTTGCAAAATTTCAGTCAATCCTATGGAAGACATATTTTTTTAAACGGCCATATTACCTCACCGGATGACCCTATCATTATGGATAAACCACCGTTGAGAAGTAGAAGAGTTGATCTAGAGACCCTTCATCTCACTTTTCCAAAATTTAAAGTATAAATACATATAAGTATTGAAAATATTTGCCCATTCTTTAAAAAATTATTTATACAAGTTCATTCGAAAAATTGCTAAGGGGTGGTGCTATATGCTTATTACTAATAATCTGAATGCAAATTTAAATTTTACGTAGACACATATTAATATTTCTTGCATAATATACATTTATGTAATAAATTTAGCAAAATGGAATACCTAAACTCCATTTCGACAGACACTGATGATAATGATGGAGCAATCATTTTTAATATGTTTATTATAAATTTAAATAAAAAACGAAAACATAAGTAAATAATAGTAGGTTCCTTTTTTTACACTTTCAGTAATTTCATATTTTATTATTATATAAAAATGAAAAGCTTATACAAGCTGATAATAGTTAACAATAGAAGACATAAGATGTTATTCTTCAATTAGTTAACAATGTAATTTTTATATTGTTCAATTCAGATTCCTGTTAACTTTTTGTTAATAAATACTAATTAGTGACAAGCCAAATTTCTTTAGAAATATAGGTAGGTATGGGTTAATCTTTTATTGAAACATTTACAAATGGAAAAATCGCTTGCAATAGCCTTCGCATTTAGCGTAATATTATGATTACTCCCATTATCATCTGTCGCTAAATGGAGTGTAGTTATTCCATAAATATATATTATGTAAGAAATATAAATATGTGTTTGCTTAACATTAAAATTTGCTTTAAGATTGTTTATTATAAGAATATAGTAAGAGCAATTTTTCGAATGGACTCGTCCAAATATTTTTTTACGGAATGGCCAAATATTTTCAATACGTATATGTATTTATACTTTAAATTTTGAAAAAGTGAGATGTCTTTAGACCAACTCTTCTACTTTTCAGCGGTGGTTTATTCATAATGATAGGGTCATCCGGTGAGGTTCAAAAAAATATGTCTCCATAGGATTGACTGAATTTTTGCAAAAACTACTGGGGCTACAGTATTTATTTTTATAACAAGAATTGGGTATGAGAACATCTATCGTTTCAGTTAATAAGAATGTTTCAGCTATAAAATAAAAAAATATGTAAGCGATTATTTATTTTTTTGGAATTTCGGGTAAAGGTTCCATTATCTAAGAAACCAATTAACGAAGTTGAGCGTATAGTAGCTCATTTTGTAGGTTTTTCATTTCTCTTCAATATTGCCCATAGTAGTAAGCATGGTTTTATCTCTGGATTTTGTGTAAAAGACACAAAACTAAATTGTTACCGATTTTGCGCTGTTTTTTTATGTCAATTAGTCAAGTTTTATCATTCGAACTTCGAACCCGTTGATGTCGGTTTTGTTCTACTATTAATTTGTCACGTAATTTCATAAATGACCTGAGCTACTAATCATGTTAATAAAGTTAGAGATACACAAAACTCCATAGAGAAAACATGTTGAAGGGGTTCCCCAAGGTTCTACATTAGAACCCAACCTATGGGATGTGCTATACGATTATCTACTATAAATGTGGAATGTGGAAGGGAGAAATAAAGAACAATTGGTTGGAAGCACAAATAGGGCAATCAATCTACTTGGGGCAATATTTCGTAGGAAAATAACAATGGAAATAATCAGAAATGAGATAGAAATCAAGACTGATGTGACAACGAACACGCCTTAAGACTCCCTTGGAATTTATCTAGACCACCAAGGGACATGTGGTTAAAACGGTAGAAAAAAACGGAAGAGAACATGACGTGGGTAGTTAGATTGCTACAAATTACGAAGAGATCCAAATAAATTTACTTAGTAGTCCAAGTTAGTTCCAATTGGGTAGTCGGCAACGAACTTCGGAAATTACAGAAATAGGTTATAAAGTGCAACGCAAAGTAGTGTTTTCGGACAAAATTAGAATTTGAAAAAAAAATTTCAACAAACTAAGGAAATGCAGTGTAGACCAAAAGATTCTTGAAATAGATGCAACACGGATTGCCGTCTTAATCAATTTGTATCTGGCCATGTGAGCTTTAGAGCATACTTGAACAAAATTGGAAAATAGGAAATGGAAACTGCAATATTGATGACGTGGAAGACATTGTTGGGCTCAACACACATATTTCAATGCAAAAATAGGAAAGCAATGGAAAAAAATAAGAATCAATATCGGGAGGACAGAAACCCCAGAGAACATAATAAAGAATATTAAAGAAGATGAAATAGAATACAAAGCACTGGTGCTTAGCGGACGAAAGCTACAAATTGCAGCTAGCCTTGGGATAGCCATTGGGTGGTTTAGTGAGGCTCACATCATGTTAAGACGATTGATATGACATGCAGATGCAGCAAACCTGCGATGGGTTTTAACTTACAAAAAAGTATTTCAAATGTAAAAATAAGGAAATTAAAAAACATTAGGTACAGGTTGATCGAAGTTTCGAGATCGAAATCCTTCCAGCAACTCCTTTTATCGAGACTGAAGGAGAAATCATGAAAGAAGGAACTCAGCTATGTGGAAATTTTACTATTAGTTGTATTAAAAGTTGGATAAATATAGTCGCTATTTTGATGATACAAGAATCAACCAAGGAATAAAAACAACAGCTACTTAACTAATTTAATATTTGACCGCGAAATGAATTCTGGCATCCAGGAGTTTCAGGAAAATCTCGAAAAGTTAATATACTTACAGAATGATTGGCGAAAGGACAATCAAAAACGTAAGGATCCACAATAGAAGCACTCTAAAATTGGGAACAGAAATGCTTACGGAAAACAAGAAATCTCTTAATTGAACAACGACCAGAAGAGGAAATAAACCAGTAGAAAGCCTTATAAGGACGCTACGGGTATTAGAAATTAAAAAACGGCCGTCCAGGTACCACAACAGAATGGTTATTTATAGTCAAAGTTAGATTGAGATGTTGAAATAAATGTTAGCCATATCCTAGAATGAACTTCATCTCTTGGAACATCTCTAGGTAATATAAAAATTAGTTAAGGCTATTCATTAAATCATAAAACAATTGGATTACTAGGTGGCATAAGTAATATTCTCGTTATACATATTGGAGTAATGGTTTACTGAGTTTTTTCCTAGCAACTAGCCAATAAATATCACTGTAATTCCCACAATCTGCTTTGTAAACCTGACCTTAATGATACTTACAATATGTTAAGAAATCTTGAGAAAATTTCATTTATTGGTCGAAAAATATTGCCTCTTGAAGACGAATCTGACAATTTCTCTTGTTTTGACACGATATATTTTGGGATAATCATTCATTACTTGCTGCTGACTTTATATGTATTCGTAAAGACCTAGAAGAACTATTTGTTATTAATTTTTATTAAAATTTTATGCTGAAGAAATTAAATTAAGTATTTAGTGGGTGGGGTCTTAGTTTGCTTATATAGCGGATAATAATTGATGAATTCTCGAATAAGAAGCAGCATTTAGATTGTTATCGCTGGATAACTTTATTTGTGATATGTTCAGAATAAGGTACCTCAACACCTTCAACGAAATGGATAAGGAACCAATTTCAAGAACTACTAATAATAATTTTATTTAAGGAGTCCAAAGATGCTTCGAAGTTGATCGACAAGATTTTGAACATTTATTGCCTTATTAATTATATATTCCAAATATTTGTATTGACCTGTGTTGTTTTATTTATTTTTTATAAACAAAAATAAAACTACCAATAAATTATCAGTTCTACGTTCCGCAACCTACTTAAAAATAAAATTTAGTATTGAAAATAATTTATATTTAAAAAAGAACCGACTTCAACTGGCTTAAAATAAAAAAACGTTTAAAAACCTTATGCAATCAATCTCTATTTTCTGACATATAATCTTTTTTATCTGATTTAAGGTACAATTCTATTGATTATTTTAGCATAATCTTATGTCTCTTTCTGTCTCTCTCTCTATTTCTCCTTCTCTCTAATTTGTATTTTTGTGTATATTTAACTTTTTTATTCGTTTTAATATTTGGACCAATTTATATAAGTGTAATTCTAATTCCCCTTTATTGCAACCACCCTGTATATGTTTGTATGTATTGGTCACCCAATATAAATTATTTTTCTATCTTTTTTGAACCACCCTGTACAACTATAATTCAACTCCACACGACGTTGCAACCGCCCTGTAGATGGATTAATCCTCTCAACCTTATTGACTTTCTATTTTTCTATTGTTTAAATCACACTACTACTTATATTCCACACTATATAAAATTTTTTAACCACCTTGTATAACTATTATTCCACTTCACCTTATATTTCAATTATCCTGTATATGCAACTGCTTCTAACATTTTTTAACCGCCCGCCCTATAGCTCAAATATCCTCACCACATATGCTTATTTAACAATTTTTTTAACGTTTCCTGATCCTCTCTGTATAACTATAGTTTTACTTGTTCTTTACTCTTATTTCAACCCCCTAGTATACGCAACTACTTATGTGCCACCCAATACAACATTTTTTGAACCACCCTGTATAACTTTAATTCTATTCCACCTTATGTTTCAACCATCCTATATATACAATTGCTTATGTACCACCCAATATTACATTAACTTTTACGATTTTTTGAACCCTCATGTATAACTGTAATTTTACTTTGCTCTATATTTCAACTGCGCGTAAAGAAAAGATGGCTCACATAACAATTTTTCTTTTCGATAGATTTCACTCGACTTTACGCCAGGTAAAATGAAAAGCGTTACAAACACCCTGTACGATGTACTTTCATGGCATATCTTTACATTTAGGCTAGATATTTATGATAAAAATTTGACATTTACATTGATTTTTACCTTTCTTTGCAGATATTTTTCCGATTTTCAGAAAAACGGTACATTTTATGTTATAAAAAATTATACGGAATCAAGCTGGAACAGCTCTTTGTAGAATACAATTTAAAATATTCAAATTGATTAAGCCGTTTTAGAGAAAACTGTATAGATTCATTGAAAATTGCATACGCTGTTTTTAAATAATCACTGGACATACATAAAAAAACGTGCCGACGAATTGATAACCTCCTCCTTTTTGGAAGTCGGTTAAAAGTAATGCCAATAGTTTCAATATATTGTTCTTCTATCGAAACCTCCGAAGTAAATTTTCAGTTTTCATTAATCTTTATTTGTCAATATCCTTCTAACCTACGCTTTATGTGCCTCACCCTGTATATACTCAATCTTTTTATATGGGTCTGAAGCCTGTAGACGGGAGCTCGTTCATCTGAATAGACTAGAAGTCGGTTGATAACACCCCTTCTAATATTGGTAGAGAAATTTTTGAAACTGTCAAAATGTAGAAGGTAAGCTACTTGAGACATATACGCAGAGATAGACGATAGGAGTGCCTATTCTTAACAATTGAGTGTAACGTTAAGTTCACAGGCATTGCTAAGAAAGAGGAGCACATATTGTTTCACTTATACATACCTCTAGAGCCTTTCTTAATGCAAATATTTCGGCATCTTTGTGTACTATTAAAGTTTGCATTGATTTGGTATAAGAATTTGATGAACTTGTATCATCACAGAGTTTTTGATTTTCAAACAAAACTTTTGCCATGAATAGGCTGGTGTCAGTGAGATGAACAGTCCGCGGTGATTTCTCATTCACTGATGTTGTAACTCCTGTATTGTGATAATATTCTATAGTGTTTGTACAAGTATTGTATTCCCTTTTTGTCTCTGTACTGCTTCCGGTACCATCTTGAATTTTTGTGTGAACAGTTTCACCTTTACTCTTTTTGAGGGTACTATCATCTAATATTTTGAATATGTTCTTGTCGGTGATTTCACTAAATTTGTTATCTTCAGCCTTTCTTTCGTAAATCTTTTCAACTGGAGGTGGATAAATAATTTTGGTTTGGTTTTTATGATTATTTTTGTTGTGCAATTTGTTAGTTAACGGTTTGTCAATATCTATTTCATTCTGTAAAATTTCGTACTCGGTTTTTTCGTATAATGTATCTATAAAAACACTTTTAGTAATTTTAACGTAAGTGTTTGATGGGCTTGGTAATGAATCAGTTGATGATCTGACCTGATCATAAAGTAAATGTTGTGTTTTTGATGAAAACATTTGTTCATATGAGTAAGTGGGGCTTACTACTTCATCACTTTTAAGTATCACGTATGAATTTGTTCTAGGAAAACTAGTGGTGTTTGGAGTTTCGATCAAACTATTTTGATTTGTTATTATAGATTGTCTTTTTATCAGTTGGACTGTTGTTTCTGTCGCGTTGCTTGAAAAATGTGTTAAAAACACTGATCTGGGGGTAAACTTATCAGCAAAAAATGATTGTGCACTAGTTAAATGGAACGAGCGTGAAATGACTAGAGATATTTGGTTGATTGTGCTCTTAACAGAATTTAATGTTTGCACTTGTGTGCTCCTTTCTTTAAGGTGGCAAGTACGTTTCCGAATGATTTCTTTGATTTGTAGTAGAATGTTTTCATTGCTGTCATGTATATCCCACTGATCAACAAGTGATGATAGCTTTTGTACCGAAAGCTTTGCTTCGAATTGTTCTGAAGATATTGATACGTTGACTGGGATTTGAAGACCACATGACGGTTTCGCCAAAACACCTACGTCTTGGATCATCTTGATTTTTTTGGAACTAAAAATGTTTTCATTTACTTGTGAAGTTTTTTCTATGCGGGAAATTTCTATTTGTAAAAATTTGGATGACTGTTGAATCCTTGGAAATCTCTTGCAGAATATTTCAGCGGATAACGTTTTGGATCCTTGATCGTGTAATAGCGCAACTGAGATGTTTTGAATGTTACTCAGAGCTGTTGCATCTCCAGCTAAAACTCTTGACAAGCGGTTTCCTACTATCACATCTTGTTTTAATTTTTTCAGCTCTGTAGGTGTTTTAGAATCCTCAGTTTCATTTCTTTCCCATAGGAGCAACAATTTCGGATTTTCATTTTCAGAGTTACGCTGATCATTTTCCTTAACTGAATCTGGTTTATTTTCTAATTTGTCTGTGTTTACATTATCTTTTGGCGCTTTCTTTGAGCACGAAGCCTTGCAAATATTATTTTTATTTACACGTTGGTCAGCCTCTTTTGCTTTAGTTGGTGTACTGATTTGTTTTCTCGTCAATCGAGCACATGGCGCTGTACATGTTTTTGCATCACTACGGCTCTCTTCGTGCTCTAATACAGATTTGAAGCCTGGGCCTGGTTTGTGCAAACCCAATTCATATGTAGGATTAATTTTTACGTATTCCTCGTCATCGTTGATATTGGTATCTTCAGTTTGCTCTTTATTAGACAATAAGCTGAAATTTGGTAACGTTTTTCTAAATGATTTTTTTTCTTTTCCAGAGCAAATAGCATTGCATACTTTTTTGGGAGATTCTTCAGACTGTGTTTTTGGTTTTCTTTTATCTGCGTACACTTCTGGTCTCAAGTTGGAATGCATAAAATCCGATGCTCTATCCTGTCCTACCGGCGTTGGATCAACACGAAAATCAGAACCTGTACCTTTTTCGGTTGCCAGTGGTGCAGAACTTGGAATTCCAACTTCAGATGTTGGAACGGCACAAACAGCTTTATATATTTTTGGAAGCCGCTTATCATCTTTCCTTAAAGACTTAACAGTTTCACTTTGTGTTGTATCGATTTGTTGATCAGGGAAATAAGTAGTTATTCTTTCAACATTTTTGAATTTATCAGGATAAGCTCGAAATTCAGAACCAGTTCCGTTTTCCATTGCTAATGGCGTGACACTTTGAATTCCTTTGTCAAAAGCATTTGGTAATTTTTTATCTTTCAATGTTTGTGCTGAAAAAGGTTTTCTGGAACAAGCGGCCTGGCATATTTTTGTAGAAGGTTTATCATCTCTTCTTAATTCTTTTCTGATTTCACCAGTTGCAGTTCCAATACTATCCGTTTTCCTAGTTGGAATGTCTATTTTTCCCGTTGTTTGTTCTAATCTATCATCATTAGAAGGAATATACTTAGTATCATCTTTTTTCTGTACTGAAACTTCTGGTTGCTCAGGAGTTTTAGCATATTTTTTTTCTGGTGTTATATACTGCTGCTCGGTGTTTGTACTATCTGGGATTTCAAAATGCCGTTTTCTGGTGGGCAGTGGAATTCCTGTCTTTTCCAATGCATCTGGGATCATTTCACCTTGAGTTGTAAGCTGTTGATATGATGGCGACAAGAATGGTGAGCCTTGATCTTGAGGTGGAATTTTTTTAGCGCATTCGGCTTTACATGGAACTGGTTTTCGATAACCTGAAGTGGGTGATATTCTTGGAGGATAAAGCCCTGGGGGAAATAAATCAGACAAAAGTTTTTCTCTCGAAATGAGGACGCCTTCTGGAACTTCTTCATAAAGGTCAGAATATAAATCTTTCTTGTACATTTTTCCTCTATCATCATAAACTGGTTCAGGTGAATCACTAATAGTGGGCTGTTGGCCTTCTTTTTTTGAACACTTCGCTTTGCAAGGAGGTTTTTTTAGAGTGCCTTTTAGGGGTGTTACAATTCTGGGATGTGGCATGTATATATCGCTAATGGGCCTAGGAACGTCAGCTAGCCTCTTGTCCGTCATCTTCCTAATTCGTTCTTTTTCCTTTTCTATAGCAGATGACATTTTTTCTACAATTCTTTCATCAATGCCTTCTCCAGTTGTATCGAATGGCACTTCTTTTGTTGGAATTAAATCAGTAGAGACTTTTTCTGTTTTAGGTACCTCTTCACGAGTTGTTTCTCTAATTTTTGCAATGTCCTCATGCTCCTTTTTTCTTTTATCTTTGAGTTTCTCAACATCTGGTGCTGCATCTGCTTGTTCCATTTCCAAAAACATTGGTTCAAGACCCTCTTCCCCCGTTTCAAGTACCTCTCCAACTGTTGTTCGCTTTAGCTTTTCATCTTTAAACTCACGAATTTTATCCTTTATTTGACTGATTTTGGACCTATCTTTTACCGGTTTACCTACTTCTTCAGCTTCTATAAGTTTTTCAGGTACTTCACCTAATTCTTGAAGTTCAGTTACAGACGGTTTTTTTAAGATTTTTTCTTTTTTTACCGGTTTGCCTTCCTCAGTTAGATCCACTTCAACTTCAGGTCCTTCTACAAATCGTTCAGGTATTCTTCTTGTTGGAATAGCTTCTGCAGCCGTTTCCTCTACAGCTGTTTCTATGTCAGTACGTTCACCTTCATATTCCTTCATTCTATGAATATCGTCTTTCATCTTAGTAATAGGTTCTGAAACAGTTCTTTTTGTGGTAGGCAACAATTCCTCATACCCTGGAACTTTTTTCTCAATTGTATCTTTGCCCTTTTCTATAAGCTCTAAATCTGATTCCTGTTCTATTTTTAATTTAATTTCAGAAGGATATTCTTCTTCAGTAGTTTCTTCTGCAGGTGCATCTATTGGTTCTTCTTTTATTTTCAGAACTTTCGGTAATTCTTCAGAAGGCTCAAAGTGTTCCTCTTTTATCTTTTTAAGTATTGCCTGTTTTCCGTCACTTGGAGTAGTTACGGGTTCTTTAGTGTCCAGTGCTTGTATCTTGTCTGTTTTAGCAGTACTGGGATACGGTTCAGCTTTGTCAAGATCCTCGATTTTCATCTTTTGCTCTTTTACATCTTTAGGGTATTCTTGAGGTTTGCTAATGCTTTCTTTTGATGGTTTTTTGCGTTCTCCAATTTCATCAAAAATCTCTTTTTTGACTTCCTCACCTTTGTCAATTTCAGGTCTAGAAATTTTTACAGCTTCCTTTTGCCTAACGAATTCTGTGGATATTGGTCTTTTGAGTTGTTCTACATCATCTGGTCTCTCCTTTTCCAATTTGACATCTTTGGGAAGTGTTTTTTGTGGCTCTTCTGATTCTTTTAGTGATGGAATTGCTGCTTCGCCAATACCTTCTTTGCGTTCTTTACGGACTTCTGAAGGCTCTTTTTTTAATTGAGCTGTAATAGTTTTTTCTTTTGAAGGCGTTTTACGTTCAATTTCATCAAATATCTCTTTTTTGCCTTCCTCACTTTTCACAACTGAAGGGTATTCTTCAGGAGAAGCAACTTCTGGAGCTTCTTCGCGCTTAATTAGTTTTTCGGAAATTGATCTTTCACGTGGTTCTCCATCCTCTTTTTTAACTAGTTTTTCATGCTCCTTACTCTCCTTCTCTTGTTTTTCTTTCTTAGCTTTTGAATATTCCTCAGGTACTCCAATTTCTTTTTTCACTGCTGTCTCTGCTTCCGGATATACTTGATCTTGTATTTTATCCAATCCATCTGGTCTCTTAACTTTTTCTCCCTCAACAATAGCTTCATGTTTTTTGCTATCATCTGGTTTTTCTTGTTTTATTTTTGTATCTTTTACATAATCTTGAGACTTAGCAAGATCTGCACCCAATTTTTGTTCTAAAGGTAAAAGCTTATCCAAGCCTTTTTGTTTCTTTTCGTCTTCTTTTGGTGTCATAATTTTCGGTTCTTTGCCATCATCTGGTGTTTCCTTTTTAGGTTTCTTAGTTTGAGGGTATTCTTTTGACGGTCTATCCTCGTCCAAAGCTTTCGTTTTTTTGGTTCCTTCTTCTTCAAACACAAGTTCTTTGCGATCTTCAATCTCACCTGGTTTTCCTTTTTTCTTCATTGCTTCCTCCGCTGAACTAGGTTCTTCGGGTTTTTTGCTATCATCCAATTTTTCTCTTTTAATCATTTTCTTTTTGGGATAATCTTCATAATCTTCAGAAGTTGGGACTTTGTCCTTTTCTTTTTTTATTTCATCTTTTGCTGATATAGGTGTTTCTGATGGTATCTTGCCTTCAGTTTTTTCTTCGACAGGTTGTTCTTTTTTAACCGTTGGTTCTTTGGAAAATTTTTCCTCCTTTGGAAGAGGTTTTTTCCCTTCTTTGCTGTCACTCAGTCGTTCATCAGAATATTTTCCAGCTAAAGGTACAAGACCGTCAGGACCTTTTTGTCGCTTAGCTTCTTTGTCTTTTGCTAAAGGCATTTTAAGTTCTTTACCTTCACTTGTTTTTTCCGTTTTTTTAGCGTCGGCACGATACTTCTCAGGAGGACTTGTGTCTTCAGCTCCTCCTGATCTCGGTTCGACTTGCTTCGATTCTTTTGATTTTATAATCTTTTCTTCTTGAGGTGTGATTTTCTTCATTTCTTCTTTTTTCCCTTTCTTACTGGAGTCCTCTTGGCCTGTACTATCATCAAGCGTTCTTACAGTCGCTGTAGGACGAACAGTGTCCTTTTTTTCTTTAATCTGTTCGTCAGTGGGGCTTTTACGGTCATCTGGTCTATCTTCTTTTGTTTCTTTTAGATATTCTTCAGCTCTCCTAACATCATCAATTTTTCCTTCTGCGAGTTTAGAAGGTGTGCCTTTCGATGCAGGCTGTTTTTCTTTGAGCTCACCTGGTTTTGCCTTTTTTACTTGTCCATCTTCAATGTACTCAGGTTTGCTTTTGTCATCAAGTTCATATTTTTCTGGAGTAGCGGCGGTTTGTGAATCTTTTTTCAAGATTCCTTCCTTTTTATCCGCAGCTGTTTTGCCTTCCTTGATGTCACTTCGTTGGCTAATATCGTCAAGTTTTGTTATTTTCGCAGCTTTAGGCAACTGGTCTGTTTTAGAAATTTCTTTAGGTTCTTTACTATCGCTAAGTATCTCTGCTTTTTCTTTCTTAGGATAATCTTCAGCTGTACTAAGGTCACCAGTTTTTATTGCCGAAGGTGTTTGCTTTTCTCGGCTTTTTGGTTTCTTTGCGTCTTTTTCTTCGGAAGCAGGGGTTTTTCTAGAAGTATCTGTTGCATCTTTGGGATAGACTTCAGCGTTTTCATCACCGTCCACTTTTCTTTTTTGTACTTGACTGTCATCTGGTTTCTCTTGTTCTTTCATTTTATCTTTGGGTTTTATGGAAGGAATGTTTTTTTCTTTAACTCTTTCTTTTCCTGTGACACCTGGTTTTTCTTTGTCTACCTTTGAAATTTTAGATTCAAGATCTTTAGGTACAGAATCGACATCTTTACCTTTTCTCAGTTCTGTTTCTTTTTCATCAGCACCTTCTTTTTTTCCACTATCACCTGTAGTGTCTTTTTTGAGTTCTTTTGTTTCAGGTTTCGCAGATGTTTTTGTGTCCGTTTCCTTTTTTTTAAGTTTACTATCAGGTTCCATTGACTCTTTAGGTTGTTCAAATTCGTCAGCAGTTAAATAATCGCTTTCATCACTTATGTCATCTGATTTTTTCTGTTGTTCTTTGGGAGTTTTCTTATCGTATGGCGACTTTACTTTTGTTGATTCAGTTTCTGGCTTTTGAGTAGTTTTTGGGGGTAATTTTTTGTCTGATTTTAATTGAACAGTGTCTCCTTCATCTTTGGCAATATCCGAAGGTAGTTTCTTTTTACTTGCAGGATCGTCCTTCTTTTGCTTATCGACATCTGGTTTATGTTTAGATGTTTCTAAAGGTATCGTCTCTTGGCCTTTCGTAGTCGCTGCCACTGCGGGTTCCTTGACATCTTTTTCTTTCGGACTTTTTTGTTGTTTTCCTTTTGCTATATCAAGTGGTTTGTCGTCCTCAGATGTTGATTTTTCTATAGGTTTGTCTTTAATTGGCCTGCCACTTTTGTCACTCTGAGGAACATCTTTTGAGGATATTGGTTGCGTTTTAGCAGGTTGTTTACTAGATGAGATTTTTTTGTCGGGTGAAGATTCAGTATCTATTTGATCGCCACCAGATGTTTTATCTTCAGATTGTTTACTGGCCGGTGAAGGTTTTCTATATTTTTGTTCTTCTTTTATTCCTGAAGGCTCACTACTTTTTTCACCTATTTCTCTAGGACTTGCACTCCTTTTTTCTTTCTTAAGTTGTTTGCCTGACTTTAATTCTGATTGTTTTGGCACTTTTTGCTCAGGTACTTTTAGGGAATCGTCGGCCTTTTTATCGTCCATTTTCATGTTTTTCTCTTCTTCTTTTATTCTTGAAGGCTCACTACTTTTTTCACCTATTTCTCTAGGACTTGGACTCGTTTTTTCCTTTTTAAATTGTTTGTCTGACTTTAATTCTGATTGTTTTGGCACTTTTTGCTCAGGTTCTTTTAGGGAATCGTCGGCCTTTTTATCGTCCATTTTCATGTTTTTCTCTTCTTCTTTTATTCTTGAAGGCTCACTACTTTTTTCACCTATTTCTCTAGGACTTGGACTCCCTGTTTCCTTTTTAAATTGTTTGTCTGACTTTAATTCTGATTGTGTTGGTACTTTTTGCGCAGGTTTTTTTAGAGAATCGTCTGTCTTTTTATCATCCATTCTCATTTCCGTTGGTGATGCACCTTTTCTTTCATCACTCGGCGGCCGGAGTTTTTGTTTACTAGTATCAGATATCGTTGGTGGTGTTTTTTCAGAATCCTTTTGTGATTTTGTGACTGTAGCATAAGTTGGTTTTGCATCATCACTTATTTTCTTTGGCCCTCCTGCTGATGTAGGCCTAGTGCTCTCTTGTGGTGTTTTCGATTTTGTATCAGGATCTTTGGTTCGTTCTTTGGGCCCTGCGGTTGTCGCTTGTTTTTCTTGTGGTTCTCCGGCTGCATCTGTAAGAAAGTAATACAAAAGATAAATTGAAGGTATAGGGAAGGACGTTAATTTGGAATATTACTTTTATAGGGTGTCTCAGGTATGAAAAGATAACATTGTTTTCTAAGAAACGGTAAGAGATACAAACACGATTAAATGGAGAAAATGTTGTGTATTTTAAAGTCCATTCCACCACTGAAAGGAAAAGTACGATTTCTCTTGCCGTTGTCAAGTTATATAAAAATAAAAGGAAACATTTTTTGACACATAATTTTACACAATAATCATCAAATCTTCACTGTTACGTTTTGTTCCTCCTGGGACATCGTCAACTATTTTTTTTAATACGGACCTGTAATTTTTTATTTCAATATCGATAAAGCACTAAAAGACCAATAGATTGTTATGTTAAGTTTTATACGACGTTTCGGGAGAAAAAATGATCATCAGATTAAAAAAAATTACCAAGGTCCTACTTATAGCCGTACTTGTTTTTCTTATGTGGTAAAGCGATGTAAAGGGGGAAATCAAAGATATTTTAAAAAATTCAGAAATTAATAAAATCTTAAAAAACAAATATTCATTTGTTGCATTGTAAATTGCATTACTCAGAATTTTTGTAATAATTAATTACTTTTATGGAAAAGCAATATAGGCTTAATATTTTTTAAAATAAATAGCTCTTTACTTGCTAAATTAACGTTCGTGATAAGATAATTCAGTATTTAGCAACAATTCAATTTGCAACTAAAATAAATAAAATGCTGCAAGATTTATTTTAGAATTTGGTGACTGTGTGTTTGTGAATTCTACCGCACAGGCCTACGTAGGAAAGTACGCTGTCATTCGATTGACCTGACTTTTAATATGTACAACTTTCATATTCATATGTTTTTACTATAATATATTTTTTAGAAGTTATCAATGAGAAACTTTGATTTTTCTGATTTCACTAATTTTTACTTAATTTCCAAAAAATAAAAATAAATATTTTTCCTATTTTAGATTTTTCCAATTACGTCTATTTACTACGCAAGACAAATAAATCAGGAAACATATTGGTTTTCTTGTCATGGAAAAAAATTGAACTATTTAAGCTATTAGCTGGACGCAGTACCGTAATATAAGTTTTCACACTGATGAGAGAGATTTTTTCTCCCAAAACTCGTATAAAACTTAACATATGCTATACCAGTGTATTGGTTTTTAGGGTTCCGTATATACAATATACGGACACCCTTATAATATCACTCCGGATTTCTCCCTCTTTCACATCTCCGCAATTTTCTCCTAAACTACTCGACGGAAAAGGTTGAAATTTGGTATGAATGTATAGTTTGGTGAACCGATTAGGAATACATAAAAAGAAGAAATTTTGATTTTAGGGGTACTTCTGGGGGGAAAACTAAAAAAATCGACCGTTCCCCCCCTGATCTCCGAAACTACTGAGCCTAAAATTTTGAAAAAAATAGGAAACGTTCTATAACATTGCCCGAACTTTACAGGAAAAATAAGGAGAACCCATTATTATTAATTTTGGGGGGAAAATTATAGAATTAAATGAAAATTTAATTTTTTTTTCAAAAAATATATATTTTTCATATTAAAAAAATACTTAAAAAGATATTAACGAAAATATACCAAAATTTACTCATCCGTCCTTATCTCTGAAACTATAAAACGTAAAGTTTTGGAAAAAATTAGAGGTATTGGGTCTGACCTGAAGTGTACTGGAAAAATAAGGAGAAACCACTACTTTTAATTTTGGGAGGCAAATTACAGAAATAAATGGAAAATATAAAATTAAAATTGTTTCTAACGCATCATGTTATATATCAAATGAGAGGGCTCATTATGGCAAAAACAAAATATATATTTTTTTTCATATTTTTAAAATAAATTAATTAAAAGATATTAACAAAAATATAAAAAATTTACCCATTCCTTCCCACCCCCCTAATCTCCGAAACCATAAGCTGTAAAATTTTGAAAAAAATAGAGGCATAGCGCCTCACCTGAACTTTTACTGGAAAAATAAGGAGAACCCTCTAATATTCATTTTGAGGGGCAAATTATAGAATTAAACGGAAAAAAAAAATTATAATTGTTTTTAACGGATCAAGTAATATATCAAATCAAAGGACTCATTATGTCGAATATAAATTATTTTTTAAATATTTTTAAAATAAACTATTTAAAAGATATTAACAAAAATATTTAAACATTTACCCATTCCCCCCCCTTATCACCGAATCTATAAGATGCAAAAATTTGAAAAAATACACGTGTAGCCTCTCACATGAAGTTTACTGAAAAATAAGGAGAAAGCCCTTAATATTGATTTTGGGGGGCAAATGACACTTGTTTCTAACGGATCATGTAATATATCAATCACAGGGCTCATTATGACGAATACAAAGATATTTTTTTAATTTTTTAAGATGAATATTTTAAAATATATTTAAAAAAATATTAAAAAATGCTCATTCTCCCTTTATTGCCCAAACTATATATAAAATACGAAGAATTCCATAATATTTATATAGGAGGCCAAATTATAGAATTAAACGGAAAATATAAAAATACATCAAATGAAAGGGAATGAGGAATACAAATATATTGTGGTGTTATTTTATACAAATATATATTTTTCATATTTTTAAAATTAATTGTTTACAAGATATTAACATAAAGATATGAAAAATTCTCATTTCTCGCTTTATTTCCGAAACCATACTACCTAAAATTTTGAAAATAATTAGGGGTACTGGGGCTCACTTGAAATTTATAAGAAAAATTATTAGAAAACCCCCATAGTAATTTTAGGGACAAATTATACAATTAAATGGAAAATAAAAATTCAATTTTCAAACGCATCATGTAATATATCAGATAAAAGGCTCATTATGTGAATTACAAATATATCATACTTTTTAAGTCATTTGGTTAAAAAACATTAACAAAAATATTAAATATCGTCTTAATTCCCACTTTAGAAACTACATTATTTAAATTTTGAAAAATATATTTTATTTGTATTTTTAAATAATTTGAATAACAGATTTAATAATTAACAATTTGAAACTTTACCCATTTTGCCCTTTATCTTACAATCTACAGAGCCTCAAAATTCTGACAGTAGATTATAAAAGGCTTCTCTGAAAGTTTATTAGTAGAATAAAACTCTAATGTTAATTTTTGGTGGCCAAATTAGAGAATTAAATCCATATGTATTCTTATAAAAATCAAGCGAATCCTGAAGCAGATAAAATAAAAATTCTATGTGTGAAAAATGAATAAACACACCGTTTTACCTGGTGTCTGCATTGGTAAGAAGAATATCATTAGTAATTTCCAAAACTGTAATATTATTTATAAGCTTTAAATTTTAATCTATTTAGTTCATTTATTGTACCTTTTAATACTATATATATTTTACATTTTGTAAACTCACGTTATTGTCAGAAGAAGCTATAATGTAGCGAAACAATTGTCACAAGTGTGTCTAAATAAAGTTGAATTCAATAATACTGTGTATTATTTCATGACAAAATCTGTTTTTTTTTCAAATCAGTAAAAAGGAACGCATGTATGGTTTTGGCTTATTATCTCAATATCAAGAGCTAAATGGGAATTAAGTATTGAGTGTAATGTACCGTAAATGTACATGAATTATGATTACAATTTTCTAGAGAATCCAAAAAAAAACAAATAATATACAGGGGCTTGCATTTAAAATAGAAAGTTGATATTGGCCACTGTCACATGACCCACACTATATAATTTTTTTAGTTGAAAAAATGCGCATTTAAAAATACAAATCGACGTGTCCAAGCTTTTTCCCAACACGCTCTCTTTTATTCGTTATCGAATTTATTCAATTTGGCTGTTCCACAATGTATGCCATCACAGACTTTCCTGTAGATGTATAAAAGAGAAACAACTCCACCAAATATTGTTTTGTGATATCTCAAAGGGATTACCTAGCGTCCAGTCGGTTTCATTTAACCGGGATGTTCAGCAATCATCGTTATATTTCAAGCAATTTATACAAAACATTAAAGCCTCACAAGCCTCTCTCTTAGATCACATTGGTCAATGATGAAAATCACACGAAAATTTGAAGGTTTTTGAGTTTATCGCGTTCAGAGAGACAGATAGATGCGGTGGAGACATTGGTATAAATCACTAAAGCAGTGATATTAATTAAGAGCAGACAGGCTTGTTCATTTTAGGCGATTGTCTCGCCAATTTAAAAGCTGCTGTTATATAACGGAAAATTTCTAAATTGTCTTGTACCATTCAAATTAATTGAATCGAACGTCAATTTTTGAGGTAATGGCTTATTTAAATCGAGAAAATGAAGGAACAACTGACGCAGAAGAAATGGATGAAATATTGTCGAGGATAATTCCAATTATAAGTTTTTCAAAGCTAATACGTCACTCTGTTACGGAGACAATAGATACGTCTTGTCAAGTTAAACAAAGTGCACGACTTGCTGTTCGAAGACTGCCCTAGAAGAGTTTCTGTTTGTATTTCAAATCCACATTCTCTAATCTTGTGTTACTTATTGGTGAAGACATTTTTACAAGAAATAATATGAATAAATATTCATAATGCGTAGTTATAGAATACAATCTTTACCAAACGCTGCAGCGTACGTTCAGTCTAAAGTATGACTGTGAATTAAAGAAAATTACCTTGTAACAACTTTTTGATAAAATTCTATTTCGGGTAATGCTAAACACGTGGTTCATGCCCGGCGATATCTCAGAACACTATTCTTTGTTGGTATGCAAAGGTTTCACCAATAAGGAGCATAGGTCTTGACCAAAATTCAACAATTATATGGCCACCAAGTTTCATACATCTTAATCTTTGCATTTTTTAACTCCGGAGTCTTCTTTAAGGCATACTTTATTCACGTGCAGTAGATAATTAGAAAAACTGACAGAAAGTAAAATTTCAGCGAAAACTTTGCTACTGTATAACTCAAAAATGCTTCATTGACTCATGAAGCATTCATAGTAGCTATTGAGTAGTAGTGATGATAGCAGGGTTCTTTACTGTTTTTTTCTTACAATGAGAATCATTCTTATTACGTACCTTCGTATTTCTCAATTTCAGGAGCTTGTTGTTTCTGAAGTGGGGCCGACTTTGACCTTTCTGCACGAGCTGCTTGTGGTTTTGCCTGAAAGGAAATTTCATTTAGAGCTTTCAATTTTTATTGATATTTGTTTGATTAAAATTTATTTTGGACAAACATTTCTAAAATACGTTATTTGAAATACACATACCATTGAGACATCATCAGATTGTTGTTGCGATTTCTCTTCTTTTTCTGCAACTGGTTTTGTCTTTTTTTGTCTGCCTTTTAAATCAGCTTCCGAAGAAGATTTGTCTGAACCCTCGATTGTAGATGGTTTCTCTTCACTTTCTGGCTTTCCCGGTACTTTCTGTTCCTGACGTCGCGAAGGCCGAGTCTTACTCTTGTCTTTGGCAGATGCAATGGGTTTCGACAAGTCCTCTCTTTCAGAAGGAGTTGTAGCGACTTGCATCCTAGCAACATCTTTGTCTCCTACTTCGCCTGGAATCCTTCTGGAACGAGTCGGGGATTGTTCTTTAGTAAGTGCAGCATAACCTTCAGGTTTTCTTGATTCATCTTGTTCAGATTTAGGACCTTTTTTGGATGAAACTCTTTCAGCTGGACCTTTATCGACATCCACGTCCTCCAATCTCTCTGGTTTTCCTAACAAACTAGTTGGAGTTTCCTCTTTTTTTCGTGAAATAGGTTTCACAGGTTCATCTCTTCCAGATTTTGGGACTCTTTCTCCTCGGCCTTTATCAGCAGTTGTGTCTTTTTCTCTGCCTGGTTTTCCTGTCAATTCTGCTGGGGTTTTTTCGCTTGAAAGTGTAGCTTTTGGTTCTGGTTTCACTGTATCATCTTTTGATTTTGGAACTTTCTGTTCTTGAACTTTGGGTTTCATGGGTTTATCTCCTTCAGATGTTGGGACACTTTTAGGTGGGACCTTTCTACCTTGAGCTCTGGCAGCATATGTATCCTTTGTTGCGCCCATTTTGTCTTTTAATTGGAGGGCCGAATCTTCTGGTTTTAGTGTTCCATCTCGTTCAGATTTGGGGGCTCTTTTAGATGGAACTCTTTCAGTTTGATTTATATCGGCATCGGTATCCTCCAGCCTTTCTGGTTTTGCTCTCGAACGAGTTGGAGTTTCGTCTTTTTTCCGTTCACCAGGTTTAGGTTTCAGAGACTCATCTATACCAGATTTTGGAACTCTACCTTTATCAACACTTGTGTCCTGTTCTTTGCCTGGTTTTCTTGTCAAATCAGTTGGAGTTTCTTCTTTTGTAAGAGGACCACGTGGTTGAGTTTTCACTGATTCATCTCGCTTTTCTTGAACTACAGGTTTCACTGACTTATCTTGTTCAGATTTTGGGATTCTTTTAGATGGAACTCTCGTATCCTTGGCGGCATATGCGTCCTTTGTCTCTCCTGGTTTTTCTCTTAATCGAGTTGGAGTTTTACCTGTAGGCGCATCATATGCTTCAGGTTTTTTTATTTCATCTCCTTCAGTTTTTGGAACTCTTTTAGCTCTACCTCTATCGGCACTAGGTTCACCATAAGCCTCAGATTTCATTGATTCATCTCCTTCAGTTTTTGGAACTCTTTTAGCTCTACCTCTAGCGGCACTAGGTTCACCATAAGCCTCAGATTTCATTGATTCATCTCCTTCAGTTTTTGGAACTCTTTTAGCCCTACCTCTAGCGGCACTAGGTTCACCATAAGCCTCAGATTTCATTGATTCATCTCCTTCAGTTTTTGGAACTCTTTTAGCTCTACCTCTAGCGGCACTAGGTTCACCATAAGCCTCAGATTTCATTGATTCATCTCCTTCAGTTTTTGGAACTCTTTTAGCTCTACCTCTAGCGGCACTAGGTTCACCATAAGCCTCAGATTTCATTGATTCATCTCCTTCAGTTTTTGGAACTCTTTTAGCTCTACCTCTAGCGGCACTAGGTTCACCATAAGCCTCAGATTTCATTGATTCATCTCCTTCAGTTTTTGGAACTCTTTTAGCTTTACCTCTAGCGGCACTAGGTTCACCATAAGCCTCAGATTTCATTGACTCATCTCCTTCAGTTTTTGGAACTCTTTTAGCTCTACCTCTAGCGGCACTAGGTTCACCATAAGCCTCAGATTTCAGTGATTCATCTCTTTCAGTTTTTGGAACTCTTTTAGCTCTACCTCTAGCGGCACTAGGTTCACCATAAGCCTCAGATTTCATTGATTCATCTCCTTCAGTTTTTGGAACTCTTTTAGCTCTACCTCTAGCGGCACTAGGTTCACCATAAGCCTCAGATTTCATTGATTCATCTCCTTCAGTTTTTGGAACTCTTTTAGCTCTACCTCTAGCGGCACTAGGTTCACCATAAGCCTCAGATTTCATTGATTCATCTCCTTCAGTTTTTGGAACTCTTTTAGCTCTACCTCTAGCGGCACTAGGTTCACCATAAGCCTCAGATTTCATTGATTCATCTCCTTCAGTTTTTGGAACTCTTTTAGCTTTACCTCTAGCGGCACTAGGTTCACCATAAGCCTCAGATTTCATTGACTCATCTCCTTCAGTTTTTGGAACTCTTTTAGCTCTACCTCTAGCGGCACTAGGTTCACCATAAGCCTCAGATTTCAGTGATTCATCTCTTTCAGTTTTTGGAACTCTTTTAGCTCTACCTCTAGCGGCACTAGGTTCACCATAAGCCTCAGATTTCATTGATTCATCTCCTTCAGTTTTTGGAACTCTTTTAGCTCTACCTCTAGCGGCACTAGGTTCACCATAAGCCTCAGATTTCATTGATTCATCTCCTTCAGTTTTTGGAACTCTTTTAGCTCTACCTCTAGCGGCACTAGGTTCACCATAAGCCTCAGATTTCATTGATTCATCTCCTTCAGTTTCTGGAACTCTTTTAGCTCTACCTCTAGCGGCACTAGGTTCACCATAAGCCTCAGATTTCATTGATTCATCTCTTTCAGTTTTTGGAACTCTTTTAGCTCTACCTCTAGCGGCACTAGGTTCACCATAAGCCTCAGATTTCATTGATTCATCTCCTTCAGTTTTTGGAACTCTTTTAGCTCTACCTCTAGCGGCACCAGGTTCACCATAAGCCTCAGATTTCATTGATTCATCTTCTTCGGTTTTTGGAAGTCTTTTAGCTTTACCTCTCCGTGCTTCTGCATCTGGTTTATATCCCGAACCAGTTGGAGTTTTATCTTTCGTCTCCGCTATACCGGCAGCAGGTGCTTTTTGTCCGAAAGGTTCTTTGTATCTCTGAGAGACAGTTTCAGGTCCACCTTTAGATTTTTTCTTTTTAACTTCAACTTGCTCATCTCCAGTTTCAGACGGCGATTTAATTTTCCTAGGTTTTCGTCGTTTTCCAGTGCCATCTCTAGACTTATCTTCTCCACCTTCGGTTAGCTCTGAGGGTGAAATTTTACGCTTCACTTTATATTTTTCTTCATCTGGCCTATATGTTTGGGATAATTTTCGTCTTTTTGGTCTAATTTTTTGGTCCTCATCAGAGGAAATGGGTTCTTCTTCTGTAAGTCTTTTGACATATTTACGTTTCAATCCTTCATCACTTGGAATTTCTTTTACCTGCAAGTAAATATGCAGTAATAACAAATATAAACAAGTGGAATTATTATTTAAAGGAATTCTGATTATCCGATTTTAAAGTGGACTATAATTAAGTTGTATTGAAACAAATATGCTCTGAAAGGCATATTAGAAAATGTTGCGTACGAATGGGTTGCATAAGATCTTCTAGACTCGATTTAAATTATTTCTCGCAAATAAATAAAAGTTATAAACAATTTAGATAAAAAAGGGGAGGGGAGTTTCTATATCCCAAAAAAAGTTCGTACCAACAAATTAACTCTGTGTGGACGCAGTGATAATACTGAGATAAGAACGATATGTGATATAACAAACCGGCATATTCGTACTTCATAGACATACAGCAAGCCTTCGACATGATTCAACTTGAAAACGTTAAACACCTGCTATATAATAGAGAACCACATAACCAAGTACAAGATTTAACAACAGCCTAAAGAAGCTGTACCTGTCAATAGCAGCTTTGGACAGGGCTCTCTGTTATTCAACATAATAATGGATGAAGTTATATAAAAGAGCCGACAAAGGAAAAAAAATTATCTGCTATGCTAACGATGCTGTCTCGTAAGCGGAAACCGTAGATGATGTTCAGAGGTTAACACACATCTTCAATATATTAGGGGTTTTCGCGGAAGCAGTTCTGAATCGATTCAGAATCGGTTCATTATTGTTAGTTCTATATTTGTTCTGTCCCTAAATCGGATCACCGGAGTTCTCATAGTGTTTTGCTTCATGTCATCTGTAAAAATCATTTTGTGGTTAATTTCTACAGGTTAAACGGTGCGCATGAACAATCTGTAAATTTATCGGAATTGAAAATATCTCCTGAATTAAAATTTTCAAATATTGAATGAATATCACTATACAGAAATTCCTTTTCAGTCAGCATTTTTGTAAAATATTCGGAATATTTAATTTATATCTATTTGTCTAGAAATTTAATACTAATGATTCCACAAAAGGGCATATAGACCATAATTATAGCTAAAAAATGCTTTTCAAAATTACTGACCCTAAAAATATTACTACCCTGAAAGTAGCCGACATCCGACAACAAATCTGAGAATATTTTGGTATTTGTTATATAATATTTAGCAAGTTACATGGGCTGTAAAATTAAACTTTTTGCAAATGTAATGAAATGCACATCTTTATTTGGTAAAATCTAAATATTCGTTTCTAAAATTTTGATTTTTGCATATATTTCAAAAATATTAAGTGTTAAATTTATAGGTTCACTTTTTTTTCGGTATTTGTTATACAATATTCAGCAAGCTATATGGGCTGTAAAATTAAACTTTTTGCAAATGTAATGAAATGCACATCTTTATTTTGATAAAATGTAAATGAGCATTTCTTTAATATTGCAATTATTTCATTTCTTTCAAAAAATATTCTATTTCAAATTTTCAGGTATCCGACATTCAATATTTAGCAAATTGCATGGGCTTTCAAACATTGAAACAAACATTGTGAAAATATAACGAAATGCACCTATTTAATTTCATAAAGTTTAAATGTGCATTTATACGTTTTTTATATCACAATTACATATAAAATAATCTATGCCAAATTCTAACATATCGGTCTTTGAATATTTGGCAAGCTACTATATCGGCTGTAAAATTCGAGTTTTAAAATGAAAGTAAATGGACCTCTTTATTTTCATAAAGTAAAAATTGCCCCTTTTTCAAATTTCACATTCACTGAATAATATGCTATATTAAATTCTGATATATCTAATGTTAAGGAAAATACTTATCTGGACTTAAGATATAATTTACTTCAACTGAAAATTACCCCAACCTCTTTATTCTAATCTTTATGTGCATTGGTATATAATTATATGTGCATTTTTAAATTAGTTTGGTAAACAGTTTTTTCCAATTAAAAAAGTGGTATACAAAGCTAGGCCCTGGTTATATCTATGTGTCTTTATTAAAAATTATAATCCTCACTATTTAGAAAATTTTAAATTGTATTTATTAAAAAAAAATGTAAATTTATAGCAAAGGACATTTTCACCCAAAGAACATGCAAAAGTATTTTAGAATAAAACATTTTTAAAAACATGTAACCGATTTCCAAGAATTACTAAAAAGTTAAAAATAATTATAACGATTGGCCGTAGTCGCTAACACTAAATTACCAAATTTTTCGAAAAACCTGTAGATGTTTTTAATTTTGATGCAGCAACCCAGGTACGTTGATGAAAACATAAGACTTTTTATCAGTTGGATATATTGAATTTAGAGATCCAACTGATTTTTTCTTGAGTGATAAAATTAAATAAAAATAAAATTAAATCATTTTTACCCGACTTCCAATTAGGAGGAGGTTATCAATTCGTCGCGTATCTTATTTTTTGTATGTATGGTACCTGATTTCTTCTCCTGTTGTCTATTAAGGTTATACACACAAAATAAAATATAAAGAATAAAAACTAGTTGAGTTCAAAAAACTAAAAAGTTGAAAATAAAACATTTAAAAAATATATAACCGACTTCCACCTATAACTAAAAAGCTGAATTAATTATAATTATTTATAACATAATACAAATCTAGCATATAAATAACACATTCAATGTTGTTAGGTACCTACACACAAATTAAAAAATTTAAACATTTAAAGGTGCTCATTCTGCACAAATTAATTACCTACCTATCTAGTATATTTTTTATTTACGTTAAACCAGTCAACAACATATTTGAAGTTACTTAACTTGCAGCAAATCATAAAAGATTATAATACATTTCAATGATTTAATTTTGGGTATCAATTCTGCCAATTAATTTGAAAATTAATTATTTTTGTATTTATTGGGACACTTGTAGTACCTATACTATATATTTCAAAAAATCCATCAGTCCTCATCAATAATCAAACTGTAGTCCAATATCTTAATTAATTAAAAATATTATTTATGAAAAAATAGTATTTTAAGTTCTAACAGGAATTAGTAATAAAATTAGAACAATTTTATTTCTTCTACATTAAATTAAAAATAATTTACAGAAGGAATTTTGGCTATTTCCACTTATCTCCAACTGCTAAATTCAAATTCAAACGAAAGCTGAACTAAACATACTTCGGACAGCCGAGTGGGTTTGAAATCAGGTCGAAGCGCATAATTCTTAGAGCTTTTACTTATATATGCTCTAGGGTATGGTCGAACTAAAAATCCTTGCTTCAGAGCAAGAACCATTTGAATTGATTCCGAATCAATAAATGCTTACCGCGAACACCGAACTCAACACTACTGTAACCCAGATCACCAAATTTTATAACAATAGATTTGGTTCTCAATACGGCGTTTTCAGAAAATTACGGTAATATTACCGTTGATCCGATTCAGAACTGCATCCGCGAAAACCCCTAATAATTTCAGCTGAGAAAACAAAATGTCTAAAGAATCGCTACGCTGCAAAATAGAAATTGACTGTCATGTAATTCAACAACAACTAAAAGTCAGATGTTTAGGACCTAACGTAACCAACTATGGAAATGATGAGGCAGCACAGCACGTTACCAAAGTAAATAAAGTAGCAGTCTTTACAGTATACACCAAATGAGAAATAAAATTCAGTACCTACTTATAAAGCAACAATTAGACAAATAATGGCATAAACAGCAGAGGCAAGAACCGATACATCAGAAACAAAACGATTATTAAAATAATATTAAAATACCCTGAAGCTCCTAGATGTCGAGATTGGTTTCTAGCTATTACTGGTTCTTAAAAAGAATCAACAAAGGGGTAAATAGAATAATTTATAAATTGTTGTTATTTTTCAAATATTGCTTTATTAATTACTTTACGATCGTATATGTTATTATAGGCTGTTGACACGATAATATTAAGTTCACCTCCTGAATAATTTTTTGACAGGCGCAGTAGACAATCCCTGTGTATCATAGATTTATACGGTGCTATGTTATTTATGTGAAATTATATAAAAATATGGGTTTGGAGTATATTGTTGTCATTATTTGTGGAATTCAGGTCTCAGACATGTAAATAGCAATCTTTTTCAAATTCTTATTTCTTACGAGTAATTTCAGTGATATTCATAATAATACAGATGCCACAACTATTATAAAACGACAAAATATTACTTTACACCAGTTTATAGACCACAATAATTGAACTCGTCATCACGAGAGTAACAGTTTGTAGTGCATAATTCATATGATTTTAAGAACAAACTCGTGGAAGTAAACAATTAAACTAAAAAAAACCCGCAAAAATATGAATTTTGTTTGTTTTTTGCTTATATAGGGTGTTCCAATTTGAGATTAATTTTTAAATTTGCCGCCATTTATATTTTTTGTACTAGACCATCATATGTTATTTGACAGGTGACAAGTAGGAATATTCCGGTTATTAAAAATTGAGAGATATACGATTCAGCAACGCGTGTTTATTATTAAAAAATATTTTAAACAGACTTTGGTTTACGTCGTCAATTCTTAATTGGGCCATACAACAGAAACTTAAAAATGTAAATTTTTTCTGCAAAATCATTTTCAGCGATGAAGCACATTTTGAATTGGGTGGATTTGTTAACAAGCAAAATTGTCGAAAATAATGGAAAGACCGATACATCCACAAAAAGTAACTGTTTGGTGTGGTTTTTGGGATGGAGTGATTGGTCCATACTTTTTTGAAGATGACAATGGAAATGATGTTACTGTGAATGGTGATCGATATCGAACAATGATTAATAACTTTTTGTGGGATGAATTGGAGCATATTGATGTGCAGAATATGTGGTTCCAACAGGACGGTGCAACATGTCATTCAGCAGCATAAAAAATCAATCTTTTGAAACAGAAATTTGGTAATCGAATAATTGCTCGAAGAGGAAACATTAATTGGCCCACTAGATCTTGCCATTTAACACCTCTAGATTTTTTCCTATGGAGTTATTTGAAAGAAAAGGTCTATGCCAACGATCAATAAACAATTGATGACCTAAAGGAGAACATTATTGACTGTTTTCAAGTCATACAGCAGCAGGTGGTCACTTATAAGATATTGTTTTCCATTACTAAACCGAAACAATTGTACTATCATTTGAAATAAAAGATTTGATCATTCTCAAATAATTTGTGCATTTTATTAAAAATTAAAAAAATAACCTCAAATTGGAATACCCTTTATAATGAAAAGTAATGAAGGAAACGTAATTCCTTCCATAGAAAAGTTGTAGAGAATTAGATATTCTCCTTAATGAGCGTTTATACATCATCACAGAGTAAAATTAGAAAAATTGGCCAAAAGTGGATTGTTTTTCAAAAATTGACAACTTTCTGGTGGCTAACACTGGAATATTATTCATCTTCAAAACGATAGTTTATGATGTAAAGGACATATGGGCTGACGATGGATACTATTTAATTTAAATAATTTATAGAAATGCCGGGAAATTTATCGAACTATGGTCGTTAATACGATACGTTCTGAAAAATATTTCTACAAATTATTTAAATTGCAATTCTGGAAGATCTTTAGGTTTATTAATTTCAACATTATAAGCTATCATTATTAGGCAGATTAAGGTTTCAGCTGTTATTACAAACAAGTTATGATTTAAAAAAAACTCGCTATTTTTTTAAGCTTTTCTTTATGAAAAATGCTACAATAAAAATTTATAGACAGTCATCTTGGAGATTTTCTGATTCTCTACATATTTTGTGTTAATGGCATTATGAACAGGTCATTACTTTCCACATTATAAGCGAACAACGAAAATACTCTATTTTTTAAAGCTTAAATAATTTACTTCTACGAGTTTGCTGTTAAAATTATGTCAGTTATGGCTTATAAACTATTATTTAGGGCTCACATATGCGGTTTCCTGTTGAATTTAACTCAAAAATCTCTATTGACTGGTGTACTTGGTTAGTGAACATCGACACCACTGGAGAAGTGTCTAGAGAGATTTTAATTACCTTATTTCAATAGGTATTTGAATACAAGAATTATTTCCTCAATGCCACATTTTGAGATGTGCAAGATAGCATTTACATATTTCTGGTGGGACGTTTCTTTTTCATGAAAAAACATCATAATTATATTTTATATAGTTCCGTTTTTATATTTTTAAATTTTAAATTATTTATAAAACCTTGACACTTGGCACTGAATGTTGGAAATAATTTATTAATATAATTCTAAATTACAAAGTAATTAATAATATTAGCGGTAGTATCAACGGACTTAACACAAGCAACAATCAAGTTTGGAGGATGGAGTGGATATGTAAGCAATGCAGGATTTTAAATTTGCCTGTCATCGACTGCAAAAATATACTAAATAGGTAGGTAATTAATTTGCTCAGGATGAGCACCTTTTTTGTTTACATTCTTTATTTTGTGTGTAGGTATCTATCAACAGTGAGTGCACTGTTTATTGTACAGTGCTATGCATTGTTAATTTTTTTCAACTTTTATGTTCTACTTTGAAGTGGACTGATATAAAAAAATCATCTGAATAACTAAACAAAAATTGTGAAGGTGGTATTAAATTTTACAAATTACAATAGCTGAGTAGAAGTCGTATGGTTCCCTATGACACATTTTTATTTGAAATAGTCAATAGTAAAATAGATTGTCAATTTGTTCTTAACAATATTCAAGATCTATCCTGCTGTTCTAAAATTATGGAAAAACTTCACCCATCTCGCAAACAAATATATATAACTTTTAGTTTAACCACATCAACGTATTAATGTATCATATCATATACTCCTGCCTTAATCAGATTATGTGGTGGCAAATAATTCAACTCGATGGAGTTTATTGATTGCGCGTATTTGAAACGGATCATCTTTACCTTTTGGAATCAATTCGAACCTCTTTCCCCATGTTAACATGAAAATGATGGACCATCCTGACCTTACGATGAAAAATGAGAAAATGGTAGAAAAAAAATTCTTATTGAATAATATTTTATTTGTTTTTATAAAAAAGCTATAAACAAAAAGAATTACTGGGTCTTAATTGACGTAACGGAGATCTATCGATTACGGTCATTACCACTTCTCAAATCCTTAAATGTGATACTAAATTTCTGAAGTATCATAATACGCAAAGAGCTAAACGCACTCCCCTTTTACGGCCTTCATTTTGAAATTAGGATAATGAAACGTATACAATTCGAAAGCTGTGCCGTAGATGTGCAGAATATATAAAGAATCTTTATTTATTTCTTTTAATATAAGTAAATAAATATAAATTACTGATATAAACCAAGTAAGATGGCGCCCACTGTGAACAACTACCTTAACTCTTAAAATCTAATGTTCGAAATTTGACAGCAGTCAACAAAACCCCAATCGAGTAGCGAAGTATAAATATTGCTTAAATAATCGACTTTTACTTACTATGATGTATGCTCTAAAATCTTTCTTTTCTATTCATTTATGACGTTACTTTTTTACAAAAACGTTGACTTCAGAAACTATTGTGTTGTGATCGAATTGAATGTGTTTTTAGGAAGTTTGCGCATTTACAGAAGAATTCACATGCAAAGTTTTACGTTGTTATTTAGAGATTCTAAAATAAAATTTATCAATTATGATAAATTTTATTTTCGATCCTCAGCAAGTTGAGTATATACATTTCTTCAGTCATGAATTTATCACAAATCTAATAACAATTCATTAATATTTTGGTGTATCCATTACTGCGTTCAAAGGCAATCCTTTAAATAAATTTTAAGATGTCATCTAAAATAGTCAAAAATTGTTAAATGTTCTTTTAACGAGATGTGATATATATGCTGAAAATATATTTTTGCTTATTTATCCAATAACATAATAAATATAATTGTTTATTTTATCATTTTGTCGAAATTCCATTTTGGGGTTTTGGCATCTAAAAATCGATTGCTCGGGAAAAATCGTATTACCGAGAAAGAATGAGACTGTTACAATTATGACAGCTTTGTTCAATACGGTCAATTAGTAGTTATATATAAACGCTGGTGGAAATATAATATGAAGTGGATTTATTATAATGAGTAGCTTAATAAATGATAGAGAATTGAAATTAAACTGAAACATTTCATCTTGAGAAAAAATAGTTGAATTTACGAGTAAAGTTGGGACTATTTATTAAATATACAAATGGAAATTGAATAAGTATTAGTAATAAATTAAAACAGATTATTTTGTCATTTCTACATATGCGATTTCTACTTCATAACTATTCAATATTTTCAAATGGAATTGTCATTTACCTTTATTCTATTTTATATGTTATTCTACCGGTTAAAAGCTGAATTATTTAATTCTAAGAAATTTCGTGGTATCTAAATTTTTGTGATTAATTTCCACTTACTGTCCCTTTTCATATTAAATTGAGAATTATGAATTTCAACACAAATAAAGTCCTATTAATTATATATGAACAAGAAGTTGAATTTCATTACTGACGGACGCACTTGGTCGAATTTCGACCACAGACGATTCTAGTTATAATCATTATTTCAATAGCTATTGAGGATTTGTTTCTACCGTATTACTAAACCTATTAGTGCAGTATCTTATTGACTGATAAAATTAATAATACAATTTGTCGGAAAACACTGCCTCAAATTATAGCATTAATTTCTAACCGCCTCTTGGAGTTTCTCCTTCTCTTCAGGACTAAGATCCAACTGGTCGAAAAGTTTCAAAAGTTCTCGGTAATATTGAATTTTCTTAATTAACTTGTACCTTCGACAATTTTTTCTCTTCAAAATTGCATCAAACATTAATTCCAAAGGTATCAGTTTATCTGTGCAGTGACCCTGAAAAAAATAAAATATTAAAGTCATATTTGAAATTAATCAATTCAAGTGGATCAACCAAATATGCAACGGAATTAAAATAGCACTAGATACTACGAACAGCAATTTCAAAGAAGTAATCGGCGACTTTAACGCTTAGGTGGGAAAAAAGCGGATCACTTTTGGTTTGGTGATCCCAATGAAAGAGGAGTACAATTCGCACACAGATAAAACATTTAAAAAAAATATAACCGACTTCTACCTATAACTAAAAAGCTAAAAATAATTATAACAAAATACAACTTTAGCAAATAAATAACACATTCAATGTTGTAAGGTACCTACCCAGGAAGTAAAAAATGTAAACATTAAAAGGTGCTCATTCTGTACAAATTAATTACCTACCAATCTAGTATATTTTTGAAGTCGATGCCAAGCAAATCTAAAATCCTTCATTGCGTACTTATCTACTAAATCATCAAACTTGATTGTTGCTTGGCACCAACTTCAAAAATATACTAGATTGGTAGATAATTAATTTGCACAGAATGAGCACCTTTTAATGTTTACTTCCTGGGTAGGTACCTTACAATATTGAATGTGTTATTTATTTGCTAAAATTGTATTTTGTTATAATTATTTTTAGCTTTTTAGTTATAGGTAGAAGTCGGTTATATATATTTTTTTAAATGTTTTATTTTCAACTTTTTAGTTTTTTTTGAACTCAGGTAGTTTTCATTCTTTGTTTTTTATTTTGTATGTATAACCTTAATAGACAGAACCAGGTAACATCGAAAGCCTCAACATTACAGAATGATACTTTATCATTTAAATTGACAGGTAAATCTTTACGAACAAAATTTACTAGTACGCGTTGACTTAATAAGCCCAAAATATATTTATGCTTTATGGACTACGCCTTGTAACCTTTTTTCAACTTTTTTTGACAACCCTGTATAACTAGATATTTCCACTCCAACCTAAGTACCAACCAGTCTGTACATACGACTGCCCACGGCAAGCATAAATTTGTTTGCTGCCTTCTGTAAACTATAGGACGGAGTAGAATCCATCCTATATTTACGGAGTCAAATCCGTCCTATATTTCAACCATAGTATATAACTCCTTGTGGGCTACCCCATAAATTATTTCCTTTTTAACATTTTATGTTATCGCCCTGTGTAACATTAATTCCTCTCCACACTTTGTACAACTTCTTATGGGCTATAAAATAAATAATTTTTTAATCACACTGTATAAATATAATTCAACTCCAGCATATATTTCAACCATCCTGTATATGATTTGCTTATGTCCACATCATATAACAGTTTTTTAATCACTCTATATAATTTTAATTTCACATTTTTTCAACATTTGTATACCACCAAACGTCCAGTCCACCCTATATTCCAACCATCCTGTATATACGGCTGCCTACAGACCACAATCATTCTAGTCCGTCCTATATTTCAATCTTCATATAAATGTAACTCCTTCAACCACTTTACTTTGTGATTTTGTTTGCTATAACTAAACACCCTGTCTATGGGCCACCAAGTACCAGTTTAAAGTTTGACATGTGTTGTCACTGAATTTTTTATTAGGCCGGGAGAATGTGACAACCAAAAGTACCATCTTCGCAAAATGGAAAAATTTGCATTTAAATAGGTATTTACCTGGTATACAAACAAAACGAGCTTGGTACTCATTGATTTAAGGAGCCGAAAATACTATGCTTTACTACCTATATGCATAAGATGTGCATAGAAAATTTTCAAATTCGCAATTAAAACTTCCAGTGCCTAAAATTACCGCACTATTACGTTGGAATTAAAATATTTATGAGGAAATGTCTGTTATGTCATTTCGGTGAAATTTTTGATAAGAATTTTGGAATTTTCGGCGATTTCTGCAAAACTGCAAGTTGCACGTCGCAGAAAAGTATATGAGATCACCTAAGGATCTTCCTTAATAGATTAAACGTTAAAAAACTATACACATGCATAAGGAGTTATCGGAAAATCGACCAATATGTTAGGGATATTGGTCGATTTCCATGCACGCATGTGTTCATTCACAAATTTTATCACTTTACCAATAGAATTCTTTTCCAAAATTTGAAGTTTCACCAATCCGGATATATACTCTATTAAACAAGACCATATTCGTTCAAAACGTGCACCACAGGAGAAGAAATCAGGTAACATACATACAAAAAAAAAGCGAAAAAATACGCGACGAATTGATAACCTCCTCCTTTTTGGAAGTCGGTTAAAAATGTACAAATTAAACTCCTTCGAGAAAAACTCTAACAATATGTTCCAAATAGGTCAGTCAAGAATATAATTGACTTTGTCCTGAAAACCATTATCAGTACCGTCAAATATGTGGCCGTGCTAAATACATTCAGGGCAGGAACCGATCACAGGCTACTCCGCGAAAAAATTGATCTTAATACGAAATTGGAGAGATTTAAACACCAGGAAAACACCGTCTTATACAATACATAATAACAAGAAGAAACTTTAGAAGAAAAGCTATAAGCACACGCAACTAATGAATACAAGAGTAACTAACTATAAGAAAGAATACTGTAGAGAACGTTAAATATTACGAGAAACTAGTAAACTTTGAAATGAAAACCGAAAAAGCAATAAGCACGGTAAGAAAGCCCGAAAAATCCACAAAGACAAGTAATTACATCAACTGACGAAAAAAAAAAAGAATAGCAGAGAGAAACTCAATAATGGAGCAGGTCTCCACATTATATAGCATTCTATATAAAATACTCGACTCTCTTTAAATATACCAGAAGTAAACGAGGAAGAAGTGGTCAAGAATCTGAAGAATGGCAAGATAGCTGGAAAAATTAGGTACACCGATGAACTAGTAAAATACACTGGTAGAGATACATGGAAACGTCTGACCGTAATCTATACGCAATGTTTAAGGACCAGGCAGGGATAGTAAGTACACTGGACTCTATTGAGAACAGTCAAATGGAATAAAATTGACAACGAATAAAGGAGGGCGTGTAGGAAAAAACGCTTGGACACGTCGATTTGTATTTTTAAACGGGCATTTTTTCAACATAAAAATTATATAGGGTGTGTCATGTGCCAGTGGCCAATACCAACTTACTTATTTTAAATGCAATCCCCTGTATATTATTTATTTTTTTGATTCTCCAGAAAATTCTAGACATAATTCTTGTAAAATGTCCTACATCTATCTAACTGTGTCGGAAATATTAAGTGTCTTCAGATTTATTACAAAAATTAAAATTAAAAAAAGAAAATTATTTATTTCACAAATTCGCTACATTACACTAAAAACCTAATAAGTAATACTGATTATTTTTTAATAATATAAAAAAAACAAAAAACATTAATGTCAATGTAGGACATGTTCAAAATGCTGGCCGAGAACGTCTTGGCAACATCTCAGGCGTGACTGATATAATCGCAAGCATGATCAGGGTTGCCAGATGCCAAATTTGAAATTTCCCTAGGTGTATTCTATTTTTCCCCAAAATAGTACTATTTTTAATGACTTTTCCCCAAAATAAGAAATAAATATTTAACTTAAAATAATAAAAAGTAACACCCTAAAATCATACCTAAAACGATATTGTGAGTGTATAACCTCTAACTTATCGTGATTTACCTATGCCTATGTAAAGTTTTTCACGATCGGTTTTTGGATATTGTATACATTTTTTAAATAACACTAGATCAAATTTTATAATCGAATGTTTAATGAAATATTTAGAAAAAACAGATAAAGTTCAAAGATTACATTGAAAACTTAATTAATGCTTCGAGTGTCTGGGAAAGATTTTTTTACTACGTTTTGTTTGTCAGGACTCTCTTAAGTCGACTCTTGTCAAGAGTTTCTTAAACGTGATGAATAAAACTTATCGCTACAACACTACCTGAATAAACAATATTGGTACAGTACAAAATAAGAGGTGCGAAATGGTTAATTAATACTGTTGATTCTCTCAAAATGTTGGGGTATCTGAGAGAATCCCAATTTTATAACAGTAAAAACACCATTGGGGTGAAAAGGATAGAAATCAAGGTAGGTGACGACTCGGCCTGGCGCATCTAGTCGGTAGACGGCACCCTTCTTTGAATAAAAGAAAAAATTTATATAAAATGCTTATGCAAAAATCTAAATTAATTTTAATATGAAAATATAACAACATGTGCCTTTTTGTCACTATCTATGTTAGTAAATTCTTGACTTTACGATTAAAAAATTTATAAATTTTATTTCTTTAGTTCGATAAAATATGTTTTAAAGTCTTATTGGACTTCCAAAATATTGACTTTGATTAACCTCAGAACGTTTAAATTCAAGTGAATCATAAAAATTCACCACACTCAATTACTATATTTGCATATAGACGCCGAGGTTCGGTCAGTCCACTTCACTAACTCTACAGCAAAATTTACATTTTCCCAAGATTTCCTCATCATTTTTTATTTTCCCCAAAAAATTTCCCCACAAGTTATTGATCCCCAAATTTTTCGCAAAAATATTATTTTTCCCCAAAATGGGGAAGTGTAACAATTTATTATATGCTGACGATTTAAAAATCTTTGTTGTGGTTACAGGTATCGATGATTGCTATTTTCTACAAGAGAATCTTAATGTTGTTAGTGACTGGTGCTTGCAGAATAATCTACATTTGAATGTGTCTAAGTGCAAAATAATGTCTTTTACCAAAAAGAAAGGTTGTCTAGATTTTAATTATATGGTAAGAGATGATTGCCTTTCTCGCGTAACTTTAATTAAGGATCTTGGTGTGTGGTTTGATACTAGGTTGAATTTTTACAAACACATTAACCTTAAAATTGCCAAAGCTAGTAAATTGTATGGCTTTATTGTCAGAAACTGTAAATCGTTTCATAGTATAGATGCTCTGAAAGTACTTTATTATTCTTTCGTACGCTCCAGGCTAGAATATTCCTCGATCGTCTGGAAACCATTTTACAATTATCAGAAGTTAGCATTAGAAAGTATACAGCGAAAGTTTCTTAAGTATATATGTTTTAAAATTGATGGAGTTTATCCCAATAGAGGAGTTAATGAGCAATTTATGTGTAATAGATTTAATGTGGAAATTTTGGAGCTCAGGCGAATAATATGTTCGCTTACTTTTCTATACAAGCTTTTGAATAATAAAATAGACGCAGTGAACTTGTTATCACAGCTTAATTTCAATGTACCTTCTGTTTTTCTCAGAGATCCAGTGGTTTTTAGGCATAGTCGTTACAAAACTAACTTAGGCATAAACACTCCTGTTTTTTGTATGACACAAAACTTCAACCTTATTTGTAGGGAATGTGATATTCATGTAGACTATTTGTCTGTTATTTTGAGTAGGGCCAACGCTTTATTTAGTTTATAATTTTTAACTTTATTTTTGATATCGCAGTTATCGAGTATTTGTTTATTTTTTTTGTTATTTTTTAGTACATTTTGCTTCCTGTTTTTTAAGGATTATTTAATATTGTCCTGTTAATAGTTTTTTATTGTTGGGCAATAAAGCTTTATTTATTTATTTATTTAAGGCTACCATCCATATAATCATATTGGAAAATATGAAAAGGAGAGTTAGGCAGGGGGATACCATCTCCAAAAAAATGTAATTGTTTACTCTTGCACAGGAAGATGGGTTCAAAAAATTAAACGTACAGGCAATTTTTGAAGCACAGGAAGACCACCAAAACTTGTGTTAGACGATGGTAAAACAACAGTAGTACGATATCGGCACCAATTAGCCCAAGTTCGAAGAAAGTGGAATATTCATGGGAAGTGAGTGCAGACAGGTTGTTAGAGGGACACATGAAACATATTTCTTGCAGCTATTTAAGAATCTAGGAATCTCGGGTAGACGATCCAGTAGCTCAGTGGGGTAATTGGAAGTTGAGTAATGTAATACATATAATATTCATGCTGTTACATCATACATAAAGAGTATATATACACTCTGATCTCCAGGATTTTGTGATTTTTCCTAACAAAATACGTAATACACGTTAAAAAATATATTAAGTATTTACCTCTCTGTTTTTAGACTGCATTTCTAAAATATGTTGCCTCCTGTCTTCAACTATATCACACCATGCTCTTAAATCTGCAGCAGAAAAGTAAGTCTTCATTCTAGCTTCTGATCTAGCGGTATTTATTTGGTCCTGTCTTCTTGTGGAGAAAACTCTATCTTTTTTGTTAATATAAGACATTTTAACATATTATGCACTTGACATTTGTTGATGACGGTTGTCAATTCCAAAGTTGTGTTTAGCTTTGACTTAGAATACCAATTACATGGAAGCATTATTAATTTTGCTTTCTCTGCTTTTGCTTTCAGAGGTAGATATTGATTGTTTGATTGAGTAGATTGTGATATCCGTATTTGCGTCTAAGTTGTTATTAAGTATGGGTGCTATTTAACAGAAATGATATACCGTTTTTTAAGGCGGTATTACATTCTCAAAGACCTCCCAAAAAGTGCTTAAACATTGAAAAATATGCCACAAATATGCTCCAGAAAACAACTACAATTTTATGTTTGTGCTGCTGTGCTGCTTTTTGTTGTTACTGTTTGGGCCAGTTTAACAAAGAAAAAATAATGCGTGCCTAGAAAGGTAATGTGTACCAGTAGTAGGCCTGATAAGTAAACTAGCTTATTAGGAGGTTGAACGAAATCTGCATACTTTTCTAATGCGAGTATTCTAGTTTCAAACAAGCAGGGAATGAGTACATTTTTTTTTTGATATTTACCTTACCTGTTAAATAAACTTGTAACATTTGTTTTCTCTAAAGATTTTCTTTGGGCCTTGAAATCATACCATAGTTGTAGACTTCAGCATGTAGATTATGGGGGCTTAAAATCGCCTCAATATAACATCGACCTAAGGGATTGTTGAATGGTTTTCGTAGGTTTGTAACTGCTGTTGGGTTGTGTTTTATTGTTGTAGTGGCAAAACTAATAAATTTTGTAGCAAAGTGTGACGTCCTAATTGAAATTTTTTGCTTGTACAAATTTCAATTCTCTACAAGTATTCTCGAAATGTTATATTAGTTTGTATTTTTATGCTTTCTTGGGAATAACACCACAATTGTTGTAAAGTCTATATTTCAGATTTTCCAAACATTTCAGGGTCTAAATCAGACCCCATTTTGAATTGCAATAGAAAGTTTGTAATGACAAATTTAGCATTCACAATTTGATATTAAATGTTTGACAATAAAACTGATGTAACTAAAAGAAAATACGGCTAATTTGATATATAAAAATTGGAAGAATTTGAAAAAGCTATCTTCATAATTTTATGTGGCGCTCCTAGGTACGACTTAAAATTAAATTCATATAGGAAACCCTAGGAAAAAACCTTATCAACTATCCCAACACAGGAATGTTTAAAAGAACATTACCATTGCTAATTTCATCCTTGATTATTGAATAGAACAAAAATACTACTAAATACCAAATTAATAATAAAATTAACTCCTTCAGCTTTCGTTTTATATTGTGTTATTCTGTGTGTAATATGGTTGAATTTTGAAACTGTAGGTTTGACCAAGGTGCGAGGCGTGCTCATAATTTTTTTACTTTTCGAATTGTCGTTGCATTACACTGGCTGATCCAAAAGGAGCTCAAGCCCCCAAAAACATCTGAATTGTATCCTTTTTAGGGTTTATTTTCATAAAACCTACCATCAGCGTTGTCAGGCCAACCCCAAATGATTCCAAGACCCTACAAACGATTCCAAGCTCCCACAAACGAATTATGAATCGGCCACTGTTTATATAATATTTGTTCATTTGTTCGAACATTTATAGATCTAGAGGTTTCTCCAATATAAAATTTATTACATTCGCAAGGGATTTGATAAAGGCAACTTTGTAAGTTTTGGGTTACGTTATTTCGTTTAGTTTGTGATATAATTGTTTTGAATATATTTTATGTTTTGAAAGTTGTTTTAATATTATTTTCTGAGTTTTTCTGAAAGACCCTGCATGTACGGTATGCTTTTTGTAGTAATGTGATTATCACCGGTATTAGTATTGTTTGGAGCAGCATGGTGTTGACTGTTAGTGATTGTTTTGTGTTCAGTTTTATCTAACTCTTTATTGACGAATTTTTCTGCATTCAATTTATTGATATCAGATAGTATTGCTCTATCATATAAAGATTAAATGATGCCCTTTTTCACGGTACCTATTTGGATATTTAGAGTTAAAATTGAGGTATCTGTTAGTGTGAGTCGGCTTTCTGTAGGAAATACTAATAAAAACATTTCGCCACTGGATTCAGAAGTCTACAAACAAATGATTTTCGGACTTTTTTCTAGTAGCTGAAGCACTATGGAAAAACTAAAAAAGGTAATAAGTCATGTTTCAAGGCTGATATATCTCTTATAAGTGAAAAAGTATACTGTAAGGGGTTTCAAAATATTAAATATAAACAACATATTTTCTAGAAATGTTTAATATATAACAAACAACAATAACTATTTCAAAATGCTTACATGGAGTTTAGTCTTGCCCTAACTTAAACATAAAACAAAATAAAAATTACTACCAGTAGTTTCATTGACGACGAATTTGTATCCGCTGCATCATAAGCACTCACTGAAACAAAACAAATTTATTGAAATACAAAAAGAATTTACTCGAGAGTGCAAAAATACAGCTTGTGTTCCAGTTGATTGAACAAACAATAATGCTAGTGAGTATGTTTGGTAATGTTCGCACAGAACATTTGTTTATTCCAGGGTCACGTAATATCTGAAACAAGTTACTTACGGGCAATACTGCCACTTTATTATGGATTTTTTGTCTAAGAACACCAGGTGGGTTGTCATATTTCTTCCGGTTTTTTTTCTGCAAGATGTTGCAGAACATAAGTACTATTTAATCAAAATCACCTCCCGCGAGTAATGATTGTTAATTAGAAACTTTGTTGTTAAAAACAATAGTTGCTACTAGTTGAAAAGATGTTTACTTCTTGAAAATATAACTGCAGTCTACAGTACTTTTAGTTTTGCCAACTCTTCCTTCACGGTTATCGATTCCTCTTTTCGTTCATTCTATGCCTTTCTTCCTCTGACTGATTTATAATTTCTGAATTTCTTTTATAAACAGATTTAGCAATATTTATCCTACTAATGTATACCTTTATAGTATATTTTTATCGTATTTTTTCTTCTTCTTTTCTTCCTCAAGGTTATTACGATTACTTGACAATACCTGTTTAACTCTTCAAATTTACTTCCACATTTCATTTTTCACTTCTGTATTTCTGCTGTAGTATAGTTTTTGGTTTTGACTATACTTTGTCGTCACCCGTGTATGATAGCCTTTCTACTAAGTGTTAATTAGGATTTCCGTAGTCCATCAATCTGAATGATTTGTATTTCAATTTTTTTGTTCCCCTATTGATTGGTTTTTTTTCTATGAATAGCTTGTTTTATTTTGTTCGTATATTTTTTTCTGTTGATGGAAATTGTGACCTAGATCTTGTTCTTTTGTTTTTTTTTTGAGCACGAAATTTATACTTTTGGTTTAATCATTAAATGGTCAGCGTTCTTTGAGATTGGTACCAAGAAAATTTGTGAATTGACTTATATGTGAAAAAGTCTTTCATTACTTTAGGAAAAAGCTCGTGCACAAGTCTATTAGCCTTTCACCACTATGATTCTTCAGATTCTCTCCTTATTTACCAATTACTTTCCTCTCGAGATTAAGTGTTCTACGGCACAACTTCTTCTCAACAGTTTATGTTTGCTTGCCGACTCCTCTACCTGCTCCTTCCCAGCCCAGAATGCCCAGGTCAATTTAACACTAATGCCAAGATATCTTGAATAACGAGCTTTGATTTAATTAAGTTCTTTGTGTTTAAACCGCAGATCGACTATTTTAATACAATAGCAAAGGAAATACAATGTACCCAAAACTATAGAGATGCCTTCCTTCAGGTAAATTTCGTACGAGATTGCCCGCCCTCTTCTTCAGACAAGATCATACCCTGGAGCTCGAGCTGCTACTTTCTTTTTCTTTAAGTGTCATGTTTTTGTTGAACATTGACGACTACACAATATCTCTATATCTTTCTCGATTCTGTGCTTTATGGAGTAACTCATCTGCGTTTAAGCCTGTCCATTGCCGCGGGTTTTTTAGTCACGAGAGCTTCTTTCGCCCTACCCATTTTTTCCTTTGATTTTTTCTTTTAAAAATAGTCTGTGTAACTCGAATTGGGTTCTAATTATATGTCCAACGAATTCGTCTCTTGATATTATTCTTGTCTGTCCTGCTCCACTCGTTCTGGTGGTCCAAGATATTTTAAGCATTCTTCAGTGTGTCCACATTTCAAATGCTTCCTATTCATCAATTCTTCAAGCATCCATATGTCGCAGCCATTTAAAAAACTGACTAGACGTAACATTTTGTAAACTTCTCTCGCGTATTTTGATCTTTAGGGTTTTATTTGAAAGTAACGCTTAAACTTCTGCACTGCATTTCTGGCTTGTCCTATGCGGCATCGTGTGAAGAATCTATATGCTGGTTTATCTATCAGCCTAGTAATTTAAACTTTGCCACCCCCTCCAATGGTTATTCCATTAACAGTAATGGGGTCAGGCCGACATCTAATTTACTCATAACCATTTATTTGGTCTTATTTATGTTATTAGATAGCCCCCAGTTCTTATAAGTTTCATTGACTCTGTTTACCAATTGCTGCAGATTTACGGGTTTTTCGATAACGTTCGATAACGTCAGCATCTCCAATATTACTAACTGTTTCTCCTCCTATAACGATTCCTTTTTGGGCCCTTAAGGGTTATCTGAATATATTTTCCGAAAACACGTTGAAGAGTGTGGGAGAAAGAATGCATCCTTGTCTTACAACCCCTCGTAATCGTGACTAGCATCGATTGTCTTTTATTTCCAATAATGGTAGCTGTTTGGTCCCAATGCAAATGTGAAATTAGCGTAATATCTCTGTCATTTAGTTGGATGTTCTGCGGAGCTGATATTAGCTTATTGTGCTTGACGCAATTAAGGTTTTTTCAAAATCAGTACACTTCTCACTTCGTAACGCCTTTGCAGCAGCGTTTCCATGGTAAATAGCGCTTCCCTGGTTTCCATAAATCTTATGAAATCAAATTGCTCTGAACTCATAGCTTTCTGGCACTTGTTGCTGATTCTTTTTCGGAGAATGTGTAGACTCATTAGACTAATCAGCCTGCGTCTGAACATTTTTTGGGTCTGGTTTTTTGGGCAGGGGGATGAAGACTTAGCCACTAAGAGGGGATATGACTTGTTTCATATAGTTGGTTGAATAGAAAAGTGAATTCATTTATGTTTTTATAGTATAATAATTTCAACCATTCAATATATATTTACTTATTTGTTTTTTGCGTGGTCTGTGTTGCCGTGTTAACGATACCATTCTTTATGGTGTTGTGATTAGAGACTTTGCTATTTGTTTTAGTTTCAGCCGTATTATAGCAGCATGTAGATTATGGTCAGTTGCGGCACTTGAGTAGGTTTTTTTAGTATTTTTAATTGCAAAAAAAAATCCAAAGACATTTTATTGGCTTTTCTTGAAGAATATATATAGTAGAACACATAAAAACTGTTGTTAACAAATATATATTCCTTAATTAATTACACGGAGTGTTAAAAGTTGCAAAAATCGCAATTTTAGCAGTTTTTGTAACTTTTCAGCAACTGAATGAAAAGTTCTAGGGTCGAAAGTAAGTTTGTTTTATACGTAATTTCAATAGCTACTAAATGATAGGTTCATATAGCCGATTGGATAATTAGTTATTGAGTTATTTGGAAAAAACTGTAAAAAATACGCATCGTTCATAGTTATTGCATAAGATACGTTGAAATTTTGAAACTCGGCAAAATCTTTCATTTCTATGAAGTAAATAACTGGTAAGAATCTCAAATTTACAGCTCCGAAGGTTTTCTTACAAATCTGATTTTTTCCAGGGCTTTTAATTTTACAATGCTCCCATTTGGAGCTGAATTCGTATTTTAACGATCTGAAAGGAACATATTAATTATTAGTTCTTTGAGTACAATCCCTCATCAATTAATTTTCTTTTAATTTTGTTTTATTGTATGTAAAATCAGTTTGAAACCCTGCATTTTGGTATTCGGAATTAAATAAAATGTACTGGTGGGAGAAGCACCTTCCCCTCATTATACTACTGCGTTCGAACTTACATTCATTTCAAATCGCTTTTATTATTTCCCTAATACAAATGCCATGCCAACTGTCAAACTGTTTGCTGATAGCCCAGGGACGAGAAATGGTGGCATATCATGATTTGTTCATTGAAATGTTACATTTCTATTTGTTCTAATATTCGATATAACTTTTTTTCTAATTATTTTACAAAAAAATGACATCAGACCATTTTTATAGATGGTGTCTTAAGACATAATTTTCATTATAAACTTTTTAAATTTATGGATTAGTTAACTACCTTTATAGTTCATAACTAAACATTAATATTAATGATTTACTACAATTATATTGTTGACTTTGATTTTCTATTTTCTGACTAATTCTTTCCTTTCTAAAGTTTTTTCCTTTTAAAATTGTCGAATAAATTAATTGTGATACTGCGGTCGACTTTGTTTCAAAACTCTGTGAATTAAAGTAATCAAAACAATTCCGAGGTTAAATCATTTATCAACGGAAATTTTTTCATACATTTATTGAATAACATTATACAGAAATGATTGATTTAGCACTTTTCAATATACCCTCCTGCGTAATCTACACACTTTTTCCATCGAGAGTTGGGAGTTTCAGTATTCTCTGTTCACAGGTTTGAGGGTGAGTTGCAAGCCAACTACGCATGTGCTCCTCGACTTCTTCATATATTCCAAATCGGTTTCCTCCCGGTGATTCTTTCAGAGACAAGTCAGGGCTATAAGAAGGGTGGTCGAGGGCTTCTCAGCCCATTTCTTGCAGTGTTTTTTGTTTCAAATACGGGGCTTTTGCCAACCATAACAACTAACAGTAATAATCCACTTTCACTGTACGTTGGGTATGTAGAAAATCAATCAGTAAATTTCCTTGGGGTCAAAAAAAATCGTGGGAAGGACTTTTCCAGATGAGAGGCGAGTTTTAAATTTTATTCTTTTTTCGCCAGTTTAGAAGATGCACTTCAAAATGGCCTTCCTTTTTTGCTGAAATCTATTTAGAAGTCTTTCAGCGATCTTTAGTTTACAGTCAACAACCACGGAACCCATCGAGCACTAATTTTTCTGAAACTAAATTGATCAATGATAATGGATTGAACACTTCCATAACTGACACCCAATTCTGAGGAAAGTCCTCCACGGTTAATCGGCGCTCATGTTCAATAAGCTGTCGAACACATTGGCATTGCTAGCTGTAAGGCTTGTCCTTTTGCATCGATCATGGTTATCATTCTCGTACACCCTTAAATTTTCTCACCCACATATACACACGACTCTGAGACAGTGTACTACCACAAACTGTGCCTTCAAATGAGTTAAAATTTCTGAGGGTTTAACGCTTTTACTGGTTAAAAACATTATGACAATCTGTTACGGACAAATGTACTCGTAACACTAGCTTACTCATGGCTGACTCTGTACTGACCACACATCATACAATAGGTTTTAAGCCAAGCATAATCGCGTACCTGGCTGGTTCCCCAGTGTCCATACAAAAATACTACTAAATATCAAATTAATAATAAATTTAAACTCCTTCAGCTTTCGTTTTATATTGTGTTATTCTGTGTGTAATATGGTTGAATTTTGAAACTGTAGGTTTGACCAAGGTGCGAGGCGTGTTCATAATTTTTTTACTTGTCGAATTGTCGTTGCATTACACTGGCTGATCCAAAAGGGGGCAGAGGAGCTCAAGCCCCCCAAAAACATCTGAATTGTATCCTTTTTAGGGTTTATTTTCATAAAACCTACCATCAGCGTTGTCAGGCCCACCCCAAATGATTCCAAGACCCTACAAACGATTCCAAGCTCCCACAAACGAAAATTATGGATCGGCCACTGTTTATATAATATTTGTTCATTTGTTCGAACATTTATAGATCTAGAGGTTTCTCCAATATAAAATTTATTACATTCGCAAGGGATTTGATAAAGGCAACTTTGTGAGTTTTGGGTTACGTTATTTGGTTTAGTTTTTGATATAATTGTTTTGAATATATTTTATGTTTTGAAAGTTGTTTTAATATTATTTTCTGAGTTTTTCTGAAAGACCCTGCATGTACGGTATGCTTTTTGTAGTAATGTGATTATCACGGGTATTAGTATTGTTTGGAGCAGCATGGTGTTGAATGTTAGTGATTGTTTTGTGTTCAATTTTATCTAACTCTTTATTGACGAATTTTTCTTCATTCAATTTATTGATATCAGATAGTTTTGCTCTATCATAGAAAGATTTAATGATGCTCTTTTTTACGGTACCTATTTGGATTAGAGTTAAAATTGAGATATCTGTTAGTGAGAAAGCCGACTTTCTGTAGAAAATACTAATAAAAAACATTTCGCCACGATACAGAAGTCTACAGACAAATGATTTTTGGACTTTTTTCCAGTAGCTGAAGCACCATAGAACAACTAAGGAAGTTAATGAGTCGTGTTTAAAAGCTGATATATCTCTTATAAGTGAAAATGTATACTGTAAGGGGTTTCAAAATATTAAATATAAACAACATATTTTCTAGAAATGTTTAATATATAACAAACAACAATAACTATTTCAAAATGCTTACATGGAGTTTAGTCTTGCCCTAACTTAAACATAAAACAAAATAAAAATTACTACCAGTAGTTTCATTGACGACGAATTTGTATCCGCTGCATCATAAGCACTCACTGAAACAAAACAAATTTATTGAAATACAAAAAGAATTTACTCGAGAGTGCAAAAATACAGCTTGTGTTCCAGTTGATTGAACAATAATGCTAGTGAGTATGTTTGGTAATGCTCGCACATAAGATTTGTTTATTCCAGGGTCACGTAATATCTGAAACAAGTTACTTACGGGCAATACTGTCACTTTATTATGGATTTTTTTGTCTAAGAACACAAGGCGGGTTGTCATATTTCTTCCGGTTTTTTTCTGCATGATGTTGCAGAACATAAGTACTATTTAATCAAAATCACCTCCCGCGAGTAATGATTGTTAATTAGAAACTTTGTTGTTAAAAACAATAGTTGCTACTAGTTGAAAAGATGTTTACTTCTTGAAAATATAACTGCAGTCTACAGTACTTTTAGTTTTGCCAACTCTTCCTTCACGGTTATCGATTCCTCTTTTCGTTCATTCTATGCCTTTCTTCCTCTGACTGATTTATAATTTCTGAATTTCTTTTATAAACAGATTTAGTAATATTTATCCTACTAATGTATACCTTTATAGTATATTTTTATCGTATCGTATCGTTTAACTCTTCAAATTTACTTCCACATTTCATTTTTCACTTCTGTATTTCTGTTGTAGTATAGTTTTTGGTTTTGACTATACTTTGTGTAATGTGTGTAAGTGTTTATTAGGATTTCCGTAGTCCATCAATCTGAATGGTTTGTATTTCAATTTTTTTGTTCCCCTATTGATTCGTTTTTTTTTCTATGAATAGCTTGTTTTATTTTGTTCGTATATTTTTTTCTGTTGATGGAAATTGTGACATAGATCTTGTTCTTTTGTTTTTTTTGAGCACGAAATTTATACTTTTGGTTTAATCATTAAATGGTCAGCGTTCTTTGAGATTGGTACCAAGAAAATTTGTGAATTGACTTATATGTGAAAAAGTCTTTCATTACTTTAGGGAAAAGCTCGTGCACAAGTCTATTAGCCTTTCACCACTATGATTCTTCAGATTCTCTCCTTATTTACCAATTACTTTCCTCTCGAGATTAAGTGTTCTACGGCACAACTTCTTCTCAACAGTTTATGTTTGCTTGTCGACTCCTCTACCTGCTCCTGCCCAGCCGCAGAATGCCCAGGTCAATTTAACACTAATGCCAAGATATCTTGAATAACGAGCTTTGATTTAATTAAGTTCTGTGTGTTTAAACCGCAGATCGACTATTTTAATACAATAGCAAAGGAAATACAATGTACCCAAAACTATAGAGAAGCCTTCCTTCAGGTAAATTTCGTACGAGATCACCCGCCCTCTTCTTCAAAGACAAGATCATATCCTGGAGCTCGAGCTGCTACTTTCTTTTTCTTTAAGTGTCATATTTTTGTTGAACATTGACGACTACACAATATCTCTATATCTTTCTCGATTCTGTGCTTTATGGAGTAACTCATCTGCGTTTAAGCCTGTCCATTGCCGCGGGTTTTTTAGTCACGAGAGCTTCTTTCGCCCTACCCATTTTTTCCTTTGATTTTTTCTTTTAAAAATAGTCTGTGTAACTCGAATTGGGTTCTTCTAATTATATGTCCAACGAATTCGTCTCTTGATATTATTCTTATTTTAAGCATTCTTCAGTGTGTCCACATTTCAAATGCTTCCTATTCATCAATTCTTCAAGCATCCATATGTCGCAGCCATTGAAAAAAACTGAGTAGACGTAACATTTTGTAAACTTCTCTCGTGTATTTTAATCTTTAGGGTTTTATTTGAAACTAACGCTTAAACTTCTGCAATGCATTTCTTGCTTGTCCTATGCGGCATCGTGTGAAGAATCTATATGCTGGTTTATCTATTAACCTAGTAATTTAAACTTTGCCACCCCCTCCAACGGTTATTCCATTAACAGTAATGGGGTCAGGCCGACATCTAATTTACTCATAACCATTTATTTGGTCTTATTTATGTTATTAGATAGCCCCCAGTTCTTATAAGTTTTATTGACTCTGTTTACCAATTGCTGCAGATTTACGGGTTTTCTTGCTATAATTTCGATAACGTCAGCATCTCCAATATTACTAACTGTTTCTCCTCCTATTACGATTCCTTTTTGGGCCCTTAAGGGTTATCTGAATATATTTTCCGAAAACACGTTGAAGAGTGTGGGAGAAAGAATGCATCCTTGTCTTACAACCCCTCGTAATGATGACTAGCATCGATTCTCTTTTATTTCCAATAATGGTAGCTGTTTGGTCCCAATGCAAATGTGATATTAGCGTAATATCTCTGTCATTTAGTTGGATGTTCTGCTTATTGTGCTTGACGCAATTAAGGCTTTTCCAAAATCAGTACACTTCTCACTTCGTAACGCCTTTGCAGCAGCGTTTCCATGGTAAATAGCGCTTCCCTGGTTCCCATAAATCTTATGAAATCAAATTGCTCTGAACTCATAGCTTCCTGGCACTTGTTGCTGATTCTTTTTCGGAGAATGTGTAGACTCATTAGACTAATCAGCCTGCGTCTGAACATTTTTTGGGTCTGGTTTTTTGGATGAAGGGGATGAAGACTTAGCCACTAAGAGGGGATATGACCTGTTTCATATAGTTGGTTGAATAGAAAAGTGAATTCATTTATGTTTTTATAGTATAATAATTTCAACCATTCAATATATATTTACTTATTTGTTTTTTGCTTGGTCTGTGTTGCTGTGTTAACGATACCATTCTTTATGGTGTTGTGATTAGAGACTTTGCTATTTGTTTTAGTTTCAGCCGTATTATAGCAGCATGTAGATTATGGTCAGTTGCGGCACTTGAGTAGGTTTTTTTAGTATTTTTAATTGCAAAAAAAATCCAAAGACATTTTATTGGCTTTTCTTGAAGAATATATGTAGTAGGACACATAAAAACTGTTGTTAACAAATATATATTCCTTAATTAATTACACGGAGTGTTAAAAGTTGCAACAATGGCAATTTTAGCAGTTTTTGTAACTTTTCTGCAACTGAATGAAAAGTTCTAGGGTCGAAAGTAAGTTTGTTTTATACGTAATTTCAATAGCTACTAAATGATAGGTTCATATAGCCGATTGGATAATTAGTTATTGAGTTATTTGGAAAAAACTTTAAAAAATACGCATCGTTCATAGTTATTGCATAAGATACGTTGAAATTTTGAAACTCGGCAGAATCTTTCATTTCTATGAAGTAAATAACTGGTAAGAATCTCAAATTTACAGCTCAGAAGGTTTTCTTACAAATCTGTAAATCAGGGCTTTTAATTTTACCTGAAGTTTACAATGCTCCCATTTGGAGCTGAATTCGTATTTTAACGATCTGAAAGGAACATATTAATTATTAGTTCTTTGAGTACAATCCCTCATAAATTAATTTTCTTTTAATTTTGTTTTATTGTATGTAAAATCAGTTTGAAACCCTGCATTTTGGTATTCTGAATTAAATAAAATGTACTGGTGGGAGAAGCACCTTCCCCTCATTATACTACTGCGTTCGAACTTACATTCATTTCAAATCGCTTTTATTATTTCCTTAATACAAATGCAATGCCAACTGTCAAACTGTTTGCTGATAGCCCAGGGACGAGAAACGGTGGCATATCATAATTTGTTCATTGAAATGTTACATTTCTATTTGTTCTAATATTCGATATAACTTTTTTTCTAATCATTTTAGAAAAAAATGACATCAGACCATTTTTATTTGATGGTGTCTTAAGAAATAATTTTGATTATAAACTTTTTAAATTTATGGATTAGTTAACTACCTTTATAGTTCATAACTAAACATTAATATTTTACTACAATTATATTGTTGACTTTGATTTTCTATTTTCTGACTAATTCTTTCCTTTCTAAAGTTTTTTCCTTTTAAAATTGTCGAATAAATTAATTGTGATACTGCGGTCGACTTTGTTTCAAAACTCTGTGAATTAAAGTAAGCAAAACAATTCCGAGGTTAAATCATTTATCAACGGAAATTTTTTCATACATTTATTGAATAACATTATACAGAAATGATTGATTTAGCACTTTTCAATATACCCTCCTGCGTAATCTACACACTTTTTCCACCGAGAGTTGGGAGTTTCAGTATTCTCTGTTCACAGGTTTGAGGGTGAGTTGCAAGCCAACTACGCATGTGCTCCTCGACTTCTTCATATATTCCAAATCGGTTTCCTCCCGGTGATTCTTTCAGAGACAAGTCAGGGCTATAAGGAGGGTGGTCTCAGCCCATTTCTTGCAGTGTATTCCTTGTTTTTTGTTTCAAATACGGGGCTTTTGCCAACCATAACAACTGACAGTAATAATCCACTTTCACTGTACGTTGGGTATGTAGAAAATCAATCAGTAAATTTCCTTGGGGTCAAAAAAAATCGTGGGAAGGACTTTTCCAGATGAGAGGCGAGTTTTGAATTTTATTCTTTTTTCGCCAGTTTAGAAGATGCACTTCAAAATGGCCTTCCCTTCTTGCTGAAATCTATTTAGAAGTTTACAGTCAACAACAACCTCGGAACCCATCGAGCACTAATTTTTCTGAAACTAAATTGATCAATGATAATGGATTGAACACTTCCATAACTGACACCCAATTCTTAGGAAATTCCTCCACGGTTAATCGGCGCTCATATTCAATAAGCTGTCGAACACATTGGCATTCCTAGCTGTACGGCTTGTCCTTTTGCAACGGTCATGGTTATCATTCTCGTACACCCTTAAATTTTCTCACCCACCTATACACACGATTCTGAGACAGTGTACTACCACAAACTGTGCCTTCAAATGAGTTAAAATTTCTGAGGGTTTAACGCTTTTACTGGTTAAAAACATTATGACAATCTGTTACGGACAAATGTATTCGTAACACTAGCTTACTCATGGCTGACTCTGTACTGACCACACATCATACAATAGGTTTTAAGCCAAGCATAATCGCGTACCTGGCTGGTTCCCCAGTGTCCATAAACCAAACATCTACTTCAAACAACATAATCTCGAAAAACCATTCTAAGCAGAACATCAAAATTACCGTTTATATTTGATTTAACCTCGTATATAAGGTAATTTGCTTGGAAAAAGCATTTTAAACGTCATGTCAATTCGATGACATGCTATTTTTATTCTACCGTGAGGGGAAATCAGGATCCCCATCTACTAATATAAATATAAAATGCAGAATTTCAAATTAAATTTACAGACAATAGAACAAATCTAAAAGAATATTAATATATGATGAGTTGTACCGAAATATTTGATAATTAACATGTTCCATTCAGATTTATCAAGAACTAATTTGATGCAGAATGGGAGCGTTGTAAACATCACTAAAAATAAAGAGCTCTCAATAAAAAAATACATTTGTGAAAAAACCTTCAAAGCTGTAAAGTTGAAATTTTGAACAGTTATTTTCGATAGACAAATGAAACCTTTTTTTTTTTATAAGTTACGAGTGATTGAAAAATGCGCCTTTTTTCACATTTTTCGCAAATAACTCATTTATTAATTAACCAAACCTATCGATCAACATATCATTTAGTAGGTTCTAAAAATGCGCATACAACACACTTACCTTTGATACTTTAAATTCTTACTCTGTTGCTGAGAAGTCACAAAAACTGTCTAGTATAATTAACTAAGAAGTAAAAATGTGTTAACAAAACTTTTTTTGTGTTACGCGGTGTACCTTCTTCAAGAAAAACAATTCAAACACCTGTGGATTTTTTTTGCAAAAATGGTATTAAAATAAGTTCCCTACACTATTTGTACATTTACATGAAATTCAATACCTATTATTTACGATGATGTAATTAATTTAATTTCTTATTGTATCACCATGACTGTCACGTGGTGATTTTAACGTATAAAGGCGTCTCTTGGGCTATACACAGTATTGGTGTTAACAAAGTTTTTCTCTTGGCAAAACTTTACTAGTCGGTTACCGCTTTCCTTTCTTTCTCCACTACCAAATCCTCCGGTTACTCCTGGTGATATTTCATCTCTTTCTGGGTCATTGAAATCTCCCTTCAAAATATTGAGTCCCTCAGTTGATCGTATAATTCATTTATCTCATTCTCTGAGCAATTGGTATTTGGTAAGTTTGCTACCTAATGTAGCCAAGTGATACATATTAGACACTATTAGCGTAATTCCTTATTGAACACAAATTACAGACATACTAACCTCTTTCCGGGACGGGATCGCGGGCGCTGTCAAGTTTCAGCACTGCCTCTTCTCTGTAAACGTTTGCCACATCTGCCACACATTGCAAAATCAGTTTCCCACTAGTAAAATGGAATTCTGATAATTCCATTTCTAAATACAAATCACTCCATTCTCTTTTGGGATTTTGCTGGAATGGGTGTGGTTCACTTTGAGCAACCTGAAATACGAAAGCATAATATAAATTAACTAGCCGTTACCCGCGGTTTCACCCGCGTATGGAATGTTCAACCCTTCGTAAGAAGAAATAACTTATGAAACATATGGGTTATCCTATAAAAAATTTCTAACTTTAACCACCCTACTTAACTATAAATCCACCAATCCCGAATGTATTTCACCCAAACTGCAAGTACTTATGGCCACCCTATATAACAATTTTAGTTGACATTTTTTTAATCATCTTAAATAACTGTAATTCCACTTCACCCTATATTGCAACCAACTTGTATATGCTGCTGTTTATTTATTTTTTGAACACCTTACTATAACTCTTCTCTACCCTAGATTTCAGCTATGTAACTGCTTATGGTATACGCTGTATAACAATTATTTCTGATATTTTTTGAGCCATCTATTAAAGTAAAATTTATCTTTACTCTGTATTTTAATCAACCTTTATACGCAACTTTTTCTAACATTGTGTTACACACTCTAAAACTATAATCTTGCTTCTCCCCATATTTCAGATATTTCATGTTAGAATGCAACTGTTTTTGGTCACCCTATATAATAATTTTTTTAAAACTTTTTTGATCCATCCTAATGGAAATGCCTGTGGAACCTTTGGTGTGTCACAAATATAAAAACACAGTTTTGCACCCTAACACCAAACTTTTATTTAAACCCTTACCCAAACTGTAACTCTTTATTGGCCACCCTATATAATGATTTTATTCAACATTTTTTTAAACTGCTTTGTATAATTAACTCTACTTCCATCCTGTATACACCGATGCCAATTTGTCAAACATTACAACTTATTTTTGAACCACCCTTTATAGCTATAATTTTACTTTACAAAATATTTCAACCACCCTGTATGTGCATCTGCGTAGGGGCCACCAAATAAAAAATTTTTATACACTTAACTCTGGTTCACGCACTATCTTATACATGAAACTGCTTATGGAAGTAATATTGTAAAATGTTATAATAGCATTTTACAATATTACGTTATAACATTGTTTAAACCCACCTGTAAAGCTGTAATTATACTCCGTTACATATTTCAACCATCCTATATATGCAACTACTTGTGGATATAAAACAGGTTTTTAACCACAACATAAACTATAATTCCACTGCATCTTATATTTCAACACCCTGTATAAACAACTGCTTCTAACATTTCTTCAACCCATTTCATAACTATAGTATCTTATGAACATAATTCAAAGATCCTAACTGCTTAACTAACACATTTGTTTTAAGATTTTTTATTCATTTTATAAATATTCTATTCTTTTTCAACCACTCAATATAACTTTTTTGGACCACCCCGTATAACTAATTCCACTCCCTCTTATTTCCATCACATTGTATATAGCCAGCTGCTTATAGTACACCAAATACAACTTTTTTTAGATTTTTTAAATCCATGTAGTTCTACTCCGTTCTAAGTTTCCTATATACAGAACACCCTGTAAAATTACGCTTGTTATGTCAGTTGATTTTTGTTAAATCGAAACATGTTACATCTCCACATTCCGAACTTTGAATAAAAGCTAAGCTGATGCCAGTATCTAATATTTTGTGTGTGCGGTGGAACCAATTGAGTAACTGTATTACTCAACATGGTAGAAGTTTTTTCGCTATATCTACTGTTTCTGTCAAATTAGAGAGATAAAATATCTACCAGATTTTAAGTCAAACTATAGGCTTCGCAACAAAAAAAGAATCAGCAAAATCAGTTAAGTAGTTCTTAGGTGATGCCCGAACAAACAAACAAACAGACAAACTTACAATTTTATAATAGAATCGATGAACGTCGCCATATCTCATAGCAATTGCGGAATATTGTAATGAATACCAAGTCTATGATTGAAAAAAGTTTTAATTCTGCTTTAATACTGTGGAGACTAAAAAATATAACACCACGAAGATCAAATTGTTATAAACTTATTTTATACAATTGACTAAGGTCCGGACCTACCATATCTCATAAGTGTTCGATGAGGAACAATGATCGTGAAGGCCATCCCAGAGTTTTAAGGCCAGAGTCTTCAATGAAAGTCAGGTCTTAAAATCGAAAATCCGGAGTGGCCAGCTAATTTAGCCGGACACATTGGGTAAAAATGCAGGAGGCGTTAAATTATTAAGGATTTTTCATCGTTTTCTTTACAATATTTATACTTTCGGACATTTGGTCATCCAGTTAACGTATTTTGTGAATTTGTAGAAGTCCTAAGTTCAAGATCGTAAATACTTTACTACAACTATGTACATGTAGATGTTTTGTTCTATCCTTGCATTTAAGCTATACATTATCTCTTAATAGTTCTCTAAAACTTCATTTAAGGAAACACCAGCATTCTCTGAGTATTTGATGTGACTATGATAAATACTTGTAAAACAAATGAACAGCCTAAAAATGGAACAGAAAATTTTTGGCAATTTTTTCTCAAGTGAATTTCTCTCCATAATCAGTGACAATGACAAAATTTGTAGCACCATTATCAGCCCAAAATGCTGTTAGTTTGTCCCAGGAGTTTTTGTCACGCGAAGAGTCGAAGATGTAATTAGATATCATATCGTTTCGGATGTCTTTTTTTCTTGACGATTGAATATCTATTAGGCTGACCACGTGACTGCTCAAAGGTAAAAATCCCCACAAGCTGGACACATGCCATAAAGCTTGATCCTGTCCGGCTTTATAAGGACGCAACACTAACTGAGCTTATAACGGTTCTCACTGGTATTATGTCTTTAAGCATTTTTGGATGTGTATCAAGAAGTGGTGGTTTACAGTACTGGGGTGTTAAATATTTTCATTCTAAGGTAGTGAATTCTTGTTTATGCTCAGTAACACTGCTTTCGTATTTTTTAATACGATTTAATTAGGTTGACTTGTATGTATCTATGTAACGGAAACTTTCAATGTAATTTTCACCAATTTAAAGATGTCTGATTAAGTTAAAAATTGGCACACGTGTCAAGGTCCAATGACAATACAATTCTTTAAGTTGAATTTTCCCGTTTGTTGTTTTTTGTCACTGTTCTTGCCTAAATGCCAAATTCGTCTATTAACTACTGCCATCTAGTAGGCAGTAGTGGAACTTGCGGTAATTAAATGGAAAGGTTCCGCAAGTAAACTTTTTAATTATAAATACGAAATTATTAGAAAATAATTATAGTTTTAAAAAAACTAAAAAAATAAGCTTTAATAGAAAACCGAACTAAAAAGCAGAAAATAATTTTTAATTATGAATAGTTTATATCACAGCAGTAGAAAGTCGAACAATCAATCATGATTAATTACCTCAAAATAAAAGTATAATAAAATTTAGTTATTAACAGACTAATTTCATTCAAAGTAAAAAGCGTGGGGTGCTTGAAATATTAAATTTTACAATTATTCTATTGGCAACTATTTATAAGAGGAGAGTTATGCAAATATAGTGAAATGCACCCCACGCGTTTTACTTTGAATCCAATTATTCTGTTAATAATTACATTTTATTATACTTTTATTTTGAGGTAATTAATTATGATTGATTGTTCGACTGCTGTAATATAAACTATTTATAATTAAAAATTATTTTCTCCTTTTTAGTTCCTTTTGCTATTAAAGCGTTATTCGTTAGTTTTTTTAAACTATATTTATTTTCATATAACCATAGCGTTACCTTCGTCGGCAGATATAGTTTTAACTGTGTTGTCTTTGTTAAATGCCAGAGCCGCTTACTTTTCTGATGGAGTTAGATTATATTTCGTTTTGTGTTTTCGAAATTACTGAAATGTATGGAAATTTAGCAGGTTGTTTTTCAGTTCACGAACGCAGATTATTTTTGTATAAATCAATAACTACAAGTGTAGGGAGATTGCCAATAAATTTAGTAAAAACTGATATAAGTGATCCCTAACTCGTTTTGAGCAGTTAATCAAATCGTAATCTTGTTCGTAGAGGCCAGTTGTCAATAATTTGACTGGTTTGAAAAACTCAGGTCAAGTGTCAATTATTGGCAACTGATCTCTAGGAATAAACCTCATATCACGTATCTAAGAACATATACTTTTGGAGGTAGCCTGCAAAGTACGAATATCGGGGTAAGACTAAAAAGAGAGGGCAATAGAGATGGTAAGCGGCTATTTCACGATTGGGAGCTGCTTCTAATGAGCTGCATCCAGTATGTAGTTCATTGGTTGGTTCCACCAACTAAGTGAGATAACATGATGCTCTTTCTATTGCCTTCACTTTCTGGTCTTGGTATGATAGTTGTGCATTGCACGCTATCTCCAGAAGTAAATGCATATACTTCTGGAGTTAGTTACATTGAAAGTTACTTACTGTGTAATTGTTTAAGAGAAATGTCAAAGTTGCTCTTGGCGTTGATGGCGAACATGAACAATTTGCTCGTAAAATATCCCCATAGTCTAAAGGTTTTCTCGTAACACTTATGGCTGGGGGGTATTCTGGAAGTTCTGAAAAGTATTTTATATATTTATTTATGATGTACATATAAGAAGTGCTTGAGTAAGGGATATTCATTTTCTTGATTTACTCACCTACGACTTGCATGAACTGGGTATCAGTTCCAGTTGAGAATGGCTCATCGGTAGTAACTTCGCAGGTAAAGTTTCCGGAAAGGGGGAAATCAATGTTTTTCAGAACTACCTGCGTTGAATTAGATTTATTTATCTGCAAGAAAAAAAACAGTATTACCTTAAAATTGAGCAATAATCCTCTTGTTTAACGTTTGAGCGGAAATAACCGTAACCTTTTATTGCTGAAATAGAGTGCTGCTGGGAAAGCACCGTAAAGATTAGGGTGTTTCAAAAATGCAAACAATTTTTTTTTCTTTTGGTGTTGAAAAGTTGAAAGTACATAAAAAACAAAAATTTTGGCATTAATTAGAGCCCTTAATATTGATATTAAGGTTTGCCTCTATTCATTTGTTTTTTTTTCCATTTAAATAACACAGGAAATTATTTTTCTTATTTTTTAATTTTGATTACTTTATACTGGTTCATTTGCTCGGTACCAAAACTTCAGATCTTATAGGAAATTTCACGCTCTACAACAAAGACCTGAAGGTCAAAGCTCGTCAGAGCAACTGCTTCAAAAATATTTGCGATTGAAAATAACACTAATAAAAAATTTCACATTTTTTCTATTATAACTAAAAAAATATCTTTTGTTACTTTTATTCTATGTTTTATCTAAAATCACTTTAATTATGTTAATCTAAAACTGTTATTTTTTTTGCCAATTAATTCAATACGTAACATACATAAAGCACGAATACGTAAATATTAAGATAAAAAAAATTCTATAAATAAATTAGAGATATACACGCATTTCTGCAATGACTCTAACAACGGCAGCCTCAAGTTCCTTTACCGTATTATAAGCAATACAATAAACTTTATTTTTTAAGTCTCTAAATGCAAAAATCAAGAGGCGTAATGTTCGGCGATCCAGCAGGACAGGCTCCGCTCCAGTTATTTCCATATTGCTGATTCAAAAAGTCAGTTATGATTCTTGCATTATGTGGAGGTGTTGCATCTTGCTGGAACCACATGTTCACTACATCTCGAAGAGGCAAATTTCCTAAAGTTTGGTAGACGTAATTTTGTAATATCTCAAGTATAAAAAATGTAAAATAAAATATGTCCGTTTATTAGTCTTAGCCATACATTAAAACCCACCTCACTTCATGGTGCGCCTTACGGTTTAAAAGCGGATTTTGATCGGCCCAATACACGTTGTTGTGTCTGTTAAATACCCCGCAATTTGTAAATCTGCTTTCATCAGACCACAAAACCTTAACCGGAAATTGAGGATTTTCTTGGCATTTTTCTACGAGCCAATTGCAAAGAAATCTTCTCCTTTCTATGTCAAAACTTGAAGTTTTTGACTAATATGTTCTACACATGGACGATACTTGTAATTTTTAGGAATTCTCTGAGCAGTCCATTTAGGCACTTCAATATTATTCTCCATTTGACGAGAGGTACGAAGATTGTCGATAACAGTTTGTAAAATAAAGTTTTCAATATTTTCATAACTCACTCTATTTCGATTAGGTCTTTTCAAGTAACTCAACGCCAGTAAATTATTTCTAAACATTTTGAAGATTGACAAACCTGATTGTGGTGCTTCGATATATCTCTGAATGTATATATTACCTAAGCCGGCCCTAGTTTCATTCTAATACGACATCGACAACAACTGGGCAACTGTAAAATTGACACTCGATTGTACAGGAGAATTCGATGCTGATTTTAAAAGGAGCGACCCATCATCGCAGGAGTTTCTTAGGCGGCGAAAAGCTTATGTTGCGTTATTATTGTGATATTCGAATCAGCTGTTGTGTATATTTGATGTAAATAAAAGTTTCTAGAAAGTGAAGAGTGAACATTCGTTTTTTAAATTTTAATTAACTGAACCCGCGGAGTTTATAACAAAATTGAACCCGTACAGCGTTCCTTTGGCACAAAATGAAGCAATCATATATATATATATATATATATATATATATATATATATATATATATATACTTTTTCGGAATTTGGACATCTCTCCACATTTACTTTAATTGAATAAATGATAAAATAACAAGGTTACTTAAAAGTATCACATTTATTTTGAAAAATATTAATAAACTCTTAACCTATAACCCATACTAGAGAGCACAAAAGAAGTTACTTAGGGCAGGGTAACAAATCTTATTAGGCACGTCATTTAACAGCGGATAATCATAACTTTAATGATAATGTAAAAAATTTACATTTAGAAACTGTTCCCAGCAAAAAAATTTATTAAAATCCCTAGAAATTAACAGATACAAATAGTCAGGTAGTGTGTTAAATTAGCAGTTTGATCTTAATCCATCCTCACTTTTAAATATTTTTAATGGCTCTGTGTAATTATATAGGTTAATTGCAATGTATATATATATATATATATATATATATATATATATATATATATATATATATGTTATATCACACTTCTCAAATTAAACTTTTTAAAAAAGATTTTTATTAACTTTAACAAAATAATAACTTTTTAAAATACAAAATACAAAATTGAAATAATGACAATAATAACTAACAACAGACTGAGTAATAATGAATAACAAACAAGAGAGATTTTACAATATATAACCTAATGAATGCTGAATCGGCACTGTCGACACGGCGATTCCCACGGATGCTAGGCGTGGCTGTAATCTGACACTGCCCGTGTTCGCTGAGTCAGCTGGGAACGATGAAATACAGTTGCTACATAAGTTCACCCAAAGTTCATGTTATAAACTTATATAACAACTCCCATCCATATAAAAAAGTTGATGGTATATCATCAACTTTTAGGGGAAGTTCTGAAGTTCCATACATTGGGCTGGATCTAGGAGGCTGTGCAGCTTTCCCGTGGACTTAGGCTTTGATGGGCCTGGAAGTGGAGCTAACTCGGCATCGAGGCTGGATTTAGTGGTTTTCCTGAACCTTCTCTTGATTGGTTTGATACAAAGGAACATAATCACAATTACTGTTAATGTGATTGTGGTAATTGTGAGCCATGATGTATGCTTCTCCAATGGTGGTTGATTCATGAGCTCTTCCAATTCCATTGAATATTGGGCAAGCTTATGGTTGGCAACATTTAGATCTGTTACATCTAAATCCTGCAATTGTAGGGGTTTTAATTTGGGAAGTTGATTTGCGGCTGGCATGCCGTCACAGCAGCTATACGGGATGTTCACTGGATGATTTCTGAAGGTGATGTTCTGGATGTTCTTTGACGTTCTCGTAGCATGTACCCTGATGTTGTCAATAAAGGCATTGCAATCGGACTTGATTTGCAACAGCGAATTTGTCGTGATGGTCTGCGTTACGACATCTTGTCCCTTACATTTGATGGCTATAGGTAGTGGTCTGGAAATTGAGATCAACCAGAGGTTTATGTCGATCTCTTGTATGTTATATTCTTCCGCATAGAATATAGAAGTTTTGCAGGTTGCTGGTAATGTGGCTGGCTGTCTGAGAAGCTGACCTTCGCAGATGGCATCTTTGTCTATTGGATGTGATATAGCTTTGGAACAAATCTTATGATGTTTAGTTAAAGGCTTGCAGTCACCCAGGTCTTCGAAGGATGTGTATAATAACGAATCGTCATCTCTCGCGATAAATTTTGTCTTTATTGAAAGTATATGATGAAACCCTATTCGATCATCCAAAATTGGGATCGGATAAAGGTGGTAAAGGGTGTAAATCTCAGGATCAACTAAAGGAATTTTGAGTACAAAAATGATTTTGGTGTTGATTTGAAAAGCTTCCAATTCTATCAAATCAATGTACTGAGCAACATTTGAACTGTAAATAGGGAGTGGTAAATTATTTTCATGTAGTGACTGAGAAATCTTTTGAAGGGAATCGACCAAATCTACTGGGGTTATGATCGAACTATGTAAAATTTTTAAGCGGGCGAAAGAGACTGCAGTTAAAACATCATCGAGAGTGTTTTCGATAAATATGTAACTCTCCATTAGGCTTTCACACAGATCCAAGATATTGATTTGAAATTCATGAAAATCAAGATCATTTGAAATGTATAAAATTGACTGCCTTATTTTTTCAATGTTACTCGAGAATAATTTCTCCTCGGATTGAAATTTTTGTAAAGTTTTGTTGAGGCTTGTAATGACTGAGGTTGTTACAGATATTTGTTTATTTACTAAGTCCTGAATTTGGTGTTGGTCTTTAGTAATTTTAGTTATACAGTCATTTATGTATTCACCATCTGTTGCGTCTAAGTTTCCTGAAATAGCTTTCCAAACTGATCCCAGTCCGTTAATAAGTCCGCGTTTTCTTCTGTTAGTAGGGTAAGTTTGAGTGTCAGCGAAAATGTCTGTATATTTAGAGTTAACGGATTTAGAAATTTGTTTCAAGAGGCTAACATGTGTTTGTATTTTTGGTTTAAATGATTTCGTATTAGTTGTGTTTTCGTTGATTGTCTCTAAAATTCGGTTTAGTATGGCGTCGTTATTTGAAATAGCACCTCTGAAAGGGCTAAGGTCTTTGAAGACAAGAAGTGACCATTTGTCGTTTGAAATTTTAAGTGTGCCTTCTTCATGGAAGAAAACTCCTATTGTATTGTTAACGGGTGTAAGAGAGTATTGTTGGAGGTTCACGACTGAAAACAGTCCACAGAATCTGAAAAGAAGGGATTCATTCAAAATATGGTTTTAGTCTGTCAAAGTTAATTTTACTAATTTGGTTAGTCTGTAAGTTTATAACTGTGGCAGAGTTTTTTCTAATCGCGGTGATTTCAAAAGGTCCATTGAATTTGTTTTCAGATTTGCTTTTAATCTGAGACTCTTTCATGTAAACTTTGTCGCCTACTTTGTATTCTGGTTGGTTAGTCGAAACATGTTTGTCAAATCTAACTTTAGATTTTTGTTTTTGTTGGTCGGTTTTTGCGCGGGCAAGTCTATAATAGTAGTTCATTCTGTTGTTAAGGTCCCTAACATATTTGGAAATGAGTTTTTCCTGATCGTATATTGTTTCGGGGAGTCTACTAGAAGTGTGCCCAAAGATGAGTTCGTAGGGCGTGAAACCAGTAGTCTTGTTTTTAGTGTTGTTGTAGCAGATAACTGCGTAAGGGAGGACGTTGAATGGATGCTCGTCCGGATGTTCAGATGTATTTGCCCTTATCATTTCCGCTAAAGTCGCGTGAAACCTTTCGATAGAACCGTTTGATTCGGGATGGTGGACGCTTGAAAAGGATAACTTTATGTCATATAGTTCGCACAGGTCCCTTATTAGAGTATTGTCAAATTCACGTCCATAGTCGCAATGGATGCGAAGAGGGGTACCGTAATGTTGGAAAAATACTAAGAGGGTGTTTACGACTGTTTTAGCTGTTTTGTCACCAATAGGGTAAGCTTGAGTAAATTTGGTGAGTTCATCCCTAATAGTCAGTGCGTAGTTTCTCGTTGGATATTCGAAAATATCAATGTTGATACGTTCGAAGGGTGTTTTTGGTGTTTCGGTTATGACAAAAGGAGCACTTAAGTTTTTCCTACAAAACTTTACCTTTTGGCAAGTTTCGCAAGACTTGATAAATTGCTCTACGCTTTTGATTAGTCCAGTCCAGTTATACTTTTCCCTAATACGTCGAATAGTCTCATTAATTCCACGGTGTAGGTTATTTTTGCCGCAGTGGTACTGTTGCAGTATAATGGGAATTTCGTCTTGAGAAGGGGTTGTTACAATGTTTTGACAAATCTTTAGTTTTATGTCTTTGTCTGCGAGTATGAAAGATAGTGTTTCGAGAATAGGTAGTTCGACGTTGTTTTCAATGCAGAAGGTTTCTGATTCGTCGAACTGATCTTGGTTATTATAGAGGATGTTAAAAAGATGCGAGACAACAGTTTCGGGATCGAATGGTAAAGGGACAATTAAATATTTTCTATGCCGGACAGATTTGCTGGCTAGAATGTTTAATGTGTCGGTAGTGAAATTTGGGTCTTCTTCGAAAATGTCTTCGATGATTTTGTCATGCAAGTCATTGAGTTTATTTTGCCAGAAGAAAGTGACTATTCGTTTGTGAGATTTGTCTAGGAGTTGGGCGTTAGAAATTTCTATTTTTGAGTAATCGATTATCGACTCGGTTTTATATAATTGAACAAATCGATTAAATTCTCTTGTCATTCGTTCGTCATGATCATCGGGTTCTTGATCATTATCGGAATCTGGTTGTTCTGGGTCGGTTTCGTTACTTGCAAAGATGTTGATTTTAGAAATAAAGTCGGTGCATTGTTTGAAGTGATTAATTTTGATACGGGAAAGAGCGTCTGCGTTCAAGTTTACCTTGCCGGGCTTGTATTCGATTTTATAGTTATACTCCTCTAGTTTGAGGCGCCATCTGGCTAGACGACTGCCAGGGTCTTTGATCGAAAAGAGCCAAGTAAGCGGACGGTGATCACACAGGAGTGTAAACTTTCTCCCAAAAAGATACGGTCTGTAGTGCTTGACCGCCCAAACAATGGCTAGCAGTTCCCGTTCGATAGTGGAATATCGAGTTTCTGCACCGCAGAGTATACGGGAAGCATATGCTATAGGAAGATCTTTTCCTACGGGGCCTTGTGAGAGAACCGCTCCAATTGCAAAAGCACTAGCATCAGTAGTGAGCAGGAATGGTTCTTCGAAATTTGGGTAGATCAAGATAGGGTCAGATACAAGGGCTTGCTTCAGTTCGTTGAAGGAAGACTTGCAATCTGCGTCGAAGATGAATTTGACGTCTTTCTGCAGGAGTTTCGTTAGGGGCTTTGAGATCTTGGCGAAATTGGGAATAAAACGTCGGTAATATCCGGCGAGACCAAGAAAAGATTTAACATCTTTAGGAGTTTGGGGTTGAGGGAAATTCTGAATGCATTCAACCTTTGAAGGGTTTGGTTTTACTCCTTCTTGGGTGATCAGATGACCTAGGTAAGCAACTTCCTTACGGAGAAACTCACACTTGTCAGGTTGAATTTTCAAGTTTGACTGTCTAAGACGCTTAAAGACTTCTGTCAAACGGGACATATGCTCATGGATGGTTGGTGAATAAACGATAATGTCATCCATGTAAACAAGGCAACGTTCATTCTGGATGCCCAGAAGAATGTTGTCCATGACCCTCTGAAAAGTAGAAGGTGCATTTTTCAAACCAAATGGCATTCGAACGAATTCGTAATGGCCATTGTCAACAGAGAAACCGGTCTTGGGAATGTCTTCCTCAAGGATTTCCAACTGGTGAAACCCGGAAGCGAGATCCAGTGTCGAAAAGTATTGACACTTACCAAGTTGATCGAGGAGATCAGAAATGTTGGGCAGAGGATATTTATCGTCTACAGTTAGTTCGTTTAACTTCCTATAGTCGATAACAACTCGCCACTTTTGCTTACCAGAAGCATCGAGTTTCTTAGGGACGACCCATACGGGGGAGGACCAAGGAGAAGAAGAGTGCCTGATAATGCCTTGATCAAGCATTTTGGAAATTTGGGTTTTCACTTCCTCCTTACAGGACCTGAAGAGGGCAGATGTGACTCTGCCGAAACGTCGTCATTTTACCATCGATCCCGGCAGGGATCAGTTATCAACTACGCGGATGAATTCCCGGAAACCACCTAAAACATTTAGTGCCCGCGAAAACTTAAAAACAAATATATATATATATATATATATATATATATATATATATATATTTATGTATAATGGTGTAGTTAGAATAACTATTTTGTGAAACTTGATAAAGGCATTGTATGCCAAAACACGTGTAGTTGTGTCAAAATAAAGTGTAAATCTCGAAGTGTATTTTCATTTTTGTGTTTCTCATCATGGATATATATCAAGTATCAGCCACAACAATCCGATATAATGGTCATTTTATTCAATTGTTTATTTTTTTAAATTCATTGCTAATTGCGTTTAGACGTTTCAAAAAGTAAAATTTTTATTTTAAAAAACTAAGTTTGTCAATTTCTGCAAATGAAGTTGATTCATTAAAAGTATTTAACACCCTGTATCTTAAAAAACCAGCATTTCCCAACCTACATTTATATGAACACTTTTCTAAGTACCGTCATTATATCCTGAATAACTGAGACTGAGACTAAGAATAGTACACATTTCAAAGTGTGTAATTTTACACGTACTTTCTACCTAATAATTTTATTGATACTGCAATTAAAAAATTAACGTTGATTGCCAAACCTGAATATTCATTGGATGCCCTGTATAATTTGGCATCTACAATACATACCTTTTCCTTGTCCGTTTAGGAGAGTGTGTGTTCTAAAAAATTACGATGTAATAAATTTGTTTTAAAAGATTCTCTTAATGGGATTTTGGGTATGCTGTTATCAAGCTTGATGTGGATATTTGTAAACAAAATGTTTTTAAGTAGCCTGAAGCACGTATTTTATTGTTACGATCATGTAACAAGAAACTAAAACTCGTTAACGAAGTTTATTTTATCGAAATGTTTACAGATTTCGTAAAAGGGATTAAAAATTGTTTGGGCATCAGACTAATGAATAAAGAAATTCTTGCACTGATGTAAAAGTATTAAGAAACAGCTGAGGAAAAGTTATTCAGACACCATGTCGTCGAGTCAAACCAACTGTATTTAGTGCAAAATAGTGACTAGGCGTTTTGGGTTCTAAACCATATTTATATACAGGGTGAGTTTTTTTTGACGATCAGTATGGGGATCTCGGAAACTAGCGGAGATAGAGCAATGGTTAAATTGGGAAAGATTTGCAGTTTTACTGGCCCAATTTAATGACACTTTCGGATTTTTGTAAAAAGTCATGGCTTACTAGATATTTTGAAAAAACGAAATGACGATTTAGTCAAATCCCTTTAGCTCCTTTGTTTTTGATTTTATAAAAAAGTGTAACTATCAAAATTGAAGGGAATTGTATCCCAAATATGATTGCCATATCCTCGTTTGCGTGACAGCTCTCGTTTTGGAGATATGACACAAACTTATCTTTTTTTGAATGGAAACCATAGTTGGCTATGACCTCACAAAATCGGACATTTTTAGAGCTTTTTAACGATATAATACTCGACATAGTTATTCATAAAAATAACGGAGTTACGGATGCTTTTCTCTCTTATTTTCACTTTTAACGTAGATTGAATTATTAATAACTATTCCAAAAAACATTGAACGAGTCAAATCCCTCTAGCTCCTTTGTTTTTGATTTTATAAAAAGTGTAAATATCAAAATTGAAGGGAATTGTATCCCGAATGTGATTGTCATGTCTTCGTTTGCGAGACAGCTCTCGTTTTCGAGATATGACACAAACTTATACTTTTTTGAATGGAAACCATAGTTGCCAATGACCTCAGAAAATCTGACATTTTTAGAGCTTTTCAACGATATAATACTCGATATAGTTATTCATAAAAATAACGGAGTTATGGATGCTTTTCTCTCTTATTTTCACTTTTAACGTAGGTAGCCATGAAAAAGATTGTTTTCACTTTGACGTTTCCTCATTTAAGAGTAATTTCATTAGTAGACCTGAACTGACAGTCGATATTGACAAGTTTTCGTGATAAAATGGAATATTCTAACGATGAAAAACTGAATATGGTGGAATGTTATATCATATGCCATAAACATTCAGTTCGTGCAGCTGAGGAATACTTTCATAGATATTTTAATAGTCATCAACCTGCTCTATGTACATTTAAGGGGCTTTACGATAGTTTACGCAGATATGGATCTTTTAATAAACCACCAAAGGAACGTACCTAATCAAATTAATGAAGCAGCACAAATAAATGTTTTGGCAATAGTAAATCAAAATCCATCTACATCAACTCGTCAGATTGCGGCAGAAGCTGGCACATCTCAACGAACTGTAGTTAAGGTACTGAAAGCGCACAAGTTCCACTCGTACAAACTTTCAGTTTCTCAAACTTTGCATGCTGGTGACGGACATTGACGTATTGTGTTTTGTATATGGTTTAAAGACATGTGCCTTGACAATCTACAGTTTCCATTAAAGGTGTTTTGGTCAGATGAAACTAGATACTGCGGTATTTTCAATAGACACAATGAGCATATCTAGGATAAAATTTGGGCTACTTGCATTTCTTGCAATACACTTTTCAAGACATGTTGAATTTGAGAACTCGTTTAGAAATTGAGTGGTTCCAAAATGATGGAGCACCTGCTTATAACTCGTTATTAGTAAGACAACACTTAGATAATATCAATCCAAACTATTGGATAGGAAGAAATGGCCCACGCGAATGACCACCCTGGTCTCCCGATTTGGCAGTTATAGAGTTCTATTTATGGGGTGCGCTAAAAAACAAAGTATACAAAAGAAAGTATGAGACAGTTGGTGACCTAAGGGAGGCGGTATTACAAGCAACGTGAAGAAATTGATAGGCGGTCTGTGAGAAAAGCGTTAATGTCAATCTTAAAAGATGCAATTTTTGTCTAAATAACAATGGTGGGCTTTTCGAACATAAATTGTAACCATTATTATGAACTTTAATTTCTTATGTTTTTAGTAAGTAAATACTTATTTAGTTTTTTCGTTATATCTGATATACCTAATAAAAAATCGTTCAATGTTTTTTGGAATAGTTATTAATAAATCAATATAAGAGAGAAAAGCATCCATCACTCCGTTATTTTTATGAATAACTGTATCGAATATTATATCGTTGAAAAGCTTTAATAGCTAACTATGGTTTCTATTCAAAAAAAGATAAGTTTGTGTCATATCTCGAAAACGAGAGCTGTCATGCAAACGAGGATATGGCAATCATATTCGGGATACAATTCCCTTCATTTTTGATATTTACACTTGTTTTATAAAATCAAAAACAAAGGAGCTAGAGGGATATGACTAAATCGATAGAATTTCGTTTTTTCAAAATATCTAGTAAGCTATTACGTTTTAAAAAAATCCGAAAGTGTCATTAAATTGGGCCAGTAAAACTGCAAATCTTTCCCAATTTAACCATTGTTCTATCTCCGCTAGTTTCTGAGATCCCCATACTGATCATAAAAAAAACCCACCCTGTATAACTTGATGTGCTTACCAAATAGATAGGAGACATTATTTGTGCTATACCAAATAGTTAGGAAACATTATTTGTAGACAAATAGAAGTGGCAAATTTTCGCTATCTGATTTTCTATATAACTTTTCTGATATACCTCGCACAGCAAACAAAATTAAAGCGATTTTCAGAAATTTTGTTATATAAAATTTTATTCCAGATCTTGTAAGTTATCGCTTATGTATTAATAGAACTTTCTGACCTCATGAACAAACGACGTAACTCATATTTACATAGATAATAATTAACTATAATCATTATTGTATACAGGATAACTACCCCTCAGGATGTTGAAAATATTGAAAGCAGGATATATTTAAAATAAATTTAATCTGACAAAATGATATAAACCCTTGACAGATAAGATCCGTAATGAAGAGTTATGGAAATAAATCCAGCAATATTCTAAAAGAGCAAAACTTGGCAGATCACCAAACATGAGTTGTAAAATTTTAGAAGACTGTCGGCACTGGGGACATATTTGATATATTGAATTTTTTGCTAGGGTTAATGTAATAATGATATTAGTAATTCAACAGTGCAAAATGATACATCACAATAATTTGTAATGTTGCTATTTATCTGCAGATTGTTTCAGCCTGTACAAATTATTATTTATGGTACATTGAAAACTTTTCAGATATTGTAAATCTATATATAAATAGGCTAAGACAAAACGATTAGGTACCATTTTCTCCTCTGTTTCTCAACCGATTTTCTTCATTTTTGTTTTGTTTAGTAGCTACTGACGACCTTCAGTGCAGAATGCTAATCTTAATTTATAATATTGGTTCATTCATTAAATAAAATATAATAAAAATTCATTATTTACGTCAATAATGTCAATGCCAAACAAATGAATGTGCCGCGTGCCGCTGCCGCCAGACTCAAACCATTGAGTAATTATATATAGACAGACCAATGCTATTATATACTTAGAGGATGTACTTCTGGAGGTGGCATGCAAGCGTTGTTATTGTTTAGTGGGTAAAGTAATCGTTGAATATCATAATTATACAGGGCGATTCCAGATATGTTAGAAATAATTTTTTTAATGGGTGGCACATAAGCAGTTGCATATTTAGGGTGTTTAAAATATAGAGTAGAGTGCAATTATAACTAATAAAATAATTATATAGGGAAGCCCATTAGCGGTTGAATTTACAGGGTTCTTGGAATAGAAGGTGCAGTAAAATTACAGTTATACAGGGTGGTGCAAAAAATGTTATACATAGATGCATATACAGGGTGGCGGAAACGGAAATTCAACATTTCGTAACCCATAAGCAGTTGTATATATAGTTAAGAAGAAATATAGGGTAAGAGGAATTATAGATATACAGGATGGTGATAAAAAATGTTAGAATAGGAAATGATTTATAGAGTAGACCACGAAGAGTTCCATATATATATGATTGAAATATAGGTCAGAGTAGAATTATAGTTACAGAAGATAATTAAAAATTTCATAAACAAAAAGAGTAAATATGGTGGGTCATAGGCAGTGGCATATACAGAATGGTTTACCCGGTGGTTGAAAAATGTTAAAAAATATTATGCGTGGTCCATAAGCAGTTGCATATACAGGGTGGTGGAAATATATAATGAGATGTAATTATTATAATGAGGATTTTAATAAATGTTAGAGAATTGAGTGCAATTATAGCTATACAGGGGTGTTAGAAATAAATATGTAGGGTAGCCCATTAGCAGTTGAATTGTTGTCATATTAAATTAAGAATTACGAAATTGAACACAAATAAAGTTCTATGAATTATATCTGAAAAAAACTTGAATTTCGTTATTTATTTGTAGAAGCGAGATGTAAGACTGACATCTAGGATTTTCGAGGAAACTATCACACAGAGGTTCCGAATCTGGATCCGTTCTGTGTAATTGCTGTTCTCCCTAAAGTCCTAGGATAGAATGTCACGATAAAATTTTCATGTTACTTAACCTGCCAGAGATATTGACACAATGGGTCGAATTTCGACCACTGGGCGACAGCTAGTATTTAGGAAAATCCTAAAAGTCCTCCAAATTGTCCTCCAAATTGTTAAAGGGTTTGTGATATACCAGGTAAAAGTTATCTTCAATTTCTATTGGAATTAATTGACCAAGTGCGAGTTGGATTCGCATACTAAGGGTTCCGTACCATCTTTGAGATTTATTATGAAATGGGTGAATAATTGTATTTTTTCCCTAATTGTCCAGTTTCTTAAAAAGGGAATGAGTGGATTTTCTTAGATAATTCTTGATATCATTTAAAATATGCCTTTTAAAATGGGTCAAATAATAAAATATTAAATCTTTTAAACAAATTGGTTTAAAAATAAAAATAAAATATACTTGTATTTTTTATGAAAATTCCTTCCATTTGATGCATTTTGGATGCCCTTGAAAAAATATGTTTTTTTTCTATTTAAGTTTATAAATTACCTCCCCACAAATGTATATTAGAATTGTGCTTTACTGTTCTTCTAAATTTTGAGTGAGACCCCATTTTCTCATTTTATCCACATTTAAGCTCAGCAGTTCGGAGGTAAAGAAGGGAATGGGTTGAATTTTGTATATTTTGGACCGACTTCCAAAAAGGAGTTTTTCAATTCAGCCTGTTTTCTTTTTGTATGTATGTTACCTGATTTTTTCTGTGAACTGATTTGAATACATAATTTTTTTGTTTAATGAAGTGTACATCCGAATTGGTGAAGATTCAAATTTGAAAATTCTTATCCGAAAAAGGATGAAATTTGAGATTGAACTCGTACTTGCATGAAAATCGATCTATCTAGTATATTGACCGGTTTCTCTAAAACCCTTACCGATTTGTATGGTTTTTTAAATTGCTATCTGTTAAAGAAGAAAATCCGAAAAATTCAATATTCCTTTAAAAACACTACCGACTAACTATAATTTCTTCATAAATATTTTAATTCCAACGTTATAGTGCGGGAACTGTAGACACTGAAAATTTTAATATAGCCCAGGTCATTTACGAAAATACGTGACAAAATTGATAGTAGAACAGGTTGATTTAATAAATGCAAAAACCATTTTAAATTTGTATAATCCATAAATTATTATTATTTTTTTAAATTCATTGATTGATTAAAATTTATATTTTGAAAAATTGAAAATATAACTCCAAAATATTTCCAATATTTCGAAAAAACTGCTAATTTAAATTCTTTAATTCAAGAAAATATAAAAACGGAATATTATTCCAAATCTTCCACGAAATAAACTAATACATGAAGTGCCAAAATTATAATTTATAAATAATGCACTAATTGAATTCCTTGACTAATCAATTACATAAAAAAAGATTAAATGAAAGAATTAATTAAATATATTGAGCAATCTTGATAAGACTCGATTTATTTTTCAAATCTTGTGGCCCTAGAAAATTTGCCGCCCTGGATACTCGCCCCGACTGCCCCTAGTGTAAGTCCACCACTGTAAACTCCATTTAGCCGCAAATCATAATGACGGGGCAATCATAATATGCAAAATGCCAAGGCTTTTGCAAGCGATTTTTCCATTTGTAAATGTTTCAATGAAAGACCAAAACATATTTATCTAAAGAAATTTGGCTTCTCATTAATTAGTATTTATTAATAAAAAAATTCTTAACAGAAATCTGAATTGAACATAAAAATATCCTTGTTAACTAATTGAATAATACCATTTTTTTTTCTATTATTAACTATTATCAATTTGTATCAGTGTTTCATTTTTATATAATAATAAAATATAAAATGTACTGAAACTGTAAACAAAGGAATAGTACGTTCCTTTAAATGTGTCTGCTTAAAATTAAAATTTCCCTTAAGATTATTCATTATAAGGATATAGTTATACAGGTACCACACCTTAGCAACTTATTTTTCGAATGGACTCGTCCAGAAAAATTATAGGGAATGGCTAAATATTATCAGTACTTAATATGTATTTATACTTTAAATTTTGAAAAAGTGAGATGAGGGGTCTCGAGATCAACTCTTTTACTTTCCATTGGTGGTTTATTCATAATGATAGGGTCATCCGCTGAGGTAATAATATGGCTGTTCAAAAAAATATGTCTTCCATAGGATTGACTGAAATTTTGCAAAAACTACCGGGGATACAGTATTTATTTTGAGAAAATGAATTGGGTATGAGAAGATATACCCTTTCAGTTAATAAGAATGTTTTAGCTATAAAAAAATATATTTAAGCGGTTATTTATTTTTTTGGAATTGAGGTAAAGATTCCATTATCTAAGAAATCTATTAACGAAATTGAGCATATAGTAGCTCATTTTGTAGGTTTTTCATTTCTCTTCAACATTGCCCATAGTAGCAAATACGGTTATATAGGTGGATTTTGAGTAAAGTTCAAAAAACATTTGTGATCTATCGGGAACAGCTAGAAAAAAATTGGGAAGCTACAGGAAATAGCTGACTGGTCGGGCAGTTATAGATAATTAGGGCTACCAGTGTGAAAGCTAACGAGGACTAAATTATAATCATCAAACCTTTCACCTCACAAACATTCTTTTAAAATAATTGGATGTTGTAACTATCCAGTGAGGGACGAAATTTTTTCATTGCACTATGTCAACTGCCAATCTAGGACATTCCACTATCTAGATTTTTAAAAATACATACAAAATCTGAAAGTATGAGTTTATTAAATTTGACTGAGATTTCTAAACATAATCTATATATAAATAGGCAAAGACAAAACGATTAGGTACCATTTTCTCCTCTGTCTCTCAACCGATTTTCTTCATTTTTGTTTTCTTTAGTAGCTACTGACGATCTTCAGTGCAGAATGCTAATATTATAATAATGGTTCATTCATTAAATAAAATATAATAAAAATTCATTATTTACGTCATAATGTCAACGACAAACAACTGAATGTGCCGCGTGCCGACGCCGCCAGACTCAAAACATAGAGTAATTATATATAGCGTTGTTATTGTTTAGTGGTAAAGTAATCGTTGCATATTATAATTATACAGGGCGATTCCATATATGTTCAAAATCGTTTTTTTCGTGGGTGGCACATAAGCAGTTGCATATATAGGGTGTTTAAAATACAGAGTGCAATTATAACTAATAAAATAATTATATAAGGAAGCCCATTACCGGTTGAATTTACAGGGTTCTTGGAATAGAAGGTGCAGTAGAATTACAGTTATACAGAGTGGTGCAAAGAATATTATACAGAGATGCATATACAGGGTGGCGGAAATGGAAATGCAACATTTCGTAACCCATAAGCAGTTGTATATATATAGGGAAGATGAAATATAGGGTGAGAGGAATTATACATATACAGGATGATGATAAATAATGTTAGAAATGGAAATGATTTATAGAGTAGCCCACGAAGAGTTCCATATATATGATGATTGAAATATAGGTCACAGTAGAATTATAGTTACAGAAGATAGTTAAAAATTTCATAATATATACATATACAGAATGGTTTACCGGGTGGTTCAAAAATGCTTAAAAATATTATGCGTGGTCCATGAGCAGTTGCATATACAGGGTTGTGGAAATATATAATGAGACGGAATTATTATAATGAGGATTTTAATAAATGTTTGAGAATTGAGTGCAATTATAGCTATACGGGGAGGTTAGAAAAAATAAATATGTAGGGTAGCCCATTAGCGGTTGCTTTGTTGTCATATTAAATTAAGAATTACGAAATTGCACACAAATAAAGTCCTATGAATTATATCTGAAAAAAACTTGAATTTGTTTACTTATTTGTAGAAGCGAGATGTAAGACCGACATCTAGGATTTTCGAGGAAACTCTCACACAGAGGTTCCGAATCTGGATCCGTTCCGTGTAATTGCTGTTCTCCCTAAAGTCCTAGGATAGAATGTCACGATAAGATTTTCAGGTTACTTAACCTGCCAGAGATATTGACACAATTGGTCGAATTTCGACCAGTGGGCGACAGCTAGTACTTATAAAAATAACTTAATACTCATCCTGTTTTTGTTAAGTAAATGTCCCTGTAAATATTTATTTAGTAATAAATTTTAGTTAATTTTTATTAAATACTAAAATGCAATAAATTGTTATACTTACATCTACGTTTATTCCATTAATAAGAAGATCCATCGTCTTCGGTCTCTCCTTCGGTGTGTAGCGATAAAATTCTATCGACCCTCTGTACCATTTTACTGAGTAGAGTGAGTCATTTCCTAGGTCGTATGAGCATCTCAGTGTTGAGGATCTAAAACGCTGCACCACTTTCGGCTCGATCGTTAGGGCAACATTCTTCAGTGCCAACACATCTGAAAATAAATTGAGGATTTAATTAGGTAAGTGGAGCGGAATTAGCTTTACCTGAAATTGTAATTGAATTAAATGTTCCTGAGCTTAATTTACTCTAAGGTTTGCTGACACCATTGACTTTATGGTGTCGTTGTCAGTCACAAAAAGCATGGCAGATCAAATCTTAAATAATATATGATGGGAAAATAAAAGTTCTTTGAAAATTATATATAAGATTATTAAATTATTTAACAAGAATCACTAATCAGTTTGTATTCCAAAAAAATATTTCCAACAAGGACGTAGTTCTGTCACTAACAGAAGATATTTTAATAAACATGGATGCTGGTAAATAATTCCCCGATCTAGCAAAAGCATTCGATACAGTAAATCATAAACTGCAACTAAAATAAATGGAAAAAATGGTGTCCGAGAAAAAGAGATTTTCGAAAACTATTTATCGAAGAGATTACAAGTAACAGAAAGCCATTTTCTCATTACCACAGACTCGCTGAGTGCAACAATTGGAATGAAACAACTATATCCATCGCATCCCATAATCAAACTAATTAAAAATAAACAGGTGTGTTTGCAGAGTATCAAAAAGAATATAACTTTTTTTATGGAATACCGAAAACGAAGAAGTACACCATTTTGAATGATGAGGTTACATGGGTACAGATGTTCTCCTATTATGACCACATTCCTTTCATTAAGTAACACAAAATGTCTTCCTGGCAATCAAAGTGGGACCAAGAACCGCCCAAACTGACAGAAGTGAAGCAGCTAGTCCAGTCCTTCTTACCCACTCCAAAAAAATGAATAGACCAAGTTATCATTACGCATAAACATTTGTTAAAAAACTAACCAGAACCAGACTGTACAGATTGCCACGCTCCACACATAGTCAAACATATCACGGTGGAAGGTAAAGCATATGAGATCCCCAGAATAGCAAGTAATTTAACAATGAACCTCAGGGATGCACTTACAAAAGATATGGATAACACAATTATCTACCTTAAGGCTAGCAATATCTATAATAAAATTTTATAAATTGAAAGTGACGTAATAAATAATTACTACATGTGTACTCTAGTAAAAAAAAGATTACAAGTGATAAAAATAAATGAAATTCTTAGCAGCCCACACTACTAGTTACCATGGGATTTCCACAAGGGACAATATTAGGCCAAATTTTTGTTCCACTGTATATTAATTTACTAGGTAGCCTTAAATAATACTACAGTTCTATTTGAACGTGAAACTTGAAATGAAGTTCACAAAAAAGCTGAACATGGAATGCAAACTCTTAAAAGTTGCTTAAATGAAAGTATACTGGGTTTAAAGTTATCCAAGACCAGGTTTGTTACGTTTTCTTCAGACAGCGTAAATCAGCCTAATTACGAAAAAATCAAAGGTCATAATAATAACTGGCAAAATTTTTCAATCTGCCTGATGTAAATGTATAAGTAAAGCAACGAGTATTAAATGTTTTGTATTTATAATAGATCAGTACCTAAAGTGAAATGGACATTAAACTCCTTACTGTTATTTATACATATTTAAAAAATCTCTTTGAACTTAGATTACCGAATATTCCTACGACAACAAATCATTAAGCAACTATTTAAAAAAACGTCACACTTATTTTTGAGCAAAATTTTTTTTTAACTCTATCCGCATTAAAACGCTGAGGCCATAAACAAATTCATGAACGAACATACAACTTTTGTTACACTCCATGACTCAAAGGTATCTATCTATTAAGTATGACATTTATTCAGGATTAAAGTATAGGACTTCGGCACATTCTTCGTTGTGTTTAGGAGACTGCCAGTTATGTTTTGAAGCCTCGCCCTTGGGGGGGGGGGGGAATCTAACTGACTCCTCGGCTGTTCTCTTGTTACTCATGCTATAAAATTTTGTGAATATTTTAAACTTTGTTCATCATAGTTAATAAATAATAACAAATATTGCTAGCCTACGTGCACTTGATCACTTCTTCTACGCAAAACAGGCATTTATGCTTACATGTTGATCGTTTTTCTGTCCTCTGGTTTAACTAAAAAACTAAACTGTATTTTAATTATATATTTTTGTAAAATTTATGAAATATATTTGACATTAATGTAAGAATAGTGATCTAGTCTGTAAGTTACATTTTAGGTTTAAGTTAATATCGAAATCATTACACTATACCCAAGTATTTCCATATATCTTCTGAGATTACTCATGTTAATTAAATATACCAATATATAAATATAATTGTACAAATATTTTTAAGAATAAATTTAATTTAACTTAATATATACATGAAGTTTCCATGCTGATTTAAAAAAATGGCATGCTTAGCATTTGTCTAGCCTGAAAGTGAAAACGTCTAAAATGTCTACATCCAGTTTTGTTTTGGCTCCACTGATTCTGCTTAAATTTTCCAGGTCTGCAGAGGAAACCAATATCTGGAAATTTCTCAAGACAACTCGTAAGAACGGAGTTGTTAAGAATTATGAGTAGAATGATTAATGAAGACTTTTTCGAATGAAAATCTGTGGGAAATATTTTATATAATTTATGTTAAAATAAATAAATAATTGATTAATTTCAACATTTATTTATAGAATAAATGTCACAGCTTGGTTCGAACTATAGAGGGTTGAGTAAAGGAGGACATACTCTGTGTAAGAAAAAGTATTAACAAAATAGTTTCAATTTGGGGGAGTCACTGGGACGACCGGGTAATTTGTTCGTAGAAATCAGTTTTCTATGAACAAATCTACCTGAATAAAATTTTTTTAATGTGAAGAATTCACATCAAAAAATGCAAATTAAACTCACAGTTAAACAACTAGATTTGTATTTAACATTAATAATGTGTAAAGTTAATGAAATACCTTGTACATAGATAAAAATGACTTACAAGCAAAATTTTTTTTGCACATTTTTTTTAGGACTCAAGATAAATATCCTACATAAATTAAACTCTGAAGAACCCATTACTATATAATTATTAAGCTGATTATGACATTGTCCACCAACTCGACAACTTCAACAAACTTCTGAAGATATTTTCCCAGGGCCAAGTATAGCAGAAAGATGCCAAAAATAGTCAATTGAAGCTAATCGAGCTTTTTGTCCAACTAGACAAGAAAAAATATATGGAAAAAGAGTGTGTGAAAATGTTAGAATCCTTGAAAAAGAAACTATTCTAGAATAAAATGCAAGTAAAATTTGTTCCATAATGGTAATAGAAGAGATAATTTAATTATAGCAGTTTATTCAGTGATGAAAATAATTATTAATTACCTTTTATCCAGACAGAGGTGAACAAGGGAGTAGAAACACCACTTTTGTAAAGGGACACATTTCAAAATAAATATGTAATATGAACACAAGAATGTAAAAATAAATAATTTTTATTTACATCTAATTTACCAACATCTATTTGTTAATAAGTATAAAAATATTACAAATATACAAATTTTTCCCTTTGTTTAAGTATTTCAAAAAGTTTTATAACAAAATAACAACTATAAAATCACTGAGTTTTACAAAAAATCAAATCTGGGGCACACACTTATTAATTTATATCACAATTAACACACTACAAACTCATATCACTTGCAGAGATTACAGAAAACGGAGACAACAGTTTGCAAAGAAAAGTTCACATAACAGATTTTCTAGGTTATATTTACAAATAATTAAATCGTTCTCACTTTTTCCACGATACAACTAAAATACACTTTTTTAGCAACTTCATTTCTAAATGTAGGATTTGTGCATTTCAATCTTTTGACAATTGCTAACTTCATAACATGCCCTGTCGTCAAACTTGCGCCATTCTGGCCATTTCTTGAACTTCTTATTTGAAAGCGTCTGCTGGACACTTTTCAGTTTTATTCCGATATAAGTTTGCCCTTCTTTGTTGTACACTCCACAATTCGAACTCACGACTTTCAGTTTTACCAACGTTACCGCTGCACTACTTCAACTTCCATTGAAAACGTCACATAATATGTTTGCATTTACTTATTACCCGTACAAGTAAACTTTTAATTATTTCTATTTTTTTAATTCAATTTCAACAGTTACCACATTTTATTAAACAAAATTTAAAAAAAAATGTTGGTACAATGTGATTTTGAACTACTAAGAATACAACAAAATCTTTTCTAGGGCAATGACTGTACCCAAGTCATGCTTAGACAGTCACTGTCACTTCACTAAAAAAAAAAAACAAAAAATTATAGTATAAGTTAACTTCCTATGTAGGTAATATCTAATTAATTATATGTAATATGTAATGATTAGTAATTTGTCAGTTGCAATGTAGGTTGTAATGCTTATCTAAAATAATTTCTAACCAAGTTTTTAAAATATTAGGGTAGAAAATTCCGTCTTTTTTAACTATGGAGCTTGGAAATGTATATATTATATATGATGTGATTGTTTAAATACGAATACTTTTTAATTTAATTACTTAAAAATTTTATGAACTGTTGTACTCATTATTTTCACTGCTAATTTAGTTATTCATTTTCTTCAGAGTTGTCCTACAAGCCAGTTCTGAGACATGAATGAGATGGGTCATTATTTGCTAGACCTTACAAAGTGACGTACCAAAATTTTATGTAATATAACTTCCTAGTTGAAGTATAACTTTTAAAATGCGCCCTATTAGTGAGTGTTCCCATGTATCATGTATTTGTTAAATGCTATTTAGCAAAATTTCGGAAATTCTCGTTTGGACACATTGATTAGTATAATTAAACAAATCATTAATAATGTAAATGGTTCATTATTATCTCTACATTTTCCCGGAATTGTCCCGTTGTTCGGTTGTTATACTTTTTGCTCATTAGTCCCAATACCCCTGACATTATTCCTAAAAAAGTATATCCTAACAACAAGTAAAAAGGATAAAACTTTTTTTATATAGATTGTATCTTGTGAAATTTGTTGCCATAGGCTTTAAAATGCACCCTCGCAATTTTTCCAACGATGCGACTAGGAGAGGTTGTAAAAGCATTTTTATAGCTAATTCTCGTCTTAAATGGCTAAACATGTGTGAGCAAGAGTGTGCACACATTCGACTGGCATCCAGAAACTCTGATTAACGGTTGTTATCGCAAAAGTCAGTAAAGTTAATCCACTCTGGAAGAGCTTGACATATAACGGATGTTCTGTTTCATACCTCTACGGTTTTATGGGGTTTGTAACAGCAAATTTAAATAAACTTATTTCACAAAGTGGAGTTTCAAATTAAAGGGTAATTACACTGGAAGTTCAGTGGGGTTTTGAGATCGTTTATTACCTCAATAGGAATGTTTGAAATTTCTTTATAGAGGGCAACCAATTTGCACAGTTTACACTATGTAGTGAGGTTAGTTGCAATTATTTTGTATGAAGTACTATTTACAACAAACAAGAAAATATACACAGTTCAAAGTGAATAATAATTTGGTTTCCTATCAGTTTGAGATTTGTTATACTGTAGGTAAGTCATAACATACATTTTCCGCGGCTGAAGTGCACAAGAGAAAATCCTTATTTTTTAATGACAAAACGTGATTATAAAAAGTTCTCCTTGTCGTGAAAAAAAAATTACAATGAAAAAAATTCAAATCAAAAGTACAGGGTGTTAAAAAATTCGGAGAGATAGAAATAAGAATTCTGGCAATAAGATATTTATTTGACGTTTACAGCAGCTATATGAGCAGCAGTAAATAGCGAAAAAGTGTAAGGCGAGTGCCATTTTATTCTATGCACCCGAATCGTTTCGTTCCTAAGCATGGTATGAAAAAAGAGATCATACAAAACTTTTTTTTAATCCGTGTTTTTGACACCGAATTCGGGAAGAGCGGGAAATTTTACGTCTGAGGTGATATAGATACATTTTTTTGTGAAAATATAACCCTGATGTAAGAAATATGTTAAACTATCGATTTTTACATTTTACCAATATTTTCGGTAGAACAAGTGTGCAGAGATTGTTTTCTTCTTTTAGGCCATGTAACTTATTAGCGCAAGCATTAAACGAAATAAACGAAATCAACAGTAATTATTACATATAGTAAGAACGTCTTAAATGATTTATCCAGAAAACAAGAAAATTTATTTCAAAATATGTTTTCTATTACTGTGATGTGATAATTTCAGCCATTTCAGGTTTTTGAAGCTTTTGACCTTGAAATAACCTTTTGAAGGTCACAAAAAATTGTATTAATATCCTTCAGACGAAAAATTACCGTTTGTTCCCGAATAAGCTGTCAACAACAGAGGTTCCCATTGAAAAAAAACACCCCGATCTTCACATGACTTTAAAATGAAGCTCAGGGTAAAAATTAATTGTATCAAAAGGTGTTCCCCTTTGCCGTGAACAAGTTTTGTATAAGCTTTTTTTTAATACCATGCTGAGAAACGAAGCAATCCGGGTGCATAGATTAAAATGGCCTAGCCGGTATATATATAATATATATATATATATATGTATATATATACATATATATATATATATATATATATATATATATATATATATATATATATATATATATATGTATGTATATATATACTAACTCTAGTATTCGAGTAACTAGAAGCGAAAGCAGAAGGCTAAGAGAATTATGCGAACCGACTTGAAGAGGGCAGATGTGACTCTGCCGAAACGTCGTCAATTTACCATCGATCCCGGCAGGGATCAGTTATCAACTACGCGAATGAATTCCCGAAAACCACCTAAAACATATATATATATATATATATATATATATATATATATATATATTTGTTTTTAAGTTTTCGCGGGCACTAAATGTGTTAGGTGGTTTCCGGGAATTCATCCGCGTAGTTGATAACTGATCCCTGCCCGGACCGATGGTAAAATGACGACGTTTCGGCAGACTCACATCTGCCCTCTTCAGATCGGTTCGCATAATTCTCGTAGCTTCTAGTTACATTCGTCTGTAATGCAACAGATTATCATAAAGTTTTAAACCAGTAAAAACGTTAAAGCCTCAGAAATTCTAACTCTTTTGATGGCACAGTTTGATTATAGTATACTGTCTCTGAATCGTGTGCATATGTGGGTGAGAAAATTTAAGGGTGTACGAGCATGATAACCATGATCGACACACAAGGACAACCCTTGCAGCTGACAATGCCAATAGTGTTCGACAGTTTATTGAACGTGAGCGCCGATTAACCGTGGAGGACTTTCCTCAGAATTGGGTGTCAGCAGCTATGGAAGTGTCCAATCAATTATCATAACTCTAAATAGATTTCAGCGAGAAGGGAAGGCCTTTTTGAAGCGCATCGTCTAAAGTGGCGAAAAAAGAATAAAATTCAAAACTCGCCTCTCATTTGGAAAAATCCTTGCCCCAATTTTTTTTTACTCTAAGGAAATATACTGATTGATTTTCTACGTGCCAAACGTACATTGAATGTGGATTACTACTGCCAGTTGTTACGGTTGGCAAAAGCCGCCTATTTGAAAAAAAAGGAATACTGCAAGAAATGGGCTGAGAAGGCACCCACCCTCCGTATAGCTATGACTTGCCTCTGAAAGAATCACCGGGAGGAAAACGATTTGGAATATATGAAGAAGTTGAGGAGCAGATGGCAGTTGGCTTGCAACTCGCCCTCAAACATTCTATGAACAGAGAATACTGAAACTCCCAACTCTCAGTGGAACAAGTGTGTAGATCACGTAGGAGAGTATATTGAAAATCAATAATTTCTGTATAATGTTATTCAATAAATGTATGAAAAAAATTCTGTTGATATATGATTTAACCTCGTAATTGTTTTGCTGACTTTAGTGCTCAGAGTGTTGAATCAAAGTCGATCACAGTATTACAATTAATTTATTCGACAATTTTAAAAAGAAAAAACTTTAGAAAGGAAATAACGGCAAATCATTAATATTAATGTATGTGTAATTATGAACTATGAAATTAATTAACTAATGAATAAATGTAAAAAGTTTATAATGAAAATTATTCCTTAAAACACAATCTATAAAAATGGTATGATGTCTTTTGTTTGTAAAATTTAAATTTTCAATGAACAAATTAATTTATGCCATCATTTCTAGTCCCTGGGCTATCCGCAAACAGTTTGACAGGTGGCATCGCATTTGTATTAGGAAAAGAATAAAAGCGATTTGAAATGAATGTCAGTTCGAACGCAGTAGTAAAATGAGGGGAAGGTACTTCTTCCACCAGTACATTTTATTTAATTCCGAATACCAAAATGCAGGCTTTCAAACTGAATTTACATACAATAAAATAAAATTAAAAGAAAATTAATTTATGAGGGATGGTACTCAAAGAACTAATAATTAATATGTTCCTTTCAGATGCTTAAAATATTAATTTAGCTCAAAATGGCAGCATTGTAAACTTCACGTAAAATCAAAAGCCCTAGAAAAAAATTCAGATTTGCAAGAAAACCGTCTGAACTTGAGATTGTTACCAGTTATTTACCTCGTAGAAATGAAAGATTTTGCCGAGTTTCAAAACAACGCATCTTATACAATAACTATGGACGATTGAAAATTGTTTTACAGTTTTTTCCAAATAACTCAATATCTAATTATCCAATCGGCTATATGAACCTATCATTTAGTCGCTATTGAAATTACGTATAAAACAAACTTAGTTTTGGCCCTAGAACTTTTCATTCAGTTGCTGAAAAGTTACAAAAACTGCTAAAATCGCGATTTTTGCAACTTTAAACACTCCGTATAATTAATTAAGGAATAAAAATTTGTTAATAACATTTTTTATGTGTTATGCTGTATATCATTCTTCAATAAAAGCCAATCAAATATCTGTGGAATTTTTTTGCAATTGAAAATACTAACTTCCCTAGAGTATAATGCATGTACAGGTTTTTCAATTACTTACAACTGTCCTTATGAAAGTATTGTAAAATACTTGATAATTTTTAAGTTAATTATAAGGGAGAAATCTAAAAATGCCTAGCTATTTAGTTGAATAAAAACATTGAAAAAGTGGGTTTTGGTTTTGATGACCTAAGTACTAGTCTACACAAGATGACAATGGTTGCTTGCTTGTTGCAAAAACCGCTCATCTCACAAAGTCCAGCGGGTTTAAATACCGTATCATAGACTATTATTTCTTACAAGAACTGAGAGAAAAGTGGCTGAATACAATACATTCTGTTGCAACTTGACCATTCAATTGTAGAGATAATGGCATTCCATTATTTTTATTTGCAAAATAAACATATTTGTACTAATTCGTTGATTTACTGCTAAAAGATAATAATTCAATAAAAAAAAATGAAAAGCATTACATTATTTCAAAGTAAAAAGTTTAGATTTAGCATAGTAGAGAGTAGAATTAAAATATTTTTATCGTTTGTGGGATTTTTTAAAATTATGATGGTAACAGTGAACTCATTTTAAAACCATGAGGAAGAAGTCTTGTGCCTTACGCTTTGTATGAAAGCTGCGATTTAATAAGAGTGGATTAAAATATTATACTTTACTGGAATTTCAAATACACTGCACAAAGGAACATTAATCAACTTAATTAAATATATCATTAATCATTTAAATGATATATTATCGTTTCCGAATTGTATCCAAATTGTTTCCCTGTTTTGTTATTATGTTCATTATTCGTAACATATCGACATTATTCCAACATTTAAGTGAATCGTGATTCTCTTTCCTTACAATATAATAACAACAAGTAAATGATAACAAAAATTCGATATTAAAGTCATTATTTTGTAATAGTCAATAGTGAGCAACAAACAGAAATTATTGAAGAGAAAGCTTCTTAACGGAGGCCCACACTTAAACACATGAAAACAGATGAGTATGGGAATGAAATGCATAACTTGAATTTGCATTTGATTGGACATGTTCCGACCGATGTCACACCGTATCTTGAAATACCCAAATATATTAAGACTCACTTCTTTTGTAGAAAATCCATAAATTATAGGAAATAAATAAATACAGTATCCAATCAATATACCATATCTTCATAAAATTCCTTCTTTGCGATATATCGAAAAAACCACAAAAAGGGTAACGTTACTTGTCACTAGATTTGTGTGCTGACTAGCTTCATATTATAAAGTAAACATTTTCCATTATGACTTCTGAATAATAATTGAAATTAATATCGAAAATTATTTACCATAGTATAATTAAAAGGAGGAACGACGGTAATTAGGAGTTCGCTTACTTTTACCAAGGAACTAGAGAGGGCGCCAAATGTCTCATCGTTGCACATTTACTGCTTATACAGCGTTATTCACCTTATGGATAGTAAAAATAAAAATAAGTATATCTACACATAATAGATATCTAGGTATTGTTAGAATTAATATTTGAGTCCTAACAAAATAGTGACAATTATTTGAATTCACCTGAAATTTATATCCATTACTAAGAATGATACAAAGGAAGAGAAACAGAGGTAGTGAGATAAAGAGTGGCAGAAAGCAAGCCCGTAGCCAGCGTGGGCGGGTCCTGGGGGTTCAATTTGGGAATTTTTGGCTTGAAAATTTAGTTTTTAACCAGTTAGTCATAAGAATAAATTTCATATTTCTACAATTTTATATATCCCGGAAATACATGAACAAAACTTTATTTCCTACGAAGATGTTTTCGCACATGACTACTGTTTTGACACAGGTTCATTCATTTCCACATTACGTAACATAAGCTAATGAATGACCGGCAAGAAACAAACAAATAGGTGAACTTATTTAAAGACTTATTTAAATAAATTAAATTATGTGATTAAGTGAACGTTAAGTAGCAACTATGGTATAAACAAATCGAACTAAATATTGGTCAATTAGTATGATACTATTGGAAATAATTAAGCCGCTTTGTTCTTAGATTTTCTAATAATAAAATTTTATGGAATGGGCTTTGACAATGCAAAATTTTTGTCCCCTCAAGTTTTCGAAAAGAATGATCTGAATCGAGTATATGATATGAAAGCACCCCGTACAAATCTTATGGGTTTAGGTTTCCCATCAAATTGTATTAAATTTTGGTACATTGTACCCCATGACGACCTGATTGAAAGTTACCATAGGTACAAGGTATAAAAATGGACAGTTTTTTAGATATCAGGGTCATAATGAACAAAAATAGACAATTTTCGGACTATCCAAGAATCATATTAACTTGAAAAGTATGAACTACTCCCTAAAAATTCTGGGTAATTAAGTCATAGGTTATGGCATGGAACCTTTGATCATGACCTCAAAAGTAATCTTAAAGCCCATAAAATTTGTGCTGGCTCCTTTATGCAAGAAACTGCTTATTGTCTACTAATATCCTGTATAACTACAACGAAATGTATCTGCGCGATATGATAACGACACAAAGACTCCTCTTCAATATGTGCCTGAAGTTAATATGCGAACTCATAAGGTTTTATCTATCCAAAATCCCCCTAACTTGACAATTTTTCGCTTTAAAAACGGGTCCAGGTGTTAATATATTCTTGAAAGTGAGTGTGCACATTTGTGAATTGAACCCACGTAATCTATTTCAATATATCATCATGCACATCAATTTGTATTGAAAGAATTTTTACAAGAGCAGTCTCACTCTTACAGACATCACCAAATCACTTTGCATTGAACGCCTTACAACTTCAAAATAGCTGTCATTGTTACAATCTGTTACTGATTTTTTTAATATGTAAAAGTCTCAGTAAATACGATTTTTCCCAATGATGATATTCTTACTAAGTAACTAACTAACTATTTTTAGGCATCAAATATCCGAAATGGGTAATTTTCAACAAAATCTTTAGTGGTGTTTTCAAGAACTCAATTATATAAATATATTTGTACAAATATTACTCTTATTATATTCGTAGATTAGATAGATAGAATAGATTAGATAGAAGTTTGTCTTCCTAGTCACTATAAACTTGACCTTTTATGAGGAGTTCTAGATTGTCATCATTGTCTTGTTGCTTCGTCTATAAACTTGCTCTTTTTTGTGCTGTTCTGATTCTGAGGTTTGTCAAACCTCTAATATAAAATGTGGCAAACAGAAAACTCGAATGTTTATTAGAACGAAAAGTAAATTTTGTGCAGGTATTGTTCATTAGTTGGATTTATATTTCTTTATTTAATATAATTTATTGATTTTCTATAAATTAACCGTGTCTTATACATATTTAAACTGGTCCCTCTTTCTTACATATAAAACTAGGTTGTAGGTATGAGTATTTCAAGATCAGGATAGTGTGATGTGGGTCAGTCGGAACGAAGCGTCGAAACAAATGCGATTTAGGTTTCTTTTTATATTTCATTACTCATCCATATTCATGTCTAAGTGTAGGGCGTCGTTAAGAAGCTTTCGCCTCAATAATTTCTATTTGATCATCAAAACGACACCTTCGCAAATAAGAGAAACTTTATACCTAATTCTCATCTTAAATGGCTAAATATGTGTAAGCAAGAATGCGGACACATTCCACTGGCTTCCAGAAGTCTGATTTACGGTTGCCATCGCAAATGTCAGTAACGTTGATCCACGCTCGAAGAACATGAAATGTAATGGATGTTCTGTTTTATACCTCTATGATTTTATGGGGTTTGTAACAGCACATTTAAATAAACTTATTTCACAAAGTGGAGTTTCAAATTAAAGGGTAATTACACTGGAAGTTCAGTGGGGTTTTGGGATCGTTTATTATCTCAATAGGAATGTATAAAATTTCTTTATAGAGGGCATCCAATTTGCACAAACAATTTACATTCTGAGGTGAAGTTAATTGCAACTATTTCAAAGGGAAATGTATTCGTAGTGAAAATGACGTACCATTTATCACAAGTAGGCCAATATACAGGGTTCTTGAACATAGGACATAAATGCAAAGGCATATTTTCTGACTTAGTCCGCTTTGAAATGAAAACAGCAAGATATATTTTTTCGATAAAGCAAATATTGATATTTTCAACAATATTAATGTAATCACAATGTAATCACCTACACAGGTTTAGCAAGAACAAAAAACACTAACAGCGGTCAAGTGTAGATATTGAATAGAAAGTCATAGTCATAGTAACAAATTGTAGTTAAGGTTTTCATTTGGGTAGGACAATTTTGTAAATTTGAATAAATTGTGTAATCTTCGATTCAATTAAGCATATTTTCATAAAAAATGAAATAAATGATGCATGATTAAGTAATTTAAAAGTTGGACTAAAAAAACTGGTATAAAGCACCCTCTGCAGGATTATTCAAGTCACTAAAATTTATTTCAAAACGTGGAATGTTTTATCTTTATTTTGATAAAAAGATCAGAAAAATTGGCCCAAAAACAAAGAAATATGGGACTTTTAATTTCGTCAATATTTTAAGGTGCCCGATTTTAATGCCGGTAGGTGTATTTTGTTTCTCTGGAATTTGTTAATACTGCCATTTGACTGTTTGACAAGTATTTTCTGTTTGTATAGCTCTTGATTTGCTAAATTAACGCAAAAAATTTAGTCATAAATTATTAGATATCTCAGTAACATAAAGTATATTCCAGATTCGGAACCTTTGTGTGCTAGTTTTACCCGAAAATCGTAGATGTCGTATTTACATCTCGTGCCTACAAATTTACCGATATGTATCAAATGCATAAATAAGTGTTCGAGAGGATATTCTCTTGTGGGAAGCGCAACTGATGAAGGTTCCCTGATCAGAAACAATCTATTATATATATATATATATATATATATATATATATATATATATATATATATGTGTATTGTCTTGTGTACAAAAGAATGGCACCTTGAAAAGAACATAATGAGTAATTGATTTTACAGCGAAGTATGGTGGCTGCTTATTTGTAAATAGCTCTTATGTGAATTACATATTACAAAATGGCGTAGAAAAAGGCTTCTCAACATTAAAATAATATCTAGTAATCAAACTTACATAATTTCGGAACAAGAAAGTCAGTCGGTTTCAATAGTCAATAGTTTTCTTTATGCAATTGGCACGGCAACAAAACAACTTTTAATATTTTACAACTTTGACGATTAAATTCAGTAGACCTTACTAGTACTCACAACTATACGTTAAAAGTTATCAACAAGTAACTTTGACTGTTCTAATTTTTATTAATTGAACTTAATTTACCAAACAAAAGCTGAATTTTTCTGATATTTTCGATTTTTCTGTTTACAGTGCTTTATTATCCAGCAAAAACAAGTGAATTTTGTTTAGGTTTTCAGTCATGGAAATTTAATTAATAGGATTAATTAGACTACTAGCAGGACCCTACTAAATTTTTTTACTGTGATGATTATTGTTTCTCACAAAACTAAACTAATGACATATGGTCTGGATCTTTTAATGCTTTATCGACATTTTTTTCAAAAATGCAAAGGTCAATATTAAAAAAAGTTGATGATGGTTTGGCAGAAACAAAACTTAGTAGTGTGAATTTGATGACGCCTTATTGTGTAAAAATATGTGTCAAATGTTTCCTTTTTTATATTTTTAATCGACTTCCAAAAAGGAGGAGGTTATCAATTCGTCGCGTATTTTTTTTCGCTTTTTTTTGTACGTATGTTACCTGATTTCTTCTCCTGTGGTGCACCGTTTTGAATGAATATGGTCTTGTTTAATAGAGTATATATCCGGATTGGTGAAACTTCAAATTTTGGAAAAGAATTCTATTGGTAAAGTGATAAAACTTGTGAATGAACACATACGTGCATGGAAATCGACCAATATCCCTAATATTTTAGTCGATTTTTCGATAACTCCTTATGGATTTGTATAGTTTTTTAACGTTTAATCTATTAAGGAAGATCCCTAGGTGATCTCATATACTTTTCTGCAACTTGCAGTTTTGCAGAAAATCGCCGAAAATTCCAAAATTCTTATCAAAAATTTTATCGAATTGAAATAACGGACATTTCCTCATGCATATTTTAATTCCAACTTAATAGTGCGTTAATTTTAGGCACTGGAAGTTTTAATTGCGAATATAAAAATTTTCTATCTACATCTCAAGCATATAGGTAGTAAAGCATAGTATTTTCGGCTCCTTAAATCAATGAGTACCAAGGTCGTTTTGTTTGTATACCAGGCAAATACCTTTTTAAATGCAAATTTTTCCATTTTGCGAAGACGGTGCTTTTGGTTTACACATTCTCCCGGCCTAATAAAAAATTCAGTGACAAAACTTTAAACTTCTATTTGGTACGTTTATAGACAGGTTGTTTAGTTATAGCAAACAAAATCACAAAGTAAAGTGACAGAAGGAGTTGCATTTATATGAAGATTGAGATATAGGACGGACTAGAATGATAGTGGTCCGTAGGTTGGAATATAGGGTGGACTGGACGTTTGGTGGTATAAAAATGTTGGAAAAAATGTGAAATTAAAATTATATAGGGTGATTAACAAACTGTTATATGATGTGAACATAAGCAAATCATATACAGGATGGTTGAAATATATGCTGCAGTTGAATTATATTTATACAGTGTGATTAAAAATATATTTCTCTTATAGCCCATAAGAAGTTGCATAAAGTGTGGAGAGGAATTAATGTTACACAGCACGATAATGTAAAATGTAAAAAATGAACTAATTTATGGGCTAGCCCACAAGGAGTTATTACTATGGTTGAAATATAGGACGGATTTGACTCCGTAAATATGGGATGGATTCTACTCTGTCCTATAGTTTACAGAAGGCAGCTAACAAATTTATGCTTGTCCGTGGGCAGTCGTATGTACAGGATGGTTGGTACATAGGTTGGAGTGGAATTATCTATAGTTATACAGGGTTGTAAAAAAAGTTGAAAAAAGGTTACATGGCGTAGTCCATAAGGCATAAATATATTTTGGGCTTATTAAGTCAACGCCTACTAGTACATTTTGTTCGTAAAGATTTACCTGTCAATTTAAATGAGAAAGTATCAATGTGTAATGTTGAGGCTTTCGATGTTACCTGGTTCTGTCTATTAAGGTTATACATACAAAATAAAAAATAAAGAATGAAAACTACCTATGTTCATAAATACTAAAAAGTTGAAAATAAAACATTTTTGATAAAAAATATAACCGACTTCTACCTATAACTAAAAAGCTAAAAATAATCATAACAAAATACAATTCTAGCAAATAAATAACACATTCAATGTTGTTAGGTACCTACCCAGGAAGTAAAAAATGTAAATATTTAAAAGGTGCTCATTCTGTACAAATTTATTACCTACCAATCTAGTATATTTTTGAAGTCGGTGCCAAGCAAGATTCAAGTTTGATGAATTAGTAGATAAGTACGTAATGAAGGATTTTAGATTTGCTTGGCACCGGCTTCAAAATATACTAGATTGGTAGGTAATAAATTTGTACAGAATGAGCACCTTTTAATGTTTTCATTTTTTACTTCCTGGGTAGGTGCCTAGGTATTTGCTAGAGTTGTATTTTGTTATGATTATTTTTAACTTTTTAGTTATAGGTAGAAGTCGGTTATATATTTTTTCAAAAATGTTTTATTATACAAAAAGTGACATTTTCGTTTTCTTTATATAACTTTAATCCAGTCATTACGTCGGAAAAAAGGCTTAGAAATGTAAATGAACCGAGACAGCTAAATTTCTACCGACTTAATGTAAAAAAAACAATTTTGTCCACTTTTTCAAGATGGCGGAAAACCCACATAGGAAATCTTGGTCGACAATTTCAAGTTAAGCTTTTCTAGGCACCCTCGTCATATCCAAAATTTAGCTTTCTCCGTTCATTTGTATATCCAAATGTATATAATGACTGCAGCATGAACAACAGTAAGAATTAGATTAATTCTTCATTAAGCAATCGAATTGGCTTTGAAATACGCAAGTTTGTCTCCATTTAATCCTGTATGTATCTCTTACCGTTTCTTAGAGAGTAATGTTATTGAAGCGTTCTTAACGGGAACTCACATTGACACATATGAAAATAGATGAACAAGGGAATGAATTGATAACTTGAGTTTCATTTGTTTCGACACCGACACCAACACCGACACCGACACCACAGACTTGAAATACCCACACAATTCAGTTCACTGTGTAAGAAACAGAGACCAGGTAAAATACAATATGAGTTTCTTCTTTTAAAGAATATCAATAATATATAGGAAAACCTGTACAAAATTTGCTTTTCTAATAAAAACTCCTATTTTCTCTTTGTTATAGAAATTTAAAGTAAGAATTAAACTACACATTAGGATTAATACTTGAGTCATAACAAAATAGTAACAATTACTAATGATAAGATAAGGAAATATAAAAAGAGACAAACAAGAAACGGAAGGTATAATTCGTTTCTATCGTTCAGTCTCAAATGACTGCCGTCTTTTTTTTTCTTCATAATGTGAGACACTGTATATTTTCTTCACATATGTCACAAGTTGTAGATTTAGCAGTACTGAATACTGCAATAAATATCGAAAAAATGTTTATTAATAATAATCTAATTAATATCTTAAAAAGAATCAAATAAATTTATTAAAAATGCGGTTGTCAAGATTTCATTCTTCCCCGATCTTATCCTGAACACACTGTATGTATATGACAGATGCTAAGTCAACATTTATATTTGAGAAGCCAAACACAGATATTTAAATTTCGTTCTGTTTGTTTTATCTTCCCGAATTATCTAGGAGGACGAAGTCGGGGACAAAAGATTAAATAAAAATCACTGATGCAGGGAGTGACCAAGTTATTCCTCTCGGTATCATCAAAACCTTAAACATTGACAAATTAAGTTCGTAAGGGTAACATTCAGAGGGACGGCAATAAATTAAAAAGAATTCTCTATTTATATTGTAATTTCGTGCACTTAATATTCTGCAAATAATTAAACAATAATTATTCGTGGCTTAACAAATATAATGTGGTTGTATCAACCCTAAAACGGGTGTTCCATACTAAATGTAATTATGTAAATGAAAGGTGCGGTTGGTGATAGAAGATAAAACCCTAGATTAGAAGTTACAGTGCAATTTCTACACACAATTATAAATATTAAAATGTTGTGATGGTGTTGTTGTTCAACGGCTTTTCAGATGGTGAAGGGAAAACAGTTCATGGAATTGTTTTCGTGATACAATTTTAAGGAAAAGTTGGAAACTAAAGATCCATAATTCAATTGGCAGACCCGCTGTGACCCTTATAAGTTAAATTTGGATTCCGACCAAGTCGGAACAAAGTTTATTCGAAGTGCAGGAAGGAAAACGATATGTATGAAATAGTAAAAAAAACACATACCAAAACTAACAATGAGTTGAGAGAAAGTTCTGATGAGGATGTGTAGCTAACATAAAATCGATTGTAAGGGAGGAACAGAACAATATTGAATTTCATATAGCGTGTTAACTTAATAAAACGAGAATTTATTCTATACGTACTATTAAATTCATCTATTCTTAATAAACATAATAAATATACAAAAGAACAATAATTTATACTTATACAGAGTGAGTTTTTTTTGATGATCAGTATGGGGATCTCGGAAACTAGGGAGATAGAGCAATGGTTAAATTGGAAAAGATTTGCAGTTTTACTGTCCCAATTTAATGACACTTTTGGATTTTTGTAAAAAGTCATGACTTACTAGACATTTTGAAAAAACGAAATTCTGTCGATTTAGTCAAATCCCTCTAGCTCCTTTGTTTTTGAATTCATAAAAAAGTGTAAATATCAAAATTGAAGGCAATTGTTTCTCGTTTTCGAGATATGATACAAACTTATCTTTTTTTGAATGGAAACCATAGTTGGCTATGACTTAAAAAAATCGGACATTTTTAGAGCTTTTCAACGATATAATACTCGATATAGTTATTCATAAAAATAACGGAGTTATGGATGTTTTTCTAATTCACCCTATATTGCAAAGACCCTGTATATATTGCTGTGTATTGGTCACCCAATATAAATTATTTGCTTATCATTTTCTGAATCACCCTGTACAACTATAATTCAACTCTACACGATGTTGCAACCGCCCTGTATATAAGTATTAGTCCTCTCCACCCTATTGACTGTTACTATTTTTCTATTGTTTAAATCACCCTATATACCTATAATTTTACTTCGCCCTATATGTCAGTTATAAGCAACTACTTATATATAACATTTTCTTAACCACCCTGTATAACTATAATTCCACTTCACTTTATATTTCAATAATACTGAATATGCAACTTCTTCTAAAAATTTTTGAACCCTCCGCCCTTCAACTGGAATATCCTTACTTCATATGCTTATTTAACCCATTTTTAAAAATTTTTGATCCACTTTGTATAAATATAGTTTTACTTCTCTCTTATTTCAACCACCTTGTATACGCAACTACTTATGTGACACTCAATAGAACATTTTTTAACTACCCTGTATAACTTTAATTCTATTCCATGTTATATTTCAATCACCCAATATATAGAACTGCTTATGTACCACCTCATATCACATTTATTTGTAAGATTTTTTGAACCCTCCTGTCTACCTGTAATTTTACTTCGCCCTATATGTCAACTGCGCACATTGCTTGCTGCTTGAATTTTGAGGTACGCACACAAACACAAACACCTACCACCATATACCATACAGAAAAGATCGCTCACCTAACAATTTTTCTTTTCGATACACTAATGGAATATTTTGTGCCATTTCCATCGACTGCAAGCGCTATAAAATAAAAACCGTTACAAACACTGTGTACCATTTTTACGATTTTTAGAAAAACTGTGCAGTTTACGTTATAGAAAATTATAGGGAATCAAGTTGGAACACCTCTTTGTAGAACAGAAATTAAAATATTGAAATTGAATGAGCCGTTTTTGAGAAAACAGTGTAGATTCACTGAAATTCACTGAAGTGTCCCTTAATGGCTGTTTTTTCTGATATTCTGGAAAACCTAAATCTCACGTTATAGAAAATTATATGGTACCTTTCTGTAATATTTCTTAACGCAATGCAGTTTGAATCATCAAAATTTTGTTTGAATAATCACTGAGCATACATAAAAAGAAACTTGCCGACGATTTGATAACCTCCTCCTTTTTGGAAGTCGGTTAAAAAGATAATCTAATATTATGATAAGAGCAATGTATTTTTATTTGTATGTACAGGGTGGGCCAATTGTGTGTGGACGGCAGATTGTGGCTATATGGATATATATTATAAAAATCTGCCGCCAGGAGAGTCTCGAATAGTGAGAGATACAAACTGAAAATACTTTTATTACTGGAATTCCCACACATATACAGGGTGATTCATATTGAAGAAACATTTTTTAATGAAGAACCCTGTATATTATTACATATTTGGATTCCTCTGCCAATTATATGATGACTTTATTCACCATACATGTTCTCTAAAATGCATCGTTTGCGGGTTATTTGATATTTTGTGAAAATGTTGACATCTAGAAACAGGTGAACATTAGGGCTGTCTGGTATCCAAGGAATCTATTGATCATCCTCCCGACTCCCAGGTGTCAGAATGACAATCACGAATTCTTTTTATTGTGTGGGATATCGTCAGTCCAATTTTGAAACGTTTAACCATGGATAACTTGATTTGTTTGAATAGAACCCCCATTTTTTTTCGCGTTATCTGATAACTCATTTAATTTCATTTCCTTCGATAACAGGTTATGTGTATCTGATTCCGACAGTTTCTTCAGAAACCAAGAAATTAATGTGATTGATGGTTTTTGTGTGATTTCTTATTATTCATAAAGTATTTTTGATCTTAGAAGGCCATGGAGTTTTATTTTCATGACATCTAATGTGAAATTTCATTACCATCAACGCTATATTAAATATTCTATATCTATTTCTAATACTTTCCTTTTAATCCTCAATTTCATATTGCTATAGGTTTTTTTCCAACACTGAGAAGTAAAGTTGGCCATTGAAAACAAACTTACGGTTCAGTATAAATCTTTAAGACATAGTTAAATGTTAGTTACAAAATGATATAATATATAACATCATAACTTCCAAGTAAATGTTCAATATGGCCCACTTCCTGATACGAATTCGCCGGCGAATGGAATTTTGAACCCTCATTAAGATTTCTTGGGTAATAGTTGCGAAAACATTCCTTATTCTCATTTTTATAAATTTGAGCTGCCGTTGTTTACTGAGAAAATATTTTTTATTTAACGTATCGCCATAGAAAAAAATCAAGGGGCGTTATGTTTGGCGACCTCACTGGCCAACGTATTGGTCCATCCCTTCCCATCCAGTTTTGATGGAATGCGTACTTCAGCCATGCAGTCACGTCATGGGTACGGTGAGGAGGTGCCCTATCTTACTGAAAATATATATCTCTTAATGAGGCAAGCGGAACATGTTCTAGGAGTTCAAATAACTGATTATCTAAGAAATTTAAGTACATGTTGGAATTCAAAATACCGTCAAAGAAAAATGTACCAACAACACGGTTGCCGAATATTCCTGCCCTGGTATGATCGGACATGATAGGGAAGGAATTTATGCTTTGATATTATTCTTCTAATAGAGGTTTTACTTATAACAAAATCTCTCTCACATTGCCGTGGACTCACATAGGGATTTTCCATTAAGGACGTGAGATATTGATTTCGTTATCTGTGGTTATTACTGATTTAGTCCATTCTTGCTTTTGAGCGTAGCAAACACTGAATCTTTCCAAAAGGTTTTTAAAAACTCTAACCTTCGATGACGCTCTCTATCAGGACATCTTGCTTTTATGTTTTACTTGCCAATAATGGATTTTTAAAGAATTTTGAAAGAATAAATAAATTTCATTTTGAGTAAAATTCGCAATTCTCAGTAATGTAGTTTAACAATGAAAACTAAAAATATCCTAGAGAACAGTTATTATTGTCAAAGTGAAATAAAGTTGACATAAATTTTCTGTTTGTTTCCCATGGCCAACTTTACTTCTGAGTTTTGGAAAAAACTCTATAGTAATACGGAATTGATGATTTAGAGGACAGTATGAGAAATAGATATAGAAAATCTATTATAACGTTGGCAATGTAATGGCCTTCTATTATCAAAAATAATTTATGAATAATAAGAAGTCACACAAAAAGCATGAATCATTTTAATTTATTAGTTTCTGAAGAAACTTAGAAACAGATACACATAACTGTTCATTGGAGGAAAGGCCATTAAATAAGTTATCAAATAACGTGTAAAAAATTGGGGTTTCCCTTTAAAAAATCAAGTTATCCATAGTTAAAGTTTTCAAAATTGAAGTGACGAAAAAAAGAGTTTGTCATTGTCAATCTCAATCAATTTTTCTCAATTCAAGCCTCCTACGATATCAGACACCTTTAATATTCACCTGTTTCCAGATATCAACATTTTGACAAAACATCGAATAACCCTCAAACCGTGCATTTTAGGTAGTTTGTTTGGTGAATAAAGTCTTAGTAAAATTGCCAGAGCCATCCAAATAGGCAATAATATAAATAATATATATGTTGTTTCCTTTAAAAAATGTAACTTCAATATGAATCACCCTGTATGTGTATGGGAATTTCGGTGGAGTTATTTTCAGTTTGTATCTCTCACCACCCCTTAGCGGCAGATATCCGTAGACACAATCTTCCGTTTACACACTATTAGCCCACTCTGTATGTAAACATGTAATTAAGTTCTGGAAAACGATTTAAATTTATGAATTAGAAGATTTCCATGTCTAGAAATTCATTGGGAAGGGTCTCATCTTTGGATGTGATCATGTTAATTAAATATACTTTTTTTTCACAATTATGACAGGTGCTGAAATTTCAGGGCATTCAATACAGGGTGACCTACTTGAGAGTGAAACTGCGCTTGTAAAAATTCTTTCAGTACAAATTTATGTGGACCCTTCAAGATTTTAAACTAAAAAAATGTCACGGATACAATGTAAGGCGTTGTAGAAGAATAACAATACTGTTACATAAGAATTAAAATATATGGTGAAGTGAAATTATTGTTATTCAGGTTGGCTTAAAAAATGATAGGTAAAATAATTATATACGGTAGTCATAAGCGGTTGAATATATAGGATAATTGAAATATGGGGCGGAGATGAATTATTCTTATACAGAGTGCCTGAAGTGTTAAAATAATGTTAGGGGTGGTTGAAATAGGTGGCGGAATGGAATTATTATTATACAGAATGTTGCAGCGTGATTAAAACAAAATTGTTATATTCGGTAGCCCATAAACAGTTGCTTGAGTAGGATATATGCAATATAGGATATAATTAAATTCTAATTAGACAGGGTGTTTAATTAATTAATTTTTTGGGTGACTAATGGGAGATAAATTAAATAATAAATAAATTAGTGGAAATATAGTTTTACAGGGTGGTTAAAAAATATTAGCAAAAATGTTATAAGCAGCATAAGCAGTTTATATTGAGGATGGTTGAAATATTTTATGAAATGGAATTATTGTAAAGGGTGTTTCAATAAATATTAGATAACTGAATTGATTCATTTCTTGTTTGGAAAAAATTGTTTAAGCTGAGTATCCAGATAGTTTGGTATTGTTTGCTGCCTTATTAGTTCAACGTAATGATGTTATAAAGTTTAAGGACAACAAATACAAGAGCAGCCTGTGATTTTTCAATTTTTCGTGTAGTAAGCAAGAACATACTTTTGCCCAAATTTGAACAACTTCATGGTTAAATTCGTGTTTATCAATCACTGAAAGCCGGCAATCGCGTGAGTTTTAACGAAAATGGGTAAAAAATCATAGAAACCAAGGATAAATATATTTGATAAATTCTATGGTTATTCTGCACTATTAATTTTTCATTTTTACTTAATTCCTTAGTAGTTGACATTAAACGCTCGAAGAACGAAAGTGCTTGAGGAGGCTGAAGCTGTAAGCAACTTCAGTGAGCCGTCGCCACACTTGGTGAAAAAAATTATAATTGATAAAGACAATGCAAGAGAGCACATGTCGCACTATGGCAGCAATCCATGTCGGGCTTAAGACTGACGCCCCATCCAGCATATTCTCAAGATTTAACTCCCTGAGACTACTTCTTGTTTCCAGACCTAATGAAATGGCTGGGCGGTAAGAGACTTGAGTCGAATGAAGAGGTCACTAGTGACACAAATGCTTATTTCGAGGAAACCAATTATTTGGAAGGAAAGAAAAACTATGTACTAAATCTATCAGCTAAAAGGAGAATACATATGTTGAGAAATAACATGTTGATTTGCCAAAATAATACCTTTTACTCAAAAAGTAACAAAGCTATCTAATTATCTTCGTAGATGACTGCTGTGAAATAGTTTTCTTAGCACATAGAGTGCTGACTGGTAAAATTTTTGCGGGTTTTCACGAGTCTAAAGACACCAAAAACGTGCCTTTGTGAAGTTTGGAGATGCACAGGAATAATACAGTTAACAGCCTTATTAATCGAGCAGTGCACTATCCATGTTTTGTGCAGTGAGATGGATCTACGAGTAGATAAGGTTTTTGGATTTGATTAGTGAAAGCGCCTACAAAGTTTGTGACCTTGTGTCATCAATAAAATATTAAACTTTGCACCGGTGAATTAGAAAAATGATGTTTAATAAGTGCGTCTCGAAGTAGTAATTGATAATTTTATTACACTGGGTGTTTTCGGATTAGTGAACATGAAAATGTTATCGGGAACGGCCTCCAGAGTACGTGGTGTCCAGGATGATTGGTATCAATAAATAACGTACTACGGTTTTAATGACATTTTTGAAAAAGATAGAATTCTTCATGTTTCTTTTTAGAATTCATCCTTAGATCATGCAGATTAACAGAAAAATATTTCTAAAGCCATTTTGACTCATTTTAGAATGACCCTAGGGTTGGGAAAGTGGGAAAATGGTGTATATATTAAAAACCCATATTATTTTTCTTTTGTTATGGTGTATTTCAACGAAAAACATAACCATTGCATTTTTTTTGTTAGTTAGGTATATAAATCAATAACAAACCCTAATGTATACTTTGAAATGTAGGGTTCATTAAAAAACACATAGTTCGTTTCTGACGCATGTGATTTACGATCCTGATAATATTTAAGAGATACAACACATTATTGTCATAGAGATGACATTGTTTTGAATAACAAATTTTTAATTTTTTCAATTAGTATATAATCAAATTTATAAAACGATGCTACTACAATCATTTTAATTACATATAGTCCAAAAACAAGCGAATAATTATGTTGAATCTGATCACTCTTATTCTTTGAAAACGGACAGGTGTGTGTCTAATTGATCCTTATTAAGTGATAATGAGATCTCTTGAATAATCAAGTTTTTCAACTTGAGTTGAGTAAGCCAACATTTGAAGATAACCCCGAGATTTAAATCCCGGCATAGCTAATGATTTGGTTAAACTCGAATAAAGTGTCAGCGGCATTAATACTTAATTAATCGACTGGAGCACAGTAATGTTCCTATAAGAATGGTACGTAATTCTTTCAAGAGATGGCAGTAAAATTGTGCATTCCATTTTAATAGCCGAAAACCTGTTGGTGCAACTCATCTATTTAATTACATTTTCCTTGAAAAGTAAGTTCAAAATTTTCCATGTGCAATATCTGTAGTAAGTGACTAGTATCAGCATTCACAAGGAAGCTTCTTCTAAAGAAAAGAGGAAAAGGAAGGGCGTATGTTAGGTGGTCATTTGAGGTGTCCATTAACAGTTTGGGCACCATTATCACAGATTCCTTTATACAGTGAGGACGCGTGAGTTGGAAGAAATTCATTTAAAATTCAAGTGTTGTTTTTTTGGAAAAACGCCCGGACACGTCGGTTTTTTTTTCGACTGCGGTTTTTGTGATGATAAACTCATTTATACAGGGTGGACAAGACGTAAATTGCGACCATCAACTTCTTTTTATCAAAGGGAAACATTTGTTTTTTTTATTTTATTTTTGAATTCTGCATTGAATTCTAAGTATTTTACATGTACAATGTCCTATACCGAAAATTAACAGTTATTAAAAATTACATTTCTTTCTAAAGTTAAAAAAACAACGGTAAAAATAAGGTGTTTGTTGGTTTGAACCTATTTATTTACGTCTGGTTTTTATGATTGTTGGCGGTATTTTAGTCGCATGAATTCAAACCCATTTTTTAATGCTAGAGTTTTTAACACTTGTTTATTTCCATAGAAACTGTACTATAATTTTACTTGAAATAAGTCGTTGCAAAGTTATAAAGTTGGGCGTGATTAACTGAAAAGCAGCGAATAGAAATTTTGACGATTGTAGGAGATGGCGACAGAACTCGAACATAAGCTGAAGTTTGCGAATTGTTTAATATGAAGTACCCAGAGCGGCCTATTACACGATCGGTAGTGGTAGTTAGTAAAATACAAAAAAAGTTTCTAGAGTTTGGCCACGTAAGAGACAATTACAAAACCAAACATCTTCCAGAAGATACACAATTAAATGGTTTGCTCGATTTACAAGAAAATCCTCACACATCCAGTAGACAAATAGGCGCAGAACAGTCAATAAGTAAATCTTTTGTTCTAAAATGCTTGCATAGAAATAAATGGCACCCATACAAAGTTCATTTAGTTCAGGAACTTACAGAAGATGATTTGGACCGATAGATGCAATGCACTTTTCAAGTAAGATAGTTTTTTACGACAAGGCAATATTTTGTCTAAATGGTTCAGTAAACAGGCAAAATTTTCGATATTGGACATAAGAAAACCCACATTGAATTATGAAAAGACATACACAGTTTTCCAAGAAAGTTAATGTATGGGCCGGAATTGTGGGTACTTCAATTGTGGGTCCTTTTTTTAATGAGGGAACACTTAACTCGAAAAAGTATTTAGACCTATTACAAAATGACATAATACCCTGTTCAACAGAACTTTACCCGAATGGTGAAAACCCCAATATACTGGCAGATTCAGTACGGTTTCAACAGGATGGAGCGTTCCCGCACTATTCGCGAACAGTGCGAGATTATCTTGACAATATTTTCCCAAATAGATGGATCGGAAGGAGAGGTAATATCGAATGGCCAGCTAGGTCTCCAGATCTAAGCCCGTTATATTTTTATCTTTGGGGTTACGTTAAATGGAAAGTCTACTTCAAAAATCCTGACAAACGCTAAATGAAGTGTTATGAGAGTTTGAAAACCGTCTTAGGTATTGTCAGGAAGTTAATGGTCAACAATTTGAACATTTAATTTGATATGTTGATTTTTTTTTCTTCAATTTTGAAATAAATGTGGTTTTTTAAATAACTTTAAATTTTCGGTATAGGACGTGAAAAATACTTAGATCTCAATTCAGAATTCAAAAATGAATTAAAAAACAAATATTTCCATTTGAAAAAATGAAATTGATGGTCGCAATTTATTTCTGCTCCCCCCCCCCCTGTTTAAATGAGTTTATCATCACAAAACCCGCAGTCTAAAAAAAAAACCGACGTGCCCGAGCGTTTTACCAAAAAACCAACACTTGAATTTTAAATGAATTTGTTCCAACCCACGTGTCCTCACGGTATATTGTACCAGGTGAGTTCCCGGATACACATTGAAGCAGGTTTATTGGTGTATTTCTGAACTAATATCAGTGTAGCCTCACTTGTAATGCTCGATATACAGGAGACCACATCGGAGTCTTCGTTAATAAAGTGTAATTTAAAAAACTATACAAACTGTACAAGTTTTTAGATTGTTGATGGTATCCCAAAAGTAACCAAGTTTTAAAATATTGAGTGGTTTCATATTTACTTGGAACATGAAATGTGCCATTACAATAGAAATATAGTTCAAAGCTTTTCAGTATTTATTCAAATAATTAAAATTTATGTAAATATTGGTATGTACCATTTGGGGGCTATGACATGAATGTGCTCGATCAACAGAGATTAATAAAATAGTTATTTACATACCTCCTATCTTAAAAAAGGTCACATTAAAATTGATCAAACTAGTACAGACTGTAGAGGGGTGGTATCAGTCGGATATATCCTCTTATAGTTTAAGTTGTCTATAATCATCCTCGGCAGTCTGCTCATTGTAACTGGTGAGTAGAATTGTCTGGAATTTCCTCCTTCTCGCATTTTTTTAAATTCAGATATACAGGTTTCGAGCCACTCATCTGATAAGCAACTTTATCTGTGTCAATTCTTATTTTTTTCTTAAATCTGCCATGACTCTTGCCCCTCCAGTATTTTGTTCAATGCATTTACAAGTGCGCTTCCACTTAATGTTGACTGTGGAAACTTTCTTTTATTCTATATATATTTCTTTTGATTTTCCGATTTTTTGGAATTTTTGCATTATTCATAAGGTGCTTTTTGTTTTATTGATTTGGTTGTTTCTTCCCTTAAATTATTCTTAAACTTACTTAACGAAATTGTCCTTGTGAAAAACATATACGAATTCTTTTTTGTTACATGCTATTATATTACTCTCATAAATTGAGAAGTTGAAATAAATTATTGAAATATAAGTTTTAAGTTTTTCTACTAAAATTTAGGCATATTCTTATTCAAACAGCCAATTATAGATTGAATATCTATCATTATTTCCTGGTGTATATATTATTTAGATTTACAAAATGCTAATTATTAAAATAAGAAAGTAGAACTATCAAACTATCAACATTTATAATGATGTACATTTTTAGCAATTCTTGCTCTATTTCAGAAGTACCGAAAAATATATCCCGGAAAATATGGGAAAATTGAATTGTATTCTTAAATGAAGAATGAATGTTCCACCCTTATTTGTCTTACCGGCAAAAGGCAATTTGTTTCCCTAGTGTGAAAAATATGCCGCTCATTTCTTTCCATACAAATGTTTACCCATATAACATTGAATCAATATGAAACGTCTTGCAAATATTGTTTTTATCATTGAGTTAAATTTTTACCTGTCAGAATTTTTACGAGAAAAGAAAACACACACATTTTATATGATGGAAAATTATATTTGAACAATTATACAAGTAAATATTTTCATACAGCTTTTATGCTCTTTATGCAGTTCTTTTATACAAATAAGTCTGCACAAGGTTTGAGTTTGTTTTTACCTACAGTCCAGATATCTATACCGGGAGTCAACGGAATTATTTAACAATATCTCATTAATTTGTTTCTAAAGTTAGAAATTTGAATTGATAGTTTAAGATACCAGATATGGGGATCTTTCTTACCAGTTTTTGTTAAATCACTTGCTAAATTCATTGATAACCTGTCTCAGCAGTTTAATTATATTTCAAAAACTTTTAACTTACCACAATATGACGTTTCCTTTTTTAACCGAGTTCCAAAAAAAGAGGAGGTTTTCAATGCGTTTTACAGAAAGGTACCATGTAATTGTCTATAACGTGAGATTTACGGTTTTCCAGAAAATCAGAAAAAAGTAAATAAGGTACTAGATTTCAGTAAAATTCAATGAATCTTCCCTGTTTTCACGGCTCAAACAATTTGAATATTTTAAATTCTATTCTACAAAGATATGTTGATTCCGCATATTTTTCGTAAAACATACCATTTTTCTGAAAATCGGAAAAATATGTGCAAAAAAACTGTAAACTTCATGGTAAGTGTGAAATTTTTATCATAAATATCTAGTTATCGTACAGGGTGTTTGTAATGGTTTTCATTTTGATTCATTTCGGCTTTTAGTCGCGCGAAATGGCAGAACTCTTCTTTTTGGTGTACAGTTGTAGGTGTCTGCGTGCGTGCATGTAATATTAGGTGGTCTTTAAGCAGTTGTACACATAGGATGGTTGAAATATAAGTTGAAGTTAACACACACACACACACACACACACACACACACACACACACATATATATATATGTATATAATTAGGAGCAAAGATCGATGAGCTCTTGAAGTTCATTGGGCCTAGGCACAATGTACATCATGAGATCAAGAAACTGGCACACGCCATTAAGTCAGAATATGACAAATATCAGACGTCAACTACGCGGCCACCTCCTGTAGCGAAACCTGCTACAACACAGACATCGCCAGTAAAGGTGTCAAACACTCAGACACAAGGTGGACAGCAAAAGGAGGTCCCAAAAACGGCTGCCTCAAAAGCAGCTAACTCAAAACCGGCTGCATCAACACCGGCGGCCCCAAAGCAGGCGGCTTCAATAAAAGTAGCCTCTGTAGCAAGGACCTCGCCACCGAAGGTCCCGCCTTCAGTAGCCTCATCAAGTAAGGCACCACCACTTAAAACGCTTAAACCGGTGCTAGCTACCAAGCTAAAGCCCGGTAAGGAAGGTCGCCAGAACATCGGGCAAACTACCCAGGGAACAACAAGTAGGGTGGTCAATTCAGAAGCGGAGAGAAACAATGGATTAAAATCCAAGTTTAAACCGCAGACCAAAAACCAACCTGCAAACCAGTCGACTGACTGGCAAGTGGTAAAGAGGAAAAAGGCCCCGAGGACCAATAAGCAAAAACCAGCGCCACATTGTACGCTGCTTATAAAGAAAGGCGAGAAGAGCTCCCATGCAGATATCTTGCGAGGTATCAAGAATGATCCCACCTTGCAGGATATAGGCAAAAAAGTCAATAAGATCCGACGAACAGCTAAGGGAGATCTACTTTTGTTATTCGCCAAGGCAGACGCTCAGGAGATGGAGCGCTATTGTAACGCCATCAAGAATAAGCTCCCAAGCGGGGCCACTGTGCAATCTCGAATACCGCAAATTGAGATTGAAATTAAAGACTTGGACGAGATCAGTACCAAGGAAGACGTAGTAAACCTGCTCAAAGATAATATCGACGGCCTGGCAGAGATCACTGAGGAGGCAGTGAAATCACTTCGACGGGCATATAGATCAACACAAACGGCAGTTGTTTGTCTCCCAGAGGTCCAGGCCAAGAAAGCCATCGCACTTGGAAAGCTGAAACTTGTGTGGGGCACAGTACGTGTTCGCGAGAGGATCAGCCTTCGACGGTGCTTCAAATGCTGGCACTTTGGGCACAACGCCCAGGCGTGCAGAGGCAAGACTGACCGAAGCAGTTGTTGTCACAGATGCGGAGGCGCTGGTCACAATGCCTCGGCTTGTCAACAACCTGCCAAGTGCTTACTCTGCAAAGAGAAAGATAGTAGGTCAGACTGCCGGCACGTTGCGGGTAGTTGGAAATGTCCGATCTACCAACAGGCGATGAGAGCAGCACAAGCCCGTAAATGAAAGTACTGCAACTCAACCTCAACCATTGCGAAGCAGCCCAAGACCTACTGGTACAGCGGGTGCGGGAATTGGATTGCGACGTAGCCATAATCTGCGAGCAGTACAAAAACTTCGACACCCTGTCCTGGGTAAATGACACAACGGACAGAGCAGCGATATGGGCTTGCGGTAAACTTCCGTTCCAACAAGTCCCAAATACCCCCGAACCATGGCTTGTGAGAGCCAAAGTGGGAGGGGTTCACTTCTATAGCTGCTATGCACCTCCTAGTGCACAGCTCGAGGAGTTCGAGTTATTCTTGGACACCTTGGCGGAGGATGTACGGAAGCGTGAATCGGTCGCCATCGCAGGAGATTTCAACGCCTGGGCAATTGACTGGGGATGCCGGGAAACGAGCGCGAGAGGACGAGCTCTCCTTGAGACCATGTCTTCGCTCAACCTGGTACTCCTCAACACAGGAGCCGTAAGCACATATCGCAAAGGCACAGCCAGTTCCATTATCGATGTGACATTCGTTAGCAGCAACCTAATTAAAGGGGGCTGTGAGTGGCGGGTCGATGAGGAGTTTACTAATAGCGACCACCAAGCTATTATATGGGAAATCAACACCACTCCCAAACGAAGATTGTGTGTCAGTCGTGCGAGGCCACAGCCAGTCGGTTGGAACAAAAATGCTTTCGATGCTGATTCATTCGCCTTGGTTATGGAGCAGGAACCATTGTCAATAGCAACAAGCGCAGAAGCCACTGCCAAAGAGGTAATGACAAGCGTTGTCAAGTCCTGCGATGCTTCCATGCCAAGGAGACGGCAGAACAACAGCCGCCCACCAGTTTACTGGTGGAACGACACGATCTCACAACACCGACGAGAGTGTCTCAAAGCACGAAGGCTGCATCAACGAGCACGGAGACGCGACAGGGTCACAACAGAAGAACTAAGGCTCGACTATGAGATCAAAAGACAACAACTACGAAGAGCCATTCTCTCAAGCAAGAGATCCTACTGGAAGGAGTTGTGTGACGAAGTTAATCAAGATCCATGGGGAAAACCGTATAAAATCGTGATGCATAAAATTAAGGCCCCTCCCATGACATCAACGAACTGCCCCGAATCATTGCACCGCATTGTCACTCACTTGTTTCCTGCGAAGCCTGAGCTACCCGCTTATCCTTCGTGGCAGGTGAGGGACGAAGATATACCATCAGTGACTATGAATGAGCTGATGGGCGCGTGCAACCGGCTCCAAAACGGTAAGGCTCCCGGTCCAGATGGCATACCTAACATCGCGCTAAAATGCGCCATAGCCAATAGGCCTGACATGTTTCTACACATGTATGAGACCTGCCTAAAGCAGGGGGTTTTTCCGACTAAGTGGAAAAAGCAGAGGCTTGTGCTCCTACCTAAAGGGGGAAAGAAACCTCCAGACGAACCGTCATCATATCGTCCCCTCTGTATGTTGGACTCTGCGGGAAAACTCCTTGAAAGAATAATAGCAGATAGGCTGGAGCCCTACGTTGAGCCAAAACTTTCCACCAACCAATTCGGGTTCAGAAAGGGGAGATCAACCATCGATGCCGTGACACTCGTTACCAACATCGCCAGAGAGGCTATCTCGGGAAAGAGATGGAGAAGAGGTGGAAAAAAGTACTGTCTAATAGCCACCCTGGATATCAGGAACGCCTTTAACTCGGCCCGCTGGGACCGCATTTTGGACGCTCTTGCCAGGATGGAAGTTCCGCAGTACTTGCGCAGAATGGTTTCAGCGTATTTCAAGGACCGCATCTTGTTGTACCAAACTGAAAATGGGCAAGTAGACTATAAGATCACAGGAGGTGTACCTCAGGGCTCTGTTCTTGGCCCCCTCTTATGGAACGTAATGTACAACGACCTGCTCCTGCTCGGTCTGCCTGAGGGCGTCAGGCTAGTAGCATTCGCCGATGATGTGGCATTGATCATAGTGCGCAAGCACATAGAGGAGATACAAACAACCTTCTCATTCGCTATAGCCACAATTCAGCATTGGATGCTCGCAGCGGACTTGAGTTTAGCAGAGCAAAAGACCGAAACACTTCTTGTTAGCAGTCGGAAGGCAAGGGAAACCATCACCCTCAAAATAGGCGACACCTACATACAGTCGCAGCCCTTCATCAGCTATTTGGGGGTGCTCCTGGACACACGGCTCAACTTCAAAGAGCACATAATCGCGGCCAGCAAGAAAGCAGCTGGGGTACAGGGGGCATTATCTAGAATAATGCCGAATGTCGGAGGCCCTAGACAGATAAGAAGACAGCTACTGGCAACAGTAACTACTTCTGTTTTGTTGTACGGGGCACCGGTATGGGAGAAATCGCTCGAGCTACCATCGTACCGCCGGAAAATGAAATCAGTCCAGCGGCTCTCAGCGATTCGAGTGGCATCATCCTACCGCACTGTGTCTTACGAGGCGGTGAGTGTGATTGCCTCTACCCTACCAATCGACATCCTGGCTGCAGAAAGGGGACGGCTTTATCGCAGAAAGTTAGAAAAAGACCAGCCGACAGGAAACAGCGATGAAAGGGCCATGAGTCTAGGGCAATGGCAGGAGAGGTGGGACAGCTCTACTAAAGGCCGGTGGACATATCGATTGATACCTAACATCAGTCGTTGGGTCAACCGCCAGCATGGAGAGGTTGGGTTTTACATCACTCAACTCCTGACTGGACATGGATGCTTTCGAGCATACCTGCACAGGTTCAGGAGGGCAAACTCCCCAAACTGCCCGCACTGTACGGACGTGATAGAGGACGCGGAACACGTGTTCTTCTCCTGCCCCCGGTTTCAGGATCAACGTGCTGAAGTGGAGAGGATTCTGGAGACTAATATCGTTCCAGAACAATTAGTAGAAGCCATGCTGAAGGGCCCCCAAGCCTGGAAGTTGGTATCAGATTACGCGGAGACTATCCTCAAAGAACTCCGCAATACGTTCGAGGAGTAGGCTTTAGAGGCTTCCAATGTAAGAGCAGTAAACATCTGCAATGAACCACCCTTGCGAAGTAGTATTGAGTAAGAGTGCCGCAGGGGACCATGGTTGTAGGAGAAAGAGGTTAGGGTTTTAGCGGGTATACGGTATACTGGTTTCAATGCAACGATTTACTCTTGCTTTGAAGTCATTGTATCGGGAGTCCCGCACAACGGCCAGCACGTGCTAGCTAAGTACGGAATGTATTTCCCCCCTCTTCGGATAAAAAAAAAAAAAAAAAAAAAAAAAAAAAAAAAAAAAAATATATATATATATATATATATATATATATATATATATATATATATATATTAAGATAACCGTAGCTTTCATCGAAATGTACAAGGTCCAATTTAAGATATCTTACTTAAGTTAACTTCCGGAAAAACAACCTTCAATTGTTTTTTCTGAAAAATGTAAGTCTCCCCGACCCATAACTCAGTTCAAAAGTAACGAATGTTAAACGATTCCGATGGCATCCGGTTTATGAAATATTTACTCGATGTAAAATTTTATAATATTTATGTTTTAGCCCTGGCACGGGTGAAAAGTCTAAGAAAATGCTATTCCGCTATCGCAGTTAATTTATTTGCCATGAACTTTTGAACAATAAGTCATACTAGTTATTTTGATTACCACTTATAAACAAATTATGCTGAATAAATCACTGTATATGCATACTACATACGTGGAACTTAGAAAATGTAGGTGATTCATATCATAATAATGGTCTAATTTGACGTTTTACATCATGAGTAACAGCCAACTTCATTTTCAAAATATTTGCTAGATGTGATAACAAATTCAAGCATACAAAAGGGCTCGTACATGACAGTAATCCAAAGAGAACCAAACTCAAATTTACTTGAGAGATTATGTTTGGATCTTAGGTGTTTTCATGACTTGATTTTTATCATATAGATAAATTCATATTTACTACTTTAATTAAACTGCCTACCTGCATTTATTACACTTGAAAGGAATTTACCAAGACTATAAGTACATAGGATCTAAATCTTTTTGAATGTCTAAGTGCTTCTTGGGAAATAACACCACAGTTGAAAGAAAATTGCTGTATATTCCAAATGTTTCGGGAATATTTCAATCTACATCTTAGAATTGTGCCTTTTTAATCCATAGTTTCTTAACCATTGACCCCGAAACGTTTGGAATATAGAGCAATTTTCTTTAAACTGTGGTGTTATTTCCCAAGAAGCACTTAGACATTGAAAAATATGCCACAAGTATCATTCAGAAAACAGATTGTCAGATATTTTAATTTACATCTTAGAATTGTGTCTTTTTAATCCGTAGTTTCTTAACCATTGGCAAATGGGTCTGATCTAGACCCCGAAACGTTTGGAATATACGGCAATTTTCTTTAAACTGTGGTGTATTTCCCAAGAAGCACTTAGACATTGAAAAATATGCCACAAGTATCATACAGAAAACAACTAAATCTTTTTGTACCCAACTTCAATAGAAAGGTTGTTGACACAGATTTTTATATCACAACCGAACGAAACTTGAATTTGACCCTGAGAGATGACCTTTAAGATTATTTCAGGTTCATACATTTTTTCAAATGGGACTGCGTGTTCTTGTCAAAGAAACGAAAAAAATAGCGAATATTTCTACGATCAAATATGTCCTTGACAAAGGTCAGAATTTGACTCTTGAAGGTCACCGTCGACTTCAAATAACACAAATGCAGATTAATTAAATCTTAACCAGCCAGCTAATCCAATAAAAACTCTTACCCAAGACTTTGTGAAGTTCAACCAATGCATTGTAGACTAGACATTTCATCTTGTGTGAAAGATTATCTTACCTTAATTTGCTAGGCAATACCGAGTACCTGCACAGTGTTTAGTGTAATCTTCATTGGTTGAATAAAATCTTGTGTTGCCCCGATTACACCGTAATTTGTTGCCCACTATCATATTTCACCTTAACTATTTGGGTAAAAGCTTTGCAGTAATTGAAAAATAGAAAGTATGAGTAGGTAAATGTCGAAATAGTTCGACATCATCCAATCTCCTATTACTTGGTTGGGTAAGAGCATATCTGGACTTACCTGGCGGGACGAGACTTATTTAACCTGGAATTGTGTAATTAATCTTGGACACGATTTGCGAATATCGAATTCTGACTATAATCAAGGAATATTTGAATCTTCTGCTCTTTTGGTTACCGTGATCAAAAGTTCTATTTGACAAAATGAACGTGACCTTTAAATGACCATGAAAGTCATCCCCAAGGTCAAATTCAAGGTCGCCACTGGATAGCCAGAGAAAATTCCTGAAACTTCTGTTCAACTTATTTTTTCCATTGATGCCTACTTTTCAAGTTATTTAACTGTCCCTCTACTCTTTCCACACACTAAATAATGACTGTATTGAATAAGGTTGACAAAATTTGTATGTTATGTTTTTTAACGCTATAACCTAGAATTTGTTATAATTTTTTTTGTGCTTCCTGCATGACTCTATTTGCACAATTCGATTAGGACAAAGTCGCATTTATTTGTTAATCCCTTGTATTATTAAATTTAATTTAAAATAATAAATCTCAATTATTTTATGACATTAAATAATATTTATGTATTTATACTTGACTGATACCCATAGTTTGAGGCATTTACCAGAAGTTGCCATTTTAATATTACAATGCATACCATTCGAGGCCACCTCAAAAACAACAATATTTTATAAAGTTGACTGTGACTATTAAAGAAACTGTCATCTACTTACTTACTGTTAGTTGAGATCGGAGAGTTGTAATTAATGTGCGTTTAGCCTTTGAGTTTAAAATACCGCTTATAGTTCAAATACCTGTAGCTAATAAATCTACAAACACTGATCTGTGGGATATAATTTGAGTTTATGCATGTGTAAATTATATTTCATATGCTACAACTAGACGATATGCAAGTTATATCCACACCGATTTGTGTCCGATGGTAAATTTAACGATTATAGGCAAATTTGAAAATAGGTGAAGCTGAAAGAAGCTTCACGCTAAGGATTCTAGTGGTAAAATTAGAATTTAGAAGAAAATAATATATTAGTTAGAATTTCAGATGACCCTGATTTAAATGGAAAAAAATTAGCCCTAAAGGTAGAAATAAATGAAAAATAAAAAATGGACCTTATAAAGGGTGCGACCTCCCTCAGAAACCAACCACGTGTTTAATTTTCCCACATTTTTAACTGATAAGTATACTGAATGTTTCAGTTTTGAATATAGTGTACTCATTTTTTTATTTCACTTTATTATACCCCGGACAACGAGGTGAAATGTTCAGATTACTTAAATATAAAGATTTTAGATTCATGTTTAGTGTTATTTCTCGAAAAAAAAAAACTAGTTGATGTCCCACCTTGAATACACATACGTTTCTCTCTTTAATTAACATGGTCAATGATCACTTAAGGCTTTGTCAATATAGCAGATTTTTTACTAAGAATTAAATTTTAATGCAAAATAAAGTATAAAGTATTTTGCTTAAGAAGACCAGGATTTAACATTCGATAAACGGGGCTCTTCCTTAAATGTTGATATTACTTGATTAACCAGTTCTAGAGCTCCATAAAACTGGCAGTGCCAAATCGGCAGAAATTAAAAAATATATCTCAGAATTTACTTTACGTAAAGGTGGCAGGAAAAATGCCTAAATATGAAAAAAAAAACAAATAGATCAAAATTTGTTACTAATTTGTTGCTGTAAAACCCCACCAAAACACCAAAATTGTTAGCTTAACTCTTGATTATTCAAGAATAAGTGAAAGAAATAATTTTGTTGTTCGTGGTAACAATGACTTTTTATACCTGGATAGTCAGCAACAAAACATATAAAAGGAATTCCAAGATTCCCCACTAGAAACAATATATTGTCTAAATCTGGAAACTATACAATCGTAATTTCTTTTATAAGTTGTTGTAAACTAAAGCCGGGTTCAGGTCTATAAAAATTTGCCTCGAATGCGTTCACCGCAAATATTTGCGCCGAAAGTTGAGATAAATTTTCACATAAATATTTACGTCGTGTATCGTGTGTTTGTGCTCCAGCTGTGTGCAGAAATTTGACAGCTGATTTCAAATATATTTATTTGAGGTTAAGTTTTAACTATTGTTTCACTTCAAATAGTTTACAGTCAATATATCCAATAAACGCTTACCACCTTCATATCTTTTCTCTCTTTAAAGATCTTTTATCCAGTAGCGTCTTCTTGATCTTTGTTTTTTCTGTTTAATATGGTCATACAAAACAATAAAAGCTGCACATATTCTCTTAATATCGGACGTCACAAATTTGTTTATAAACACAACATGCCAAAAGTCAGGAGAAAGTGAGGTTAGTTAACAAATTCAGAAATTTCGTACATCAGAATTTGCAAACGCGTCCACATCAATAACGGAATGCGGCGCAAATCCTTTGTTGTTCGTCGAAAAACCGTCTCTGTGCGGATCGCGTGCGTTGAATGTCGAATAAATTCTTGCGTGCGTCAAACCGTCCACATTGACACAAATTCTTCCGCACACACAAAAATTTACGTTGAATTTGCCATTCGGCGCAAATTTTTATAGATCTGGACCCAGCTTTATATGTGATATCTGCCCTGGTATTCTAAAATTTTTGATGGTTAAGTTACAAAAAAATGTTTTTTGTTGGGATCTTACAGCAACAAATTTTATATTTTTAGTTTAAATATTTTTTCATTATTCATATTTAGCTATTTTGTCTGCTATCTTTACGTACTACTAGCATTGTTGTCGATTTCTCGAGAACGGTTTGAGGAATAACCTCGATTTTTAAAATTTTTGTTTTAGTGGGGTATTTTCCTGCTGCCTTTACCTTTTACTGTCTTCGATTTTTCGAGATCGATTCGATCAATATCAAAATTTTAGTAAGAAATTAATAGCAAATTCTGAAATATATATATTTTTGTTTTTGCCGATTTGGCATTGCCAGTTTTATAGAGCTCAACCCCAGCAGGTAGTTCGATGTACATTGTCTGCGAGACAATTACAAAATATTTTCAGCAGTTCTCAACAAGTATAGGTATTATTAATGTTTCACATTATGAAATTAACAGAAGTAATATGAAACTCAGATCCTAGCGAAATAGTCAAATGTTCTCCGAAAACTCTATATTCCCTTCCAGTTCTCCCGCTGTGTTCTAGCTTGTGTATTTTTTCCAAAAATCAGGAGTTTCTTAAAACGCAGCAGGATGTGAGACAAATTGTCAAATTGAGATTGTTTCGCCATATGGCGGATACTTGATCATCTTAATTTAGCTGGAAAATCAGTGCGTTCATAAATTTAGAAAATATACTGTTAGAAATAGTGTGCAGTTTGGAAATGTAATTGCAATAAAGAGAGCAACATGCCATTTTATTTGCACATCCAATGTATTCTGGAATCCCTCGAAACCAGTTAAAATTTCATTTGTATACCTAGTATTGGACAGAGTTTAGTAATTTAAAGATATTAAATATTTCATCTACTCGAATGTCAACAATGTCAAAAATTGTATTATGAATGCTGAAATTTACCATTATATATACTCGTATAGAGTGATGGGCAAATGTGTGGAACCAAGTAAATATCTATGGAATTATTAGAGATATCAAAATGAAATTTGGAAGGTAGATACTGTAGTAGATTGCCTATTTGTTTCCAAATTATTTTACAATTTTGAACTTCCTGTTTTACCGGAAGTAATGTCGATTTTAAAATTTGCAATGAAACACCCTGTATAGTCTTTTAGTTTCTGATGAAACATTTTATTTCGAATACAAAAATATCGGGTTTGATTTTGTTTATTTCAATACCTACCGAGATATTAACAGAAAAGTAACTAAGGAAAGGAAAAATTCGATGGTAGGTAAACTCGGTTCAGATTTCATTTACGCCCGATACAAACAAACCGCTCGGTAAGGATTTGTATTTCTATTGGCCAATCGGTGGTATTATACCGTCACAGTCAACAGCACTGCTTGTTTCAGAGTCGAATACACGTGCGTTTGTTTAAATCAGGGGCAAATTAAATCTGAATCAAGTTTAGTAGTCCATGAAATTCATTGCAGAAGTGACAGTAGTTGTCAAAATAAATTATTAGTTTTTTTATTTGAACGTAAAAAGATTGTATTGTTTTAATTTGATGGTAAAATGGCCGAATTAAGTGAAAGAGAAAGAATAGAAATATTAATGATGATTGGGTATGGGGAGAGGAAAAGGACGCATCAAGAAGATTGTGAGCTTTTTAACATTGTTCATCCAAATACACAAATATCCCGTTCAGTACTGACGAGAACTTTGCGAAGGTACGACACAAGTGGAACAGTTAGCAATTTACCAAAAAGTGGACGCTTAAAAAGTGCAAGTAATGAAGGTGTAGCTCAAAATGTTGCTATATCTTTGGAAGAAATTCCTCACTTATCCACTACCGACCTCACCAATAGGCATGGAATTAGTCGTCGTTCACTAGGAAGGATATTAAGGCGAGAAAAATATCATCCATACATACAAAATTCGCCTCGTTCAAGAACTCTCCGAAGACGATTTCGACAGACGTTTGCAATTTTGTGAAACGATGTTGGATATTTGTAACCGTGATAATAATTTTATAAGAAATGTGGTGTTTTCAGACGAGGCTACATTTTGTTTAAATGGTACGGTTAATCGACATAACTACCGCTATTGGTCGCAAAGTAATCCTAATTGGGTACAAGAGGCTCATACACAACATACCCAAAAATTGAACGTTTGGGCCGGCATTTATAACAACAGAATCGTGAGACCCTTCTTCCTACAAGAAACTTTAAACGGAGATAGGTATTTACAGCTCTTGGAGACACAAGTTATTTCGGCATTGGAGATAAATGGACAATTACCAAATAATATCTGGTATCAGCAGGATGAAGCACCACCCCTTTACCCTCCCATTGTTCGAGATCATTTAGATAGGACATTTCATCAAAGATGGATTGGAAGAAGGGGTACTTCTGAATGGCCTGCACGAAGTCCCGACCTTAATCCACTAGACTATTTTCTGTGGGGTTACTTAAAGTCTAAGGTTAATGTTGATAGACCAAATAATTTGCAAGAATTAGCTGCAAGAATAACTCAAGGCATCCAGAGAATTACACCAGAATGTAATAGCTAATGTTACTAGAGAATTTAAAAACCGACTTGGTTATTGTCAAGAAGTAAACGGTGCTCAGTTTGAACATCTAATACATTAAGTTTAGTTAAGTTAAGTTTCAATGTTTTGAAAATCACTTTGATTTAGTTAATAATTATGATTATGTATTTCTTTAATGACTATTAGGTTTTTCCTTTCCTTAATTACTTTTCTGTTAATATCTCGGAAGGTATTGAAGTAAACAATATCAAACCCGATATTTTTGTATTCGCTATAAAATGTTTCATCAGAAACTAAAATACTATACAGAGTGTTTCATTGCAAATTTTAAAATCGACATTACTAATGGTAAAACAGGATATATATATATATATATATATATATATATATATATATATATATATATATATTAGTTTTTTATTGTTCATTACGTCAAATAAAAATGCTACCCCTTAAATAATTGTTTGTTAAATTTGCTTATTAACGAAATTTTTTGTTATATAAGGCTTTCACTACACATTCGATCTACGCTTTATAAAAAGGGAAAACACCTGTGTTTTCAATTTCCTTTTTATGAATGAAAGAATGTGTTTCGCTATTGTGAAAACGTGACACTGAGTTCCATTCTTATACAATGTGTCCCAGATTCGCTTCGCTATAGAGGAATCTCGGGTCCTATTATACCTGCAGGAAAGGTTAAATTGGGGAAGTTTTAGAGGAAACTAAGTGCATTCGATTTTCGGTTTCAGATTTACGATCGGTCAGTTGGTTTTACAAATGGAGGATTTCGTTTTTCGCCAGTAAGTCTGAAATGGTTAATTTGATAGCTGTCAAAATGTGACATTATTAGAACACTTTTTAACCGACTGCCAAAAAGGAGGAGGTTATCAATTCATCTGCAATTTTTTTTATGTATGTCGAGCGATTATTCAAAAACGGCTTGGGCAATTTTGATGATTTAAACTGCATTATATTAAGGAACATTATAGAAAGGAGATTTACGGTTTTCTAGAAAATCAGAAAAAAAAGTAAATAAGGGACTAGATTTCAATGATTTTCGATGAATCTTCAGTATTTGCTCTAAAAATGCTCACGCAATTTGTATATTATAAATTGTATTCTACAAAGATATGTTCCAGCTTGTTCCGTACATTTTTCTATAACGTAAAACATACCATTTTTCTGAAAATCGGAAAAACATATCTAGTTTAAATGTCAAGATATGGCATGAAAGTATGTCGTACAGGATGTTTATAATGATTTTCATTTTGATGCTTTTGAACTCAGTTTATTTTAGAAACGAAGTTAAGTTTAAAAAGTTTGATTATAGTTGCGTGAGTTGGCAGGAAATATTCCGTTAGTTTATCGAAACGAACTCTTATGGTATATGGTTGTGGGTGAGTTATACAGGGTGGTTTTAAAAATATCAGGACCGTTGTAAAATTGTGTTAAATATAGTTGAACAAGGTGATTCAGAAAATGATAGAACAATAAGTTATATAGGGCTGACCAATACACAGAAGTATATACAGTGTGGATGCAATATAGAAAGTGGTCCAAATAATAAAACAAATAAAAAAGGAAGATATGTCTGTAAATAGTGATTGACTGCACATGGTTTCTAAATGGTTTTTATTTTAAGTCAGCTGAAGTCGGTTCTCTTTTAAATATAAATTATTTAAGATGAATAAGACATGACATGTCTCAATCATACTTTACTATCCCGCAAATCGCCTTAGCTTTCATTTCTCTCATAGCCGCCATTCTGGACTTTTTGAACGAGAATAAAATTCCCAGTATAGTGATGTCTCAAAACTGTATAAAATATTTGAGTATTATAGATATATAGATGGCTAAAGTGCAAATCATCGTAAGTCAATTTTTCCCATATATATTACACTTTGTTAAGCTATTTTTTTTCAAAGGATGATTAATTTCGCAGAAAATTGGGTTTTTATAAGTAATACTTTTTTTATTTACGGAGCCTCTGAATTTCATGTTAAATAATTCAAAGTGTCCCTTAAAATCATAAATCTGACCCACAAATTGTCGCTGGTATTCACTATTCAAATCAAGAAAAGTTTGACTTGTTGGCTATGCACTTACATTACAATGACAAAGAAACGCAGACATGACCTCAGTAAGGTGTTTGGAGATGTACCACGAGAGACGGCAAAACCCAATTAAAAAAAAGAGTAGTTTACTGAAATAAGCCCCATGGGCCTTCGAACAACCTAGAAGCCGATACAATGTTTTTAAATAAAAATCGCGACAGATACAATTAACTAGACACCCACCCAAATGCATCGGTAAGAACTGTAGAACAGTCATTTCTTGTGTCAAAATTAACGGTACGGAGGGTGTTGAATAATAATAAGTACCGTCCATACTAACACATAATAGTTCAAGGACTGATACTCCGAGATGAATGCGCTTCTCTGAGTGAAATAACTAGGAAATGTAACGAAAATCCCGATTGTCTACACTATGTCTTGTGGTCTGATGAAAGTGGGTTTACGAATTATGGAGTTTTAATAAGCATAATATTCATCATTGGGGTGTGGAAAACCGTCACAAAGGGCTAGGGAGACGTTTACAGACCAGCGTTGGAAGTAACGCCATTGATAATTTAACCTTTTTTAATTAGGCATCTATTATAAAATTTATCATTTTAAGAAATCGACATATAGTATCATTTTTGTTTGACTACAATCTAAAAGGACGGCGTTCTTGCGAAACCATGTATTTGAGGAGAGCAGTATGATTAAAAAATTAATTAATTAAATGGCCCAATATCCTGGACTCCTAGATTCCCTGACCTTTCGGCTTTGGATTTCTACCCCTGAGATTATATGGATTTGAACCTCCGGCGATCATAGGAATTCTAAGACAATGAATTTTGGATTTACATTTAGAAATGGTATCAATAATATTAGGATTTGTAAGAAAACAGTCAATAGGTAATTGTCAAAAATGTAACTATGTAAATTATTTCAAATCTGTAAATTAATACCCAATTACGAAGCAGTTAGGAACTTATTTAAATTTTACAATATTGCCTTGAATGGGGCTACTAGTTATAATGCCTGACGTGTTGAGAAGTCGTTATATACGTTCATATTATATTTTATATTACGTCCTAATGTTATTTTGCTACAAATAAATCATGGCATCCTTATTTACGGTCATGTTCTATTAAACATTGAAAGCGTTTACTACATTATTTTTAATGTTTAAGAATAAAGATCTAACTTTACGAAGTTTTATGCACTTCTAAGACAATACACTAGAAATTTCATGGTGTTTCAAAAAATTATAAAAAAATGTAATATGGCGATCAAAAGAAAAATGAAAGTTGAGGCAGTTTGCTGGATAACAAAAAACGACTGAGACATGTCCTATACGCCATCTTAGTTGTATAAAAAAGTGTCCAATATTGTCACATTTTGACAGCTGTCAAGATAATAGTTTCGAACTTACTGACGATAATTTATATTTAAAATTAAAAAAGAACCGACTTCAGCTCACTTAAAATAAAAACTGTTTAGAAACCGTGTGCAATCAATCACTATTTTCAAACATATCTTCGTTTTTATCTGATTTAAGGTACAATTCAATTCAAAATTTTAGCGTGTTCTTATCTCTCTCTCTCTCTCTCTCTCTCTCTCTCTCTCTCTCTCTCTCTCTCTCTCTCTCTCTCTCTCTCTCTCTCTCTCTCTTTTTCTCCCTCTCTCATTTTTTATTATTATTCTTTGTCTACATTTTCCGAATATATTTTAACTTTTTTATTTGTGTTATTATTTCGACCACTTTCTATAAATGTAAGTCTAATTCACTCTATATTGCATCCACACTGTATATGCTTCGGTGTAATGGTCACCCCTATATAATTAATTGGTCTATCATTTTCTGAATCACCCTGTAGAACTATAATTCAACTCCACCACCATATTACAACGGTCCTGATATTTCTAAAACCACACTGTATAAGTATAAATCCTCTCCACATTATTGACTTTTTCTATTTTTGTTTGTTTAAATTATTTCTGCATGCCAATGATTTTACTTCGCTTCATATGTCTAGTATTCCATTTATGCAACTGCTCATGGTCTACCCTATATAACAAAATTCACCTTTTTGAACCACATGTTATGACTATAAATTTATTCTACTATTTATTTTAATCACCCGGTATATGCAACTGCTTCGAAATTTTTTGAACCCATGTCTATAATTATACCCCATCCTACGTCCTATAATTCAAAATCCTAACTGTTTGGAATAACAATAATTTTACCCCACCCTTCCTTCAAACACCTTGTGTAAAAAACTACTTATGTTCCAAACTATATAATTTTTTTTTATCCTGTATATTCAACTGGTTTTGAGAATTTTTAGAGCCTTTTGTATAACTGTAATTATTCTCCTTCCCATAACGCAAATATCCACTCTTGTTTCAACCACCTTGTATATGCAACTACTTATGTGCCACCCAATACAATATTTTTAGAACCACCCTGTATAACTAATTCAATTTCAACTTATATTTCAACCATCCTATGTAAACAATTGTTTATGTACCACCTAATATCACATGCACGCATGCACACACCTACAACCGTATACCATATACGAGGGCTGCCTTTTATATTTCGGGATTGGACAACCCTAGTGTTGCAATGTGACAACTGACAGCTCTATCGTTCAGTTTGACATTTTTAGTTATACGTACTCAGAACGTTTTGAAATACGAGCGCTATGTATTTTTACAGTAACTTAGAGGATTCATCTAGGCCAAAAAATGGAATTAAATCGTGAACATTTTCGTGCGATTATTTTTTACAACTTTTGACGGGGATTAAGTCAGCAAGAGTGCATGGATGAACTTAATTTAGTTTTTGGCAATGAAACTCCATTAAGGACCACTGTTTATCGATGGTATGGTGAATTCAATCGAGGTCGTAGTTCACTCCAAGACGAATTTCGTGAAGGTCGTCCAAAAACAGTTGTTGTTCCGGAAACCATTGATGATGTGCGCGAACTGATATTGCAAGATCGTCATGTGACCTATCGTGAGATTGAATCAACCTTACACATTAGTGGGACCAGCATACATTCAATATTGCATAAACATTTGAATGTCAAAAACATTTGTTCGCCTTGGATCCCACACAATTTGTCAATCGTTCAAAAAAAGACTCGTGTCGATTGGTCGAAAGAAAAACTCAGAAATACGATCGCGGTGCTTCAAAACACGTTTATGACATAGTGACAGGTGATGAATCGCGGATTTACGCGTATGAGCCCGAAAGTAAACAGCAGTCGACCGTATGGGTGTTTCAAGATGAGCCGAATCCAACAAAAGTTGTTCGCGCACGAAGCACTTCCAAGCAAATGATTGCCTGTTTTTTCGGAAAACTGGACATGTCGCAACCGTACCACTAGAATAACGCAGAACAGTCAATTCTGAGTGGTACACAACAATTTGTTTGCCAGTTGTCTTCTAAGAAATAAGGAGAACCAACAGCCGAAAACGGATCACTCCTCACCACGACAATGCGAGCACTCACACATCGGCTCAAACAACTGCATTTTTGACCACTCAGAACATGGATTTGATTGTCCTGACTTGTCACCAAATAACTTCTTTTTATTCCCGTACGTAAAAAACAAACTGAAAGGTCAACATTTTTCGACACCTGAAGAAGCGGTTGCTGCGTTTAGAATGCATGTTTTGGAGATAGCTCAATCAGAGTGGAAAAAGTGCTTCGACAATTGGTTCAAACGCATGCAAAAGTGTATAGATCTTCATGGGGAATATTCTGAAAAACAATAAAGCGAATTTCGATGATTAATATTTGATTTTGTTCTCTAATCCCGAAATATAAAAGGCAGCCCTCGTAGAAGAGTTCACAGATATAACAAATTTTCGTTTCGATAAGCTAACGAAATATTTCCTGCCATTTCACGCAATTATAAGCCCACTAACTTAACTTCATCTCTAATAAAAACCATTACAAACACCCTGTAAGATATACTTTCATGGCATATCTTGACATTTAAACTAGATATTTATGATGAAAATTTGACATGATATTTAGAGTTTTGTTGCATATATTTTTTTAAAATATTTAAAAAAAATGGTAAGTTTTACGTTATAGAAAAATATACGGAATCAAGTTGGACATACCTTTGTAGAATATAATTTATAATATTTAAATTTCTTGAGGAGTTTTAGAGAAAACAGTGAAATTCATTGAAATTCACTGAAATCTAGTTCCTTATTTACTTTTTTTAAATTATTTTCTGGAAAACCGTAACTCTCATGTTGTAGACAATTATATGGGACCTAATGTCCCTTGATATAAAGCAGTTTAAATTATCAAAATTGCTCAAGCCGTTTTTGAATAATCGGTGGTCATACATGAAAAGTTGCAAGTTGCATACGAATTTATAACGTCCTCCTTTTTGGAAGTCGGTTAAAAAACGAAATCCGTCATTTTCAGTTTTCGCGGATAGTTTCTAGAAATCATAAATCAAACGAAGGTTATCGAATGCACTAAGTTTTCTCTGAAACGTGTCTCCTTTAAGCTTTTCTGTACATTATACTTATACACTTTCCTAAGTCAATGAAATGTACAACAAGCTAATTGAAAAAAGTTAAATAAATATCGATACTGCTGATTTCTTATAAAACACCATCAGAGAGCAATAATTTAAATGGGATTATTTTTTAACCATTAGCAGCTGATATAGAGAAAGACAATCTTAATTATGAATTAATTGTAATATTTAAACCCACTTCAAATATGTGTTATCAACACTCCTAATTTTGTGTATTTTAATGTGATATTTACGCTGGTTGGGAACCAACTTTAATCATTCTATTATTGTTGATTAATCTGTACCTCAATTATGGACTGATGTAAATTGAATTGAAAATTATCATCCCTAATGATAGAAGTAAGAGACAAATAGAAAATATACTCCATAATTGGAGTTTATTAAAGCGTGGGACATTCCTTAGAGACAATCAGATGTTTCGTTTTTGAAGTTCTTTATTGGTAGATTTACAGTAAGTTAGTTCGACTGGTTGTCATTTTGAATGGAAACTGTTTTAATGTTCTTAGAACTCTTATTTTTGTAGTTATTTTTATGATTCAAAATTGTTTGTGCCCCACCCTGTATATGCATACGGTTCTTTTTTTAAGTGACATGATGGTCAATGATCACTTGACAGTTTTTAAAAGGAATCAATTTTTAATTGCTATTTTCCATTATATTGTTTTAAAGGAACATAATTATATGCAGCTGGAAAGTATAACAATGTTGAGTTTTACTAATAAACAAAGGCTAAAAATTTCACCCTTAAGTGACCAAAAAATAATAATTATTAAAGTTGATGATTAATCATATTCGTTCCAAGCTTTATAAAAAAAGTATCATTTTATGAATGAAAGGATAAGTTTCGCTATTGTGAAAATGTAACACAATTCCACCCTTATATATAGATTTTCCTGCATCAATGAAATGTACAACAACCGGTCAAAGCAATGACAATATTTTGAATTTTTTACATTTTCTTAGAAAGGAACTAGTTATATATGAAGATATCGAAAGTGTTCTCAATTATAAACCAGAAAATTCTACCTATGTTAGGCATCACTTTTTATATAATAAAATACAATTTTTAGCCAACTTAAAAAAAGGGTGTTCTCAGTCCAGCTGATTGGTCTTTTGTGATATTTTTGGTAAATATACATTGCCGGAAAATTATGAGGACGTTGAATTTTACTGTTAGAGGGAGAATTCAGTTATGTTTTGCCGGTAAATAAAGATGCTATTGTTTAAATTATTTTTATTAAATTTATTTAATAATTAAAGTTTTATTGGATAGTGGCCTTCACTACGTATATGTTCCAT